>OZ012684.1:17405032-17429827 GCA_963942565.1 Maea johnstoni | reverse complement strand
ATTCCCCCTTTATAACACGCAGAGGGAGTTGGGGAGTGTGGGGTTAAGTACTTAACCCTTGTACCGTAACCCGCGTTGCCAAGTAACTCACCAGGCATGCCCATATTGAACAACTGAAACGGAACTATAATATAAATGTTTAATATAAATTCTTTATTTCATTATTCGAGGCCGATACTTGACAAGCGTCTGTTATGGAACTATAATATAAATGTTTAATATAATTTTTTATTTCATTATTCGAGGCCGATACTTGACAAGCGTCCGCTATGGTAATATTGAGGCTGTGATGCTGGTGACACACTCAAAATAAACACTCTCTTATTTTAGCACTCTTGTCCCCTTTCTAACAATTGCCGTCCAATCCCTGCGGTCTTGGCGTTACAGCTAAACGTTTACTTCCACTTAACTGCTTTAGCTGACTTGAATAGAACCACAGTTTCTATTTTGCAATGTTTTACCCCAAATGACATTTTCTTGATCAAAAAAGGGACGTCCATGTACTAACAACTTCAAGGTAGTCTTTATTGACCAAGAAAATGTCATTTGAGGTAAAACATTGCAAAACAGAAATTGTGGTTCTATCTAGGTCAGCTCAAGCAGCCGAGACAGAGATAACTCGGAGTCCAAACACCAAGACCACAGGGATTACATGAAATTTATTAGAAAGGGGAAAAGAGGGCTAAACTAGGAGATGGTTTATTTTGAGTGTGTTACCTGGAGCACCGGGCACCAGCATCACAGCCGGAACGCTGACATCGGGTGACCCGACCAGTCTACGGTTGGCCTAGTCTCTCCAAAACAAGATAATAAAACAGTTTTAATGACTGACGACAGATGTCACCATTTTCAACTTTGTCCTACATGTCCCCTCACCCGTAGCATCAATGTAAAAAAGTTTTAGTTTATGTACCCGTTGATAATACGCACCCCCTCCTTGACATAGGTAGTCTGGTGTATAAAAGTGCGTGTTGTACACGGGGTAATACGGTATATATATATATATATTATATATATATATATATATATATATATATATATATATATATATATATATATATATATATATATATATATATATATATATATATATATATATATATATGTATAAATATATATATATACTATATATATATATATATATATATATATATAGAGAGAGAGAGAGAGAGAGAGAGAGAGAGAGAGAGAGAGAGAGAGAGAGAGAGAGAGAGATACATAACCTTTGATTTGTATTGCATTGCAACAAATAATGAGTAAACATGATAAATAACTGGAACGTATCTTTAAAGCTATACGACTTTAAGGCCATAAGATAACAACGTACTCTACTGGGTGCCTACTGAGTAGTGCGATACATCCAGGCACATATCATTGGCCAAAGGTCATTGAAAACATATAGATTATTGATTATAAATAAACAGATTGTTTAACTTTGTCTTTATTAACGAGACACCACACATCTAGGGCCGCGAAAATACAAGCAAATGTGTTGTAGGCTTGAATTGAGGTTCAAAGATTAGAGAAATTGATCCGTATGAGATGATAAGATACCTAACTACGTTAAGCTTTTTTACGTGTATTGACTATATTTAGCTATACGAATAGTGTACGGGCAAAGGAGATGAATTTATAAACATAGCTTTTGTTCAACTAATAATCTGAGTAGGAGCTGATCTGACAGAATACAACAACAACAACATAAGCTGATAAGTTTGAATAAGAAGTAACTTTCTGTCCTCCTTTAATTAGGATCAATATATTTCTTTCAATACTTTAATATTCGATTTTGTTTTTACGGGATTTACAACAGATTCATTCTAGGTTGTAGAAAGGTGCATAATATTATACACACAGTGTCACATGATCATGCTAACAATTATTTTCATTTTTCAGATATTGTGAAATTTAAGTGCAGAGCATATGATGCAAATCATCTAAAAACGGTTTAATACTCTACGAGGCACGGAAGACTTAAAAGTTTGAATATTGTGCACAATACTCATGAATGCCTTCGACCATTCAATGGATGTGTAGACAAGTTTCTTTTAAAGTACAATAAATCAATTTGAACATGTTATCAAACATAAATCAAGGTTCGTATATTTGAAAACGTGCCGGCTCCTATCAAGCATTTGGATTACTTCTTTGGTACCATGCAACAATTGCATCACGTAGCATCCATCCTATTTAGTTTGAATAAATAAACTGACTAACTTTCTTTGAACACATGAAATAATGATAAACTCTATACTTCTCGTACCATCCATCTTAATGGCCCAGTTGGTCCTTTCGCATAGGGAATACCGAGGAAGGAATTGATGGGAACAGGCTCCAAGTTAGGTCCTGCTTTTGCTGTCACTCTGTTTCCTTTGACAACGCCATACTCGGTCTCCACAAAGACATCCCCTGCTGCCTGGGCACACTGGACGACGATAGCAGTGGCTGCTAGCACACACAGTAGTTTCCTCAACATGGTCACCCTTGAGAATCCCGGGCTGCTATGAGGGAATGATGGTTATGTGCGGGATAATTGTATACATCAAAAGAACGTGACCCTGATCCCGAACAATTAACAACCTTGGAAACGCGGTCAATGTTTCTATTAATTAAACTCCTGACGTCATCAAGGTCTTTGTGGGGACATCTATCATAATCCAAAAACACAGGTATAGACATATTTGTAGACAGGCTCACTATGTAATACACAGTGAGAGAGAGAAAGAAAATGTAATGGATATAGGCTATCGGCCAAGGCCCAAAAAGAGCTTCCGTTAAGGAGTTACCCCTACCCGAGGTATAACAAACCGCAGCTCGTTTTATATGAAGGATATGTGTATGTGGGTTGGGAAATCGATGGTTGCGGTGAAATATTTTGGTTGCAGCAGTTTTTTGGGGCTTTTTCACCCAAAATTGGCCAAAAACGTGTGATTTTAGGGATCTTTCTACAAAAAGTCCATCTTGACAGTGGGGAACTTTAAACCTTGTATACATATACCTTAGGTGAGGTAGTTGAGGACTGTATACAATTTATCCATGAAAGTGCCCCCTAGTGGCAATTATAGGTACTAATACTTGAAAATTCTGCCAAAATGACAGTTTTTTCACATATTTCTTCATCTTTATGACCATTTGTGTCAACAGTATTCTTCTAGAGACATAATAATTTATTATAAAATAGTACCTTAGAGTACAATGAATATATTTAATGCTACAGATCCTGCATATTTGATGATTTAACCCACATTAGTTGCTTGAAATGAAAATATCCCAAAATGCCTGAAATATGCATGTAATGGACGTCCCCCCCCCCCCCCCCTGGGGAATTTTGGAGGCCTATATTTTCAAAAACCTTATACTCTCAGCTGATCAGATCAGCTTGTCTGCACGTATATCGCGGGTACATATGCCCTGGAGGGCCAATTGAAGGTCTGTACCTCCCTCATTTTAGGGGTGGGGGTGACATTTTCTAAGTGGGGGTGGTATGGACACTTGCAATTCTCTGGGATACTCCAAATTTGCTATGCCAGTCAAGTGATCAACAGGTACATTTACCAAATACCTTCTAGAAGCACCGTATTCCTATCCTTGGAAAAAATTCAAAAAACGTCTCAAAAAATGCCGTTTTTTTGCAGTTTTTCTTAAAGTTTTCACAAACTTTATGTTTTTAGTTGTCAAATGAGTACAAAACCACCCAATATTATATACCTAAATTAGGAGCAACCTCTTATCTGCTTAATAAAACAAAAATGAGCTCCATTGGTTGTTCAAGCGGGATTTTACGGGACTTCCTTTTCCCCGACCCCTATGTTGAAAAAATAACCGAAAAATAGTTTAAAATGCTGAAAAATATTTTTTTAAATCTTAAATGTTCATTTAACACATATTTGGTACTAGAAATGGTTCAAACATGACAAAGACTGATTGGGATGAAAAAAAATGGATTGCCCAGTTGCCCGGGACAACCAAATTTTACCAAAATTTGGTAAAAATCCAGTTTTAGGCTAGAAATCACAGTTCAAATAACAATACGACTACTGAAAAGGTATTCAAAGCTAGTTTGTGACACTGCAGGTGTTCTACAATTGAAATTAGTCATAGCTGGATACATATCAATTGTTTTATTTAAGCTCCCCCCTTTTCAGAAGATAATCTAGAAGGCCAAAGGTCTCAAAATGTAGTTTTACTACAATAAATGTAATAAGTCAATGCCAGTGTGTGATTTTAACACAGTCAGGATATCAGGATAGACTGCTGTTGGGCTGAACCTGCATGGGCTTATCAAATTGATAGCCCAGTTGCCTGGGACTACTGAATTTTTCCAAAAATTTCTTTAAAATGAAATTTTAGTGTCAGAAGTCAAGTAATTTTGAGAAAGTGACCCTATGTGCTGTATTAAACCTCTTTTGTGACATGATGCTGTTTTCCTGTTGCTTGCATTCTTCTTGCTTAATGATTTTGACCAATCAACATATGTGAGGAAGCCCCATTCATTATCAGAAGGAAAGCATAGGACATTTTTGTGCCACATAGGACAGTGTTTTGCGCCATAAATCGTAACTGTAACTCACAAAGACCAACACAGATTGTTGACAGGCAGCATTCAAACCATACTACCTGAATATCAAACACACTCAATAGATCCTCCAATATGCCTGAATGGGTGCAACCATGGACACCTGTACCCCCCCCCCCCCCCCCCCCCCCTCACATACTAGCTATGTGTGGTGAACATAAAGCCTTTACGTTGGCATGAAGCATTCAAACTACATTGTCTTAATATCAAGCTGTATCAAAAGTTGAACTCAGCGCAACCCTCCTAAGAAGCATAACGATGAGTAACTGTATCCTATCCCTTTTCTGTTTTCCTTAACCCTAAGAGGTTCGGTATCCGTATATAATCCAACCTAATACCAAATCCCTAAGCAGCTGGGTACCTTTATGTTATCCTAGCCATTGACCAGAACCCTTAAAAATAAATATCATTACCTCATCCCTGCTATACCTGCTGGTATGGGTTTCAGGTCCCAAACCTTATTACTTTGAGGGTAGGAGGTAGGATGGTATACAGATACAAAGTCTATTGTTGTATAGGGTTACAAGTAGCAAGGGTCATATGTCCTAAATGAGCTACTTTAGCTATGAGATACAGTTACCTAGCTATTAGTATGATGATATGAGATATAATAACCTATCCTACATGACCTGAAAGGCTTGAGGGTAATAGCTGGTATGGATATCAAGTATGTAATATGTAAAGATTTAGGGTAATAGATTGATGAGGTACATAGCTGGTAAGGGAACACGTATCTTACATTTTAGGGCTTAGGGTAATAACCAGAATTGCACATAAGTACCCCCCCCCCCCCACACCCACTTAAATTTAACTTATAGTTCCATCTGGTATAAGGTGGAATGGAGGTACCCAAACTCTTGAGGCTGATAGCAGTTAGCAGTTATAGCTGGTATGAGATACTCTTATGTAACCCTAAAGGAATTGGGATAATTACAGGGTTGGGGATATAAGTACCAAGCATTAATATGTGTAAGAGGTACAGGCATCTGATTAACTTATTAGAATTCAGGGTAATTGGTGAGTAGAAATGGGTAAGGATATAGATACCCAATCGATGGTTTTAGAGTTAATGGCTGAGATGGCATTGAAGTACCCAGTCTATTAAGGTTTTGGGCAATAGTTAGGGTGCGATACACGTTCAAACATCATAGGTATCAGGGTAATTGGTGGCATGAGATATAGAAAGCCAGCCTATATGAGTTCAGAGTATCAGGATAAGATACAGGTAGCCAGCCTTTAGAAGTCCAGGGTAATATGATAAAATACAGTTAACCAGCCTATAGGAGTTCGGGGTAATAGGATAAGACACAGGTAACCAGCCTAGAGGAGTTCAGAGTAATAGGATAAGATACAGGTAACCAGCCTATAGGAGTTCAGGGTAATAAGATAAGACACGGGTAGCCAGCCTATAGGAGTTCAGAGTAATAGGATGAGATACAGGTATAGTGATTCATGGAAAGAGGCCAGATGAGATGCAGGTACCCAGTCTACAAGATTTAAAGGCAATAGCAATGTGAGGTTTTTATGCATACAGGACACTCAGGGAAACTCACCATGCGTAAGTGGTATGTTCCTGTCCATACAATTGCTCAGAACATTGACCCAAGAGTCTTGAAGTGCTTGGCAGCAGCTCATGCACTCACAGGATGTGACACGACCAGTTTTTTTTTCAAGATTGGGAAGCAAACTGCATTCAATAAGCTGTCTCAAAATATAAAATGTGTTGGCAAGCTGTCAGAATTTGGTGATTTTTCAGCAGGTGTCAATACTGTAGTAGAGCTGGTGAGATCCTTTGTGCTATGTCTTTATGGACTGAAGGGTCAGTCATGCAGTCCTCTTGATGAACCGAGGTATAAGCTTGCAACCACAACTGACAAGCCAGCACTTGCACTGCCACCTACAGATGATGCTTTCCAGCAGCATGTGCTACGTGCACGGTATCAAACTGCTATCTAGTGTCTCAGCCATGAGCCTGCTCCAGAGATTCTAAGTCAGATCGGCCATGGCTGGGTCACCAGTGAGGACGGTCAACTAGAAGCAAAGATGTTCTTGAAAGACCCAGCACCAATCGAAGTTCGGGATGTCACCCATATGTATTGTACAGACAAAGACTGTTCACAGCCAGGGAAATGCCAGTGTCTCAAAAGTGGACTTCCATGCATAGATTCCTGTTCCTGCAACAACACTGACTACCTTTGTCCAAATATAGAAGTAGATGCCAGTGAGGACAGTGAAATTGAAGACAACTAGGTAATACATATTTGTAAGGCAACAATCATATGATATTCAGAGGGGGTATCAGTAAACACTAATCCCAGTTATAGTCTGAATAACTAGGATAAGTTGATAGTTATCAGGACACCACCACTGTAGGGGACTTCCCGTGTAGAAAATCACATAATTCAGGTAGTTTTTTCCCAAAAGTGTTGTAATGTCCACCAAGGGATGAATTTCATGAATACTGTATCCAAAGAAAAACCCACATATCTTATCCAAGGTGTATAGTATGTCCATTTACACATACACCTAAATGTACTAGCATTTTTAAGAAATGCTTATTTTTCTGTCTATTTTAGGTTGAAAAAAGTCCCTAATGTAGTTAGTGGATCACTTGGTAAGGTCACTGTAAATGTTAAACCTTCAGAATACTTATCTGATCCATATTTGAACCAGATGTGATAACACTGACTCATATGATACAGATATCATTACAGAATTCCAAGAAAAGGCATATTTTGATCATTTTCAGCCATTTTTACCCAGACATACCTAATATTGGATACCACTATCAATTATCTTAGGTTGATATCATTACATGGGCTCATTACATGCTAGGACAGTTTTCTATAGAAAAATGTAATGTTCTGAATATATACTATATGCATTGATGGACATAAAGATGAGAAACTGTATGGATAAATATTATTTTCGGGTGATTTTATGCACTTAAGTACCAAAAAATAACCACTAGAGGGCACTTTCATGAATAATTTGTATATTGTTCTCAATAGGCATACCTAAGGTATATTTGTGAGAGGTTTCAGGTTTCTAACTGATAAGATGAATTTTTTATAAGAAGATCCCAAAAATCACATGTTTTGGGCCGATTTCGGGTGAAATTGCCCCCAAAAAAACATGGTGCCACCAAAATATTTCACCGCAACCATCATTTTCCTACATCAGGAACATATATCCTCTTTATTAGCTAAGTTGCGCTTTGTTATACCTCGGGTAGGGGTACCCGATAACTTTTGAGGGGTTGGCCGATAGCCTAATACAAATCATTCGTTTGAATATGGCGTTTTAGATTAGCAAAGAGAGATCAGTGGCTGTACATTGTTTTCGTAAATGAAACAGATGATATACTGTATGCCTAGTTGTATGTGGTTTGAGATTTATGTTCCTTGTTTTATATGATCATCCTATAAGGTAGTTGACAACTGTGTATGTTATGTTTAATATAACTTATTAGGGTTAATCATGCAAGCTCTTCACACGCATAATTCTAAATTCACGACAGCCATATACAATTCATACACTATATTAAGTGGGTTTCGGCATCAATACACCCTAAATACGCCTAACTTGAATCCTCGAAATAGTGATATTATCCTTGTGTGTCACTTTGATCTAGAATATTATCTGAACATCAGTCCTTATCACCTGCTCTGCTGTAATTCCATATGCTGATTGGTCAATAGGTGTTAAACCTGGAGCCGTTCAAACGTTGTAGATTCAATATCGAATCGCAGAATTCAATATAATCACTTGAGCCACCCTTGTAATTGATATTATCACATGGCCAGTAATCTGATCCCTAGAGGTCATCAGCATTGTTTTAGCCTCCAAAGCCATTCTAATATTTTACGGGATGTATTTATTCTTTTTTCTTACCATGAAAGAGCAGTCGTTACGCCCTATTGGAAAGTGCGGTCCGGCTTGCTATCCACCCTCAGTCATCCAGATCACACTCGGCTCCGCCTCATAGGATCGGGATGACTTCGGGTGGATATCAGGCTGGACCGCCCATTCCAAAAGGGCGTTACTAATAATACCCATGCAATGTACACGACATGCTCCAACCTGTATTCTGTTCATCTTATCAACAAATTCAAATCTGCAGGCTACGCATAATTTGACATATATGAAACATTCTGATATAATTACAAAGCAACATTTGTAGAAATATTTGGATGTGATTGTTTTTATTGCGATAAATAACCCCTTTTCAAGTATAACTTTATTCGTCAGTTCATATATTTCAAGTGTGTGGGCGGTAAAGCATCCATTACTACATGTAGTATATCCTTTACTGGATGTATGCTATTTTCCTGGCGTGTCACATTGACCCAGGCTTCTAGCTGAGCTGAGCAACATGTCATATGGTCACTTTAATAGTAAAGGCGCCTGTAACATGCTCTAGGAATGTGACCGTGCAATCGTCATCTTGTAGTATTGTGCTTTCTGAGGCGTTCATAGATAAGATAGTTTGACACGTCCTTAAAACTATATTGATACCAATCAAATCAAATGAGTATTACTTAGAAGCGTTTCTTTAATTGAATTAAACTGTCCGTAGTGAATTATTTTTACAATACACGCAAATCTGCTTAATCCGGACATGTGTACTCCGGATTTTCGTCTAAACCGGACAGATTGGAAGGTCTCAGTCCCTTCCTATACATATAATTTCTATACGCATGGTCCGGACAGAAATTTAGGGTCAACATCAGTCAGGATTAAGCAGAGTTGCCTGTATATCCCTATTTGATGAGATATTAACAAAGAAATTTTCCCTAGTCATAACTGTACGCTAAAGTAAATGCGTTTACATAAGCTTGATGTGTAAAATCTTAACATACTCGTCTCCGGAGAGATTACTGTGAGGTCCCATACCGTACTGCTCCAGGATATTATCATTATTGACACTACTGGAACTGCATAATCACTCTGAATGGAAACAAATTGAACATTTTGATTTTGACATTTAACAAAACCATGCATAGGCGAGGTCTTCAGAAATATGGCGGAATTCTTCAGAAAATTAAACACAGCTGTGTTGTTTACTGTCCTATCGTTCTCTAATTTAGATGAAAAGTTGTTAGTCAACACGTCTTGCTGACCGTATGGTGTCAGATACTGATATTAATGATAAGTATATAAAAGGACAGTGGAATGCAAATAGACATGAACATGTGTACACGAAATTGTTTCGATGCATTTACTATTATAATTAATTGCATAGATCTATAGATCAAAGTGAGCGTATTAGATTTTGTGATAACTTGTCCTGATTGCTATTGTGATTTTGACGGAGGTCAGCCTGTTTGGCCCCTTTTCATACCAACTATAAACCCCAAAATATCCTAGAACAAGATAACGTTTGATAAGTCAAAACACCAGAATATATATGTGTGTTTGTGTACGATTTGATAACGATAACAATGGACCAAGTTATTGACTCTGGCCAGTGGTGTCATGTTCGAAGGTACATGATGATAGATAGCAATGGTTATCAATCATGGTCAATGGTATCCTGCGCTGGACATGACACTTTAGAAACTACTGGACACACACGGCGTAAGACACTAACAGGATGCGCATAGTACAACTGTCACTCTCGTGTCTTTTTCTTTGTTTCTCGGGTTTGGTGGGAGCAAATGATGTGTTTGTACAGACTGAATATGGAGTGGTGAAAGGACGCAGTATCTCAGCAAAGCCTGGACCCACGGCTCCAGCGAAGGTTATCAATACCTTTCTAGGTATACCTTTTGCAAAAGCACCCGTTGGTCCCCTCAGATGGAAGGTAGGTACAATGGCCTAAAGGGCATATCTACCATCAGAATGATTAAGATTCAACATGAGCTGATACATGTGACCTTTTAAACAAGATTTCCTCGAAACAAGTCCCCATGAGCACTCGTTAGGTATGGCGTAGGCCAGTGAGTTAGTAGCAGGCCTGAGATTGCTCACAGAGGCAGCCATCTTGACCAGGTGTGTTTCACAGAGTGAGCACGTACATGTACGTGCTCTGCCACTAGTGGTCACGCAATGGCAGTAACAGATAAGGGTTAAACCTGAGTTCCCCCTTCCTGCTTATTTCCATTCATGGTTTTCAATATTTTCAATAAGTGACTACATGTACGTCTGTGGAGGCCTCCGAGGGAGAATGATATAATACTACAAAAACGAAAGTATTATCCTTTAAAGAACCTGGCACCATTATCCAGAGCATCTCATTAATCTGAGGAAATAGTAGCCTTAGTAAATCAGGTCTCTATATTTCTAATTTCCGGCATAGTATATATGTTTTACTTATTATGCTTACTGTGACTCTAGAAAATTATGATCACTTATCGAAAGCCATGAATGAAAATAAGCAGGGAAGAGGTACAGTACAGGCATTTAATTTCTGCCCCAGTCGACCGCACGTCCGCCAGTGCCTGGTTGTACAAACATCCATGAATATCAGGTCAAAAAATTAAGCCAAGCTCATCGATGACCCACGTAGCTTTTGAATCAAAGCTACGTTAGGTTGCGAGATTTTCCATGCATTATTGACCAGGAAACGTGAAGGCAATCGAGCGTGCGGTCGTGTATTATGCCTTGGCTGCCCACGCATTTAGTGCAGGAATTAAATGTCGGCACTGTACAAGGTACCCAGGCTTTCGTGTCACTGCTGTCTCTTGACCACTAGCGGCACAGCAGGTGCTCACGCCGTGCAACCAGCCTGCATGAGTCTGCTAAAGATGGCTGCCTCCATAAGCAAGCGCAGGTCTGTTACTCATTTGTGTAAGCCATAACTAAGGAGTGCTAATGAGGACATGTATAGGGGAGGTCTTAACCCTTGTGCTGCTGGTGGCTATCTTGGTCCATACAAAATGGTGCAAAAAATCGTTAAAATGACCCAAACCCTGGCATATGGTTACTCATCTGATAGTACTCTATGAGGGCTATCCAATGAGTACCGACATGACAGGGTTTAGATGGTTTTCAAAGAATTTTGCATTTTTGCACATTGGACGAAGGTAGCCTTAGCATTGGAAGGGTTAGTTGAAAGGTGACTTGTATGCCATATTTGAACTCATTCTAATGGTGGATGTCCCAATTGATATGAACTATATATTTTTGAATTTTATTTATCGTCACATTTTCTGCAATATTGCGGCTAATTAACACATTTACACTCAGAGCAGCCAAAAGAGGCCTGACAATTATGGAAATATTTTACTTACAAAAGCATTTTCTTGAAAATATTCGAAGGTAAAATGTTAATCAGAAGCCGAACAACATCTCTCCTTCAAATATTTTGTGAACTTTTGCTTCATTCACAAGTTATTTTCAAAAATATAAAAGTGGCAGACGACACTTTCTAGAGAAACTCCGAGTGTTATTGGGTTAGGTAGTGAGTGGTCAGTTACTCATGGAGGAGAGGGGAGGTCAGGGATTGAATTGCATATAACTGTGCACTCTTGATTTGCCAATTTGCTGGAATTGCTCCCTTTGTACATGTAGATCTAGGTCCTGCATTTCCAACACACGGATGTTCGTCTTTTGTTAAATATCACTTGATCAATGAAATAGTTATGTGCAAACGCAAACAACCATTGCGCTTCCTGATTCTATACAAATATGGATTATTTGAGGGAATTTGAATGACACCATAAATGGTCACTAGGTGGCGCCACATTGCATTCAGACTGCTCTTCAATATACATGTAGTTGTAGTTTCATGAAACGCCTACTTCGAGTCAAGTAAATAAGATGCTGATGACCTGGGGTTAGTCGATGATTTTCCTGATCAATAACTTTGTCAAGCATTAATTGTGCATAGTATTGTATCGTATATTCATTGGCAGTAGATTGATAATAAAAAGTACAAAAGAAAATAACAGAAAGATAACTTGCGAGCATTCATAATTGATGGGTTAATAAAGGTGTGCATTGTCTTAGACGCATGCATCATAAATACATAAACTGTACACTGACAACAAAAAATTGAATAAAACATTTGATAGAGTACACTAAACAGGAGGCAATTCGATTATTTAAACTAAAGGGTTGCAGAGAATATTTACTTGTATAAGTTTACAAAGACGTACATAATTCGGAGGTAAAACGCAATCCCTTCTCTACCATTTAAAACTGAGAGTATAATGCGCATGCACTTACAATGCCAGATACTGGGTCCAGTTTGGAAACTGGACACGGTGGCCATCTTGGAATCATTAGGGCCTCCTACTAAACCTTGAATATAGAGGTGAAAAACTTCAATCTAAGCAACTTTTTACGTCTAAATGTCATCATGGGCTTACTATATTCGGCCACAACATCACTATCATTCATTATTCAATACCCACAAATTTAAGCTTCAAGTGACTTTTGACTGCAGCTTTCTCCATGTATATTTGATGTGACCAAGTTTGCCACCCCGCCCCACAACCCCCCACCCCTCATACATGTTTACAATTATAACTTTAGTATAATAACAGTGACGGGTATTAAATGACAATAGTGCCTATATCCAATGAATACTGTTCAGTCTAACACCAGAGGCTGCAGGAAGTCATCCGAGCGGCTAGCTCATCATAATGTTTTTGCAAACTATCCTGCCAAATTCTGTAGCCCAAATCAACATGATTCCCTAAAACTAACACTCATAGTTACTTATTACCAAACAAGCAGACATTCATTTTTGAAAATTAAGTTTCAGGTATTTGATAACAATTATACAACATTTATCAGGACTTTTTAGAATCAGGAACTCCCAGTTTTCTGTACAGAAGCTGTGATTAATTGCGGTCGGTCTTGATTGTTTCAATATGTTCACTTGAGATAGCGGTGACAGTCCTGCAGTTGGCCAGTTGGGTAATCGCAATGGACCTGGGAACTGATGTACAGCTGCACAACTGGGCGTCGATCTGATTCCTTCAGCACTCAAATAATCATGTGGAATTTCCGGCCATGATCGGGAAGAAAGGAATGGTTCAAATCATACAAAGTATGAATTTAAGACTAGAAGCAAACATCGACATTGGAGATGTTATAAAGTGATGCTCACATACAACGTGCCGTAAATAGAAATTGGAATGAAAAATAAACAATTGCAGGGACCGTCATCTGTGAGTCAAAGAAGTCTAAAACAGAAATAGTGATTTATTTTTCCTTATTAATTTGATTCTAAATTTTAAAAAGCCTCTAATGACATTAAAATGACTATAAACTATGTTATAAATCCCGTGCCTATCCAAAATGTCCATTAGGATGAAATAGCTAGGGTTATCTCGATGTCAACACCTATCGTAAATATTAGTCTACATCTCTGCAAAGGTCATCCTTTGCGATATTGCATTTGACCTATACGTATAGTAGGCACATATAAACCCTTCTTTCCCTAAACGTCTTTCCCTGCGGGTTTCTTCTGAAGGTCAAGTTATCACTATAGAAGTGAAAGCATGCGGCGTCAATATCATAGATTATAACTTAATTCATCATCTTTATCATCGCAGTCAACTCAGTTCAAGTTTAAAGGCCGCATTCTCATTCGTTTTATGCAAGATGAGTCGATTATTATCTTACCTTTCTCAACTAGATAAACACTTTCATAAAGGAAAATCAATCAAGTTACATATTGGGTGGATTAGATAAAACGCTCGTTTATATCAAAACTAATCATAACTAATTGTGTATCGTATTACACTTTAATCTGACACCAAGTCACATTCGACAATTTCATTTCAATGTATAAACAAATACGCGGTCGTCACTTAGCTTTACTTTTACACAAAACAAGCCCTGCGGGGAGTCTGCTGGCAGTTAAATTGCACTCAGAGAATGGAGCTATATTCAAAGGAAAATATGAAATATTAATATCACTGATTCTTCAGTGGCAGGACAACCCTAGAAAAACGATGCGAAACCAATAATCTTAATCATTGGTTAATGCAGGTGGTTAATGTGGGTTAACAATCAAACATGATGCCCTGGACATGTCAAAGCTTTCACAGTAGTCAGAAAAAGGCCCTACCATCCAGGTGCATGTAATATCTGCCCAATAAAGGCATACTTTGGACGAATTTCAAATGGTGCAAATGCAAAAATTAAAAACAAAACAACAACTATTGATTTATAAATTTGTAATTAACTGGAAAGTACCCGCCCTGTTATTCTCCACAAACTCTGGTCATTAAGTAAAATTTACATATTTGTTCGTAATTTCTTAATGCTACGAGTATTCTCGGGGTTAGGGTAGTGAAGGTATCGCATGGTAATGCGATCTTGCAGTTGGTAGACCCTGCTTACGCTGCCATGCAGGAACACGCTAAAACTTAAATTTGGAATTTTCATTTTTGGTCAGTTTTTCTGCCAAGTTGCTGCTAGGGCGCATGTAAGTAGGTGAGGATGATAGGGAAACCAATCGGCCGCTTGGTTTTAAGTCTAAGGCATCAATCTTTCATGCCCCAGCAGGGACCCAAATTCGGACAGGGTCGAGAGACAGCTAGCAGTCATTGGCAACGCCGTGGTCCACACGGCAGGCCACGGTCAAGGTGGAAGGTATCGGGGCGAACCACCGACACGCCCTCACCCAAAATTAGCATTCCCTCGCGCTCCTGATCTGACGACAAATCGGGAGGAAGAACGGGAAAGCGCAACAACCATCGGTTGTGCTTACCGTCAAAGGCAATGAGGCTACTTATATAGGTAGATTGGAGTACAGTAATGTGCTTAGAGTAGTTGACCAAATTAACTTTTGCAAGTTATTTGATTGAATAAAACTGTTCAACTTTAACTTTATCGAAATTGTAAATAGTTTAGAATATTTCTATTGAAAGAAATATTCACGATTTTGTCATATTACCGAATTAGGTACCTTTTACACCTCTGTGGGTGTATTTGCATATTCTTTTATCGCCACTCATGGCTATTAATAGAGCACAGTCCCGCATTTGTCATTCGTCGACCGTGATTGGGTCACATTTTCGAAAATGATTTACTTTGCGTATGCCACGATATAAAAACACATTTGAAGTTAGTTAGTGGTATACTATTTTTATCTATCTATTAAAGTGTTGATAACTGTTGTAATGTAATACCTTTGTTGGGAAATGTTAAGAGCTGGTTCTTCATCTCAATTCAAGCATAACTAAAATGACTGGAGAAGAGTCAGCAGGAACCAGTGACTTCTCCTGAAAATGTGTTTTTAATATAGAGGGTAAACAGTTTCTATTAGTTTCTTAAGCTACATGTATTATATGGTTGACCATTTTACCCAATCCTGTCTGAATGACCATTTTCATAAAATAAAAGACATTGCAGGTAAAGAATATTAATATTTCCGTAAGAAAGAGGATGAATATGCATCTAATGCATTCTTCGCTGTGTGTTTGTATTGCACCAATCCATGCGAATGGACTTTTTTGTCATTTTCCGCCATATTCAAGTTCGATTGTGACTAGCCAGTTGTGATATGTGGAAGAAACCGAAGTATCCAGCGACAGGCACCGCCTAACCCGACATCATGGGCAACCTTCTCAGATACTGGCCCGCTCCGGGCTCTTTGGTGAAGGATGGCGGGTACTCAATGAAAAAATTGCCTCAGGTCCTTATAGTTGCAGGGTTATCAGTGCAAGCTATTGTAATAGACCAGCATCAACCATCAGCTTCATTTAAGATCGTAGTTACAGTTCTATGTGTCCTACTTCTTTATCAAGTTAATTTTATCTGTGGCTAATTCAAGGTTCAATATATAAAACATATTTCTTGTACACACTTCTTCTAGCACTATTAGTGCTGGTCAGCTTCGAACAATCTCTAGGAAACAATTAACTCAATAAAGACACGATTTAAATGTACTAGTGGTTGAAAGTGTACTACTGAAAACATAGGCATATGAATAAAATATATGACCGTAAATAAGTATACAGTTTTATTCTATAGATATATCATCAAAGACCGAACATATCAATACGTTGATTATTCTCAAAATGGTTTTGAGTGAGAAACTCTTTATATACATGTAGAATGATGGGAAATCATCGACTGAATGTTGGCTTTTTTCGACATAACGTTTTCTGTTCTTCTTCAGGCTCCTGAAAGGCCAGACGACTACCAGGGTATCCAGGATGCCACCAAGCTGGGTCCAGTGTGTCCTCAGGATCCCATCACACTCCTCTTCACACATCTGGGCTGGGACAAGATCAGCGAGGACTGCCTGCACCTTAATGTATACGCTCCTAATGTACGTATCAGTTCATCCCTAACCTATGGCAATGTGAGAGGAACTGCACAATACATACATACATACATACATACATACATACATACATACATGTACATACATACATACATACGTACGTACGTACGTACGTACGTACATACATACATACATACATACATAGATACATACATACATACATACATACATGTACATACCTACATACATACATACATACATACACACATACATATATACATACATACATAAATAAATACATATATATATATATATATATATATATATATATATATATATATATATATATATATATATATATATATATATATATATATATTTATATATATATATATATATATATATATATATATATATATATATATATATATATATATATATATATATATATATATATATATATATATATATATATATATATATATATATATATATATATATATAAGGAAGATTGGTTGTGCACAGCTACACGTTCTAATTGTTAGGATATAAACGTGCGCCATTTTAACAAAAAAGAATAATTGTCGCCAAAACTTGGTGTCTAGATAAAGATCATCATCATTCAAAACGTACCTTGTGGAGAATAAAGTATTGTTGAATAACTTCTGTTTGTGTTGGGTTTGATAAAATAGTGCTATACAGAGCTGCGTCGTTCATAGCAAACGAAGAAGGCATAGTTTGTATCTTCATACGTGTTAGTGCAGAATTTAGAATAGTTGCTGTAGATCCTCACTCTCCCAATATCCTAATAATCACACTGCATGATTCAGAGATAATTGCATCACCAATCGGTTGGCGGTGCCAACAATTCTATTATTGAAAGAAACAGACACAAAACGCTTACATTTAGTATTGGTCATCAAAAGATTATTTCATATTTTAGGGAACAAATGGACCGTATCCGGTTATGTTCTGGATCCATGGAGGGGCTTACTCTGCATCCGGCAACATCCAGTATCCAGGGCACTACCTTGCAGCCATGGATGTGGTTGTGGTGGTCATTAACTACAGACTTGGAAGTTTAGGTAGCCAAAACAGATAGTATAACTTATCCTGTCTATGGTGGTTTGTGGCGCTATTTTGTAAATTTAGGGTTATTTTGTGATTTTTACATATGCTAAAGTCTATTCATTCCCACCATATCGATATTTTCTTCAGATTTTAAAATTTGAAGGTCCACGGTCCATAACTGTGTAAAGAAGCTAAATGGTTTTCTACGTTGCTTTTTTACCACTTCATCTTACTTCCGTCTTGGAAAGTAATTTTGTGGTACTTTTATTCACCTAAAAGCCTTTCAGGCACAACATTGTGTACATGCAATGAATAGCTACATAGAAGCAATGCAGCTAGAACATTAAAAACCCCTCGGAAGCTATATTGCTTCTGCAAAATACGGTTATTGACGAATATTTTACACACTTCTAAATCAGGTTTTCTAACGACGGAAGACAGTGTGGCACCAGGGAACTATGGCCTTTTGATCAACACATGGCCATGATATGGGCACAGAAGAATATACGCAACTTTGGAGGTGACCCAGATAAGGTTACCATCTTTGGTCAAAGCGCTGGAGCCGGCAGTTCTGGATTGCATATTGTCTCTCCAAAATCGAAAGGTAATCACTTATGCATGAATATATGTTTAAATATATATAGATATACATATATATATATATATATATAAATATTATATATATATATATATATATATATATATATATATATAATATATATATATATATATATATATATAATATATATATATATATACATACATACATACATACATACATACATACATACATACATACATACATACATACATACATACATACATACATACATACATACATACATACATACATACATACATACATACATACATACATACATACATACATACATACATACATACATACATACATACATACATACATACATACATACATACATACATACATACATACATACATACATACATACATACATACATACATACATACATACATACATACATACATACATACATACATACATACATACATACATACATACATACATACATACATACATACATACATACATACATACATACATACATATATATATATATATATATATATATATATATATATATATATATATATATATATATATATATATATATATATATGTATATCAGTAGCTTTATTTCCCCAGGAATCTGCTGGATTTCCAAGCGGGTTGGCCTGGTCGCTATATAAATGTGCCGCTTTGCGGAGGACAGTCTTATATCGGTTCTTCTCCAACTGAAATATCCTTCGGAACTATTCGTGATTTCTTTCCGATTACGGGTTTCTGTTTCGTCGCTATATGACCTAAGCTGTTGAAAGCGACAAAAAAACAAATCCTCCTTCCTTCATTGTATTTCCCCAGGACAAAAATAAGAATCAAACAATGGGAAGTAATATTTGATGATTGCACAAGATGTATGACACTCTAAGTTATTAGCAGTAATTTTATGAATAATATATATTTACACATTATCACATACTACCCTTAAGTATAACCTATTGCCAAAAAGTAAGTATCCTAGTAACTTTTAAGAATCTCGAATACATCAAGTGTTTTCTTGAATTAAACTTATTTAGTGAACATGCAATATTTGCGTTTTTCTCCAGGGTTATTTCACCAGGCAATTCTTCAGAGTGGTTCAGATACTGCACCTTGGGCTCTAAACTTGCCTTCTATGTCTCCAAAACGGTTCACAATAGACACCGCAAAGGCTCTGAAATGTACGACAGAGACGAGCGAGAAGATGGTGGAATGTCTTCGTGGTATAGATGTTGACACCCTTTTAGAGAATGAGCAGACTTATCTACCGGTGAGTTCTCGAAAGAAATATATAAAACACAACTTTCTATCCATTTATAGAGATACAAAAATGCATTTTTCGTGAACAAATCTTCCAGTTATCAATCTTAATTGTTGTAACTATCTTTTATCGTATGTCATTTTATTTCATCTTATCTTTTATTTATTTTCAATTTCTATTTCAACTAACACAGATTCACGATTTTTGATTAAGTCTCGACTCTATTTTGAAAGGTTTGAATCATTCGGATATGAATCCTACTGGAAATGGTATCTATTAATGGGTTTTCTTACCACATAATAGTGCACTATATCCGCTGAGGTTATTGACATACTTTGTGTGTGACCGAATATTATGTGTGTCTGCCCTGATAGCCGAGCGGTATAACGTATTGCCAGAGAGCTCGCTAAAGGCGGTGCTTTTACCAGGTACTTAATATCCAGTTTCCTCCGTAACTTGCAACTTGCTACTCACGATTCAGTCTATATATGGTAGAAAAGGTGAAGATAATCAAAATTCGAAAATTTGAAGTTCCGATCATGCGGATACATGTACAATAATGACCTTCCAAATGACCTACGTGTGCACATGGTAGCCATGTCTAGTCTGGTTGAGATACGATTGGGGATAAGCAATCGATAGATAGTCGTACATATAGGGTGTCCATCAGTTTTACTTAACAAAAATAAGTCTAGGTTGCACGAAAACTATCACAAGTAATGAAAATAGACGTGTGGTAGACAAGACTACCTTTAAAAAAACTTCCTTTAAAAATTCGTAACGGATGACAAAACGCAAGACTTTCTTTAGCAGATAACCAGTTTTCTGAATGTGTTTGTAAACGTATGCCTATAGTGTATGTTTCCAACGTTTATCTGTCAGGAACATGATCACATCTGATTAATGATACTATTTTAACGTTAAACTTATGCCAAGCTAATTATACCCAAAAGTAGGTCTACATGTAGTATATCGACCTCTTTCGATCCGTACTTATCAGTCTACATGTACTTAGGTCCTGTCTTATCAAACCAAATGAAGCAAAGTTCGGCCGAGGGGCACATTATCCCGTACACTGCTGTCTAGCAGTAAATATTAAGTTCACCTTTCTACCTGTCAGAAAAGATACATCTAAGTACTAGTATTTAGGCACAACATATCATTACAATGGCGAATAATAAGTATTATCAGTCAATCATGTGTAACAATTCAAATATCAGTTTGCATTGTATTTCTTCCATCACTTGTTGCTTTGATGATGGATTACCCTTCATTCATGCAGTAGTCAAAAATAAATACCTTATTCACTTGATGGGATCTTTCACACGTAAGCATGCGTGAAGAGAATATACAAAGTATAATATCTATGAAAACACAACAGCACCCTTTCAAACATTTCGCTTAATTGCCTGGATAAATTGCTCATATATGACACCTTTCCCAAGGAAACGGAGTACGAACGATGTTCACATTTAATGTATTCACTAAAGGACTTTTTGGAACGTTTAAAAAAGGGCGGGGTTTCTTCAGGGACCAGGCCACCCACTAGTAATTAAAACAAAAAAAGGAACAAACAGACATACAAACAGATGGGTGGACACACAGACAAACAAATAAAAACACACAATCTTAGAATTTGCTGTTTGTGTGCTGAGTCCAAAGCGGTGTCGAGTGTTGATTGAGCGTTAAGAAACACCAAAATAATTTCGGATTTTTTTTTCAAATTTTATAAAGCATTGATTACTAGTGCATCATGCAAGCTCGGTGCCAGTGCAAACAGGTAGTGTCTCTTGTGACGTAAGTGTATGGGGAGGGGAAGGAATGATTTTTTATGAACACGCTTACCTCTGAATACGGTAATAACATGGATGGAAACCACCTTTGTATTTTTAGCCTGGTTATATCACGCTCGGCTTCACTCCAACTGTGGATAAAGACTTTATACCTGATGTCCCAGCAAACTTAAGAGAAAGAGGCGAATTCAGTAAAATAAGAACCATGATTGGACAAACATCGGAAGACGGTTCCTTCTATACATTAGGATGTAAGTACATGTATTGAGGTGTAACATAGTAATGCATCATGCTACATCGCAGTGGCTTATATTCATTCGATACGTATTTCCAAACATCAAAAAGCCATATCTTTTTCTGAGTACTAAAGACTATTCGATTCCTAAGACTGATAACTCGAGTAAAAGGTACATGGAATTAATCTGTGGAAGTTAGATTGAAGGATATATTTTCCAAGGGAATATTTTATGTTCTACCCAAATACTCAAGTAAAAAGTTCTCTTTACAATTATTGTGATTGTCAGCACTATAGACACATAACCTGGTGTGGAAACTCAGACTAACTACCTGCGCCATCTATCTGGATATAGTGTATTTAATAGATAAATTAGCCGTCAATCTTTATCGAGAGCGATCAACGAATACTGGAAGCTTTCCAAAGTGTTATCTTTCATTATGACTAAATATGTTAAAACAAATGTTAAGAATATCTAACGCAGGCCAAATGTAAATAGTTTCTTGATAACATCATATGGCATTATTTTCAGATATGATAACAACGGTTTTTATGCTTTTCAGTGATTCCTGATTTACTATTACGTGGTTTCAATCGAAGTGAATTTGAAACTGAACTAAAAGTATGGGCAAAACAGTTAAGCCCGGAGTATCCCGAGTCGACGTTTGTAACTACAAATTTTGAATACACAAACTGGGCAAACAGCAACGATCTTGAAGAAAACCGCCAAAGTTTTGTTAGGGTAGGGCATATTTACGATATATCTTACGTTAATGTTCGTTTAAAACGGAGTTTCCTTGCTTTTATTCTTCAAAAGCAACAAGGCAACTGTGAAATGTTATGTATTTATAAAATAAGTGCAATATTCGAGATATAATGTTGCCCATACATAGTTACTGTAATAGAGTGAATTAAGAGTATAATATACATGTATATGTATACCCTCGTTCATCATAAATACAACTACAAACGTATATTCAAAAAGTAAGTAAACGGTTTTTGCTATCTAAATTTAACGAGATGTTTCTGTATCGTATTTCTGGAACGAGATATTCCTAAGCAAAATGCATGTGTTTACACTTTCATTGATCATTTCAGATGTTCACCGACCTTGGTTTTGGAATGGGAATAGATAAATATTTGCAAACCCAATCACTATATAATGATACCTACCAATATGTTCTGGCAGAAAAAAGCACAAATTTCTCCACCGTGATCCCAGAGTGGATGGGTAAGTAATCATAACCCATTCACACTCAGAGGTACTCGGAGAAGTATCGTCTGCTACTCTTATACTTTTGAAAATATCTTGGGAATAAAGCGAAAATTCTCAAAATATTTGAAGGAGAGTTGTTGCTTAGCTTCTGATCAACATTTCTCCTTCAAATATTTTTTCTGAAAATGCTTTGGTAAGTTAAATATTTACAAAATTGTCCGGCCTGTTTTGGCCGCTCTGAGTGTTAATGAGATAAGGTCTTCAGTGACTTGCCTGGCAGTTTTTGTCTGGGTTGTGCCGTTTACTTCATGCACTACGTATGCTAGAAAAAGCCGATTTCAACACACAACTCACTATCCTACCACATTCAGACCTTTTTTTAATTTGAAATTACACACATGTGTAACACGGTTTTTTATTCCTTTTTGTTTTTTAGACAAACATAAATAACAGACATTTAACATGTATTGTATATTTACAAAACTCATAGATATATATATTAAATATGTATAGCATAACGAACACACTCCCCTAACGATTCTTTTATATCCCTGTTTTTCGTCAAGTAATAGTTTTTAGGCAAATTTTGCACATTCATACCTAGTTCTAGATTGGCAAGTCTCGTCTTGATCTACATATAAATGCAAACTGCTTAAGAAAATATTTAGGAATAAAACAGATTTGCAAGCTACATGGAGGAGAGTCATGATATGATTAACTTAAACCCTTCGATCAATTTTGAAGATGTTTTATTAGAATGATATTTCAAAAACAGTAATACTTTTCGACCCGTATTCATACTTGTTTTGTCCTTACCACTAAACATGCCATACTCGACACAAAAGTACAGCTTTGATTTCGAACGCTGTAAGATGCCATCAAAAAAACATATTGTTCTGATATCAACTCAAAATTAGCAGCAATCTGCATCTGCATCATCTGCACTAGAATATTTAGGTTTGTAAATGATTCCTCCTCTATATAATGTCAGTTATGTTTTTCATTTAAGCAGGAGTTTGTGGTTTAGTTATTTTTTTATACTTCTAAATAATACTTATGTCTGCAGTTTCATATTAGACATAATTGTTCCGTCATCATTTCATAAAATCGACAATATCATGTCGTAGTCAAGTGCATCCAATAGGGTATTGAATCCTATCATGGTAAACAGATATCAAATAACACGGTTGCTAGAAAATAACATTTTAAATATGTACCGAGTGCGTTTTCGAGTGTCGCCACGTAAAGAGCGTTAACCATTTAGTTTATCCTGTGGCTAAAAGATGGCGCAACGTGTTGGATGTTTTCCACATCTTTTGGAAGTGAATGGTTTTGTTAATACTGCATCATAGTTTCGGTAAACGATCAATGCAATATTTAGTAGATGTATAAATAAATCCGTAGTCATATTGTAAGAAGCAGACAGCAACTGAGGCAGTAATTCAGTAGTAGTAGTAGTAGTAGTAGTAGTAGTAGTAGTAGTAGTAGTAGTAGTAGTAGTAGTAGTAGTAGTAGTAGTAGTAGTAGTAGTAGTAGAAGAAGGAGTAGTAGTAGTAGTAGTAGTAGTAGTAGTAGTAGTAGTAGTAGTAGTAGTAGTAGAAGAAGAAGTAGTAGTAGTAGTAGTAGTAGTAGTAGTAGTAGTAGTAGTAGTAGTAGTAGTAGTAGTAGTGGTAGTAGAAGAAGAAGAAGAAGAAGAAGTAGTAGTAGTAGTAGTAGTAGTAGTAGTAGTAGTAGTAGTAGTAGTGGTAGTAGTAGTAGTAGTAATAGTGTCTGTGCTATCAAATCAATTTCTACCACGAGATTTTTCTGATTGTGTATATTCGGCAGATATTTCTAAACCCATGGCATGTATTTCATCTTTAGACCTAC
>OZ012684.1:17386644-17404832 GCA_963942565.1 Maea johnstoni | reverse complement strand
GGTCCGAATATGCGATGAGTCTCATGAGATTGCGGAGAGAGAGAGAGAGAGAGAGAGAGAGAGAGAGAGAGAGAGAGAGAGAGAGAGAGAGAGAGAGAGAGAGAGAGAGAGAGAGATGACATGTAGGTGTGGTGAGTGATGTTATAAATGAGAAGCTAGTTCTTAATCAAATTTCATATATACATTATGTAAAGGTATAATTTGAAATCGTGTAATTGTGATGAAATAATTGTGTTATAAGATTGGCATGTGTAGGAAATGAATGTCAGGTGTGTTGCATGTCAATGGCATTGTCATTTTATGTGATTGATAATGCTTCTCTTTAAATTACTCTTACAGTCATAACACAAATATAAGCACTTTGAGAATAAACTGTTTATCAAACTGTTAAATGCCATTTGAAGATGCTTACACACGAAGGATTCGTATTAAAGAAATAAAAAGAACATTTTTCTGTGCTGATGTTAAAATCAAATTGATAACTTGTGTGTTTCACTATTTTCAATGGACAATCCGAATAGCAGACTAGTGTTTTCATAGAACAGATAATTGTGTTAAGAGACGTTTATCGTATTATATTGTGATGCATTCGATTTGATAGGATGTGTATAGGAGTATTAACTATCATAAAACATTGAACAAGCAATTTGAATCTTGGATGTATTTGCAGGAATCTAGCTGTTGAGATGGAATGTTAGTGAAGTGTGGCAGTATAAGCTCTTAAATCTGTGCGACTTATTTCAGAAGCACACAATAACACAATGTGTACCTATGTGTTGTACCGATATAACTCAATACTCTAAATCATTGTAAGTATTGCGGGGAACAATAAGATAGCGATGATAGCGCTCTACCCATATGCGCTATTGTTAAATCCCCGTCTTTATACAATTCGTAATTGAACTTGCTGCTGCTGTTCCCGATCACCGCTATACCTAGATCACGCTATCCATGGCAGTATCGTAATTGCGCTTTATAATGTTCACGTTATATTTAAGTGATTTACAGTATATCATGGACAAGCGTGTTTCCAATGAATTGTACCCATAATTTAAGTCGAATAATCTCATTTAAAAACAATGGTGCCCTCTTGATAGTGTATATTCTAGAGTGAGACTTTTTAAGGTAAAATGGTAAAATGTTATCCAAATGAACTGACGTACTTTTCCAAAGTTCTAATCCTTTTAGTAGCCGATTACCGTTAGAAAATTTTCGTCTTAAGCAATTTCGTATGGCTACATACATGTGCTTTATATACATATCAAAGGTTTCCCCGCACAAATTAAATTATTTGTGTGAATACGAATATTTTTCTTCAGAATTTGGTAGTTTCTGCTTATTTTTTGGATATGTTGATTAATCTAAAACATCATCAGTAACTTTCGTTCTTGTTTTTGATTTCACCTTCATGATACAACCATAGTCATTAGTGTCAAGAAAATTAGTTAGACCAGTTTCCCTACAGAAATCGATCAAATGAGCATAAGTGGTAAGACGCCCTCCTTACAAGAATGAGATCTTGGATTTGGTTCTCTGCTGGATCATCATGGGTGGATATGTCTCGTCGACCTTGGAACAGGATGGACTGCCTGTGATGTCTTTGCATATGAACGACCATATACATGTAGAGAGATATGGAAGGCCAAAGTGGACAAAAAGAGCATTTCTTAATATTTATAAATGGAAATGATTTCTTAATATTAATAAATGATTTCTTAATATTAATAAATGATTTCTTATTAATGAATGATTTCTTAATATTAAGAAACGATTTCTAAATATTAATAAATGTTTATTAATATTCATAGATATCTTTAAATATTTATAAATATTTATTAATATTAATAAATCATTTATTAATATTGATAAATCATTTATCAATATTAATAAATCATTTATTAATATTAAGAAATGATCTTTTTGTCCACTTTGGCCTTCCATCGAGAGAAGGGGTAATACGAAGTTTTTATCTGCTATTTCTAGTTTATTTAATACGCCGAGGAAAGCGACAACAACCGAACCAAATAATATACCACACATTTTTAAAACAACGTAGGACCATACGATGCTGTTCTCTTTGAAATCAAACCGCTGTGTGTGTTGCAGTAGTTTTCGTCGATGCAGTTATAGTTCCTCTGTTTCGCCCTAGGCGGCGCCCACACGACAGTGCTTCTTTCATGCTACGCCGAAAATTATCAGACATGAAAGCGTAGAGGAAGGGGTTTAGTCCACTGTTGAAATAAAGAACTAGATATGACACGACAGGGAATATGTTATGGTATACTGACAGTCCCTCGCCCGTTCGCCATATTTGCCACAGAATACGAGCGTGGTACGGTAAAACACACACTGCAAAGCAGACGACAACTGCGATAAGTAGACGAATTGCCTTGCGTCGAGCTTGGAGCGCATTTTCTGTGCTACTTTTCGTCCATGTTTTTGCGGTCCTGCACCCACGTGCCTGTCCGCCATTGCTGTGGGTCGCGCGAGGCACGTGCGGCGACAAACGTTTTCCCCGATTATTTTCGATCACTGCATTTATCCTAGTCGATGGTGACGAGTGACTTTTGGTGATTCTAGGAGGCGTGGTTCTCGGGGAAATATTGGTCGTATTTTCTGACCTGGAGCGGGGCATGTGCACCAAACACATTTGGATGTGTTGACCATCACTGTCGGAAGTGGTGGTCTCCTTTAAATTTTCCATATCGACGTCACTTCCGTCCCGTGACACCGCTTTTGTCGGATCCTGCAAGTTCCGGTTCCGCTGGTGGCATAGGTCCTCGAGAACTGTTGAGTCCTCGTCGTCTGGCGTGGTGGCGTCGTCTTCGTGATTACATTCACTGACGCTTACGGTCACCTTTCCGTCGTTGGAGCTCTTCATGCCGCAATATGTGACCTTCATCCCCTTCGTGGCCGCCGCATTCTTGCGTTTTCTTCCTCGATGGCCCAGCAATGGGGGTGCACCCGATCGCCCAACCGCAATATTGGACATACTGCTACTCTCCCACAAGACAACTGCGATCTTAGTATACATACCCACCATGAGAAACAAAGGTATTAGGTACCATAGGAAAAACGTCAACATGGCATAGGCCCCCTTGTTGACGCGCACTTCCTTCTCCATGACGCACCACGCAAAACTTTCGCCGGTCTCCGGGTTGGTGATGGGCGCGGTGAGCCCGTACATCCACAGCAATGGGGCATTGTAAGCCGCGGAGATGAGCCAGATGAATATGATGGCCACCTTGAGTCTGGTCATTGTGGTGATCTGCTTGCTCCTCATCGGGTAGATGATGGCCAGGTAGCGCTCCGCGGATATGGCCGTGAGGATGATGATAGAGGCAGTGCAGCTCATGTGCTCCACGAAGTAGTACACCTTGCACATCACCTGCAAGAAAATTGAAAAAGTAATTTTAGAAACAGAGAAATCGGCACTTTGTAACACAGGTATTAACGAATAACCATAGATGCTGTATGTAAGTTGTGATGCCCGCACTGCCTCGCTGGACGTTAAATCTTGTATACAACCGTGGACAAAGTCCATGAGTTTCTGCATTCTACAGTGCCGACATTTGATTACTGCACTAAATGCCTGGGCAGCCCCGACATACTACACGACCGCACGCCCGATTTCCACCCAGTTTTCTGGGCATGGATGCGACCAAAGGTCCCTGACCTCATATCTGAGCCCAGCTTTGATTCGCAGGCTGCGTGCACCCTGGATGTGATTTATTTATTTACTCTACTGGCAGACGTCCGGTCGACTGGTGCAGGAATTAAATGTCGGTACTGTAATACTGCATCCAGCATTCTGCATGTAAGATGAGAAATAAAATAAGAGGGTAATGGATACATATTTGAGCATGTAAAGCAATGTTTGATGATGTTTTGAAAAGAAATATAAACCAAAACTAAGCACGTGGACTAATTGTTCTGGACAAATTGTCTTGTCAGTCTACCAACGACAATGTATATGGGGAACCTTCAATTTCCTACAGCTCAAAGCTTAGACTGAACGACATCAAAGTAGTTTTATGGGGAAAGGACGGGGATATACTCTCTCACTGCAGCACCCCTATTGCAGTGTTCTGCACTTCTGCAAAAGGTTTTCATCCGTAATGAGAAATATATACTACATGTATACTACTACATATTTATTTTCTCGTGTCCTTTTTGCATGAATAATATAGAGGGTAATAATTTTGTAAGCCTATGATTATAGCAAATAAACACAAATACATACACACACAAATATGTATATATATATATATATATATATATATATATATATATATATATATATATATATATATATATATATATATATATATATATATATATATATATATATATATATATATACAATGTATATACCGGTACATACATACATACAAACATACATACATACATACAAACAATGCTATATAAAAACGTCTGACAAGGGACCCTTCCCATGACGCTACGTTATATTTAAACACTGGAATTTGGTTGATGGATTGCCTTAAATGACATACTCAGAATTGGCTATAGAATGAAGGGAAAGGATTTCTAAGTTCAGTATTGGCGTATTTGTGACCATATCTTGAGAAATACAAAAAAAGAATTCTCATTATAGTGACATCTCTGTACATTTTACGGCTCGACCAATCTTTTGTTCTCGCTGTTTCACACCTTTTCTATGCGTTCCAAATTTCGAAGACTTTTTCCAATGTGTGTATACAGGCTTAAGGAGCCGTGGGACCTGTTTAAACGGTGATTCCCAAATTGGCTGCATGGGACCCGTTTCAACGAAATTGCCGTAGTTTGAACCCATGTGTTAAAATACCAGCTCGACGCCATTTAATTGTGACACTCGAAGGTCTGCCAGACCTCAAGACACGAGATAACAATCGTCTCATTTCTGCCAGCTACACTCTACTATACTCTCAATACTGTCAGGAAAATGGTTGGCCAGTATATCAGTTTATAATTTTGAGGTGTTCTAAGTCTCGTTTCGTGAAATATCACAAGTACAAGCAGTGCTGCCATCTATTGCCAACATTGGTAACATATTGCCTGCCGCCAGGGACATGTTTTCAATGAAACAAACAGCAAACAGGTGTTTGTCTTAAAGTGTCCTGTCTGCCTGTGATGCATACACTTGGAGCAGTATATGATGGATCCCCTTGTCTTTTTATCAAGTCACTAAGCATTTATAACAACTCCAAATTTGTCAGTGATGCAAGAGATTTCAATAAAAATGACGATTTAGGTTGTCTGAGCAAATTCTCGGTGGAGGGTTCGACTCCACAACTCAAAGATTAAATGCCAAATCCAGGTATGATACGACATATCTCCATGGCAATATAATGATTAATTTCGAGCTCTGGAGATTGAAATCATGACAAACGCAAATCTGCTTTCCAATTAATTTCGGCATCAGGGTGACACTTGAGACGTTCCATTTATAATATGCAACACGACCCTACTATACTATTTCGTGACAACCTGTAGAAAGCGTGTTTATATCTAACTATCCAGCTCTTTTGCTCTCTATGTGTGTGCGTGTATATATATATATATATATATATATATATATATATATATATATATATATATATATATATATATATATATATATATATATATATATATATATATATATATATATATATATATATATATATATATATATATATATATATATATATATATATATATATATATATATATATATATATATATATGTATATATATATATATATATATATATATATATATATATATATATATATATATATATATATATATATATATATATATATATATATATATATATATATATATATATATATATACATATATATATATATGTATATATATATATATATATATATATATATATATATATATATATATATATATATATATATATATATATATATATATATATATATATATATATATATATATATGTAGTAGCAGCAGCAGCAGTAGTAGCATTGGTATAAAGGACAGATTTAGTTGCAGAAAAGCCTTTATGACGTGGTGCGGAATCATGCCAAAAGGTGGCACTGCAGTCAGTTTTGCATTATTCTCCTTACTACCTGTGCTAAACCTGCTGCGAGAGATATCCTCATTTATCTCTGTCTCCATTATCTCGCCATTCGTTCTACTGGAACACCGTCTTAGGTCATAAAATGTATAGACAAACGGGCGGCGTTGATGATACCTCATAAATAAGGATGTCTGTTTTACGACCTCTTGGTAAAAGGTTTACGGGGATTTGCACGCGTAGGTTTTGACCGTTGCAAAGCGCTTAGATTTTGAGTTGACGTTTCACAGCACATTCCTTCCGCCCCATTTATCATTTGTAGGTGAGACTTCTATGAGAGACATTATATTATCTGGAAGGTTTAACTAACTGCACTATTTGTAAGAATATGTATTTCTAGTAATGAAGATATCCTTCCGTTCTAGGGAAAGTGTGAGGAAAGATCGAATGAAGTGATTTTCATTACAACTATTTTGAAAAAAAAATACTTCGGTAGAATTAGCTAACTGTTGTTTCTAATACTTTTAAATTAACTGCCAACCTGTAGTTTTTGAGTACTAGACAGTTTTCCTTATCATCATCAGCATCACCCCAACACTCCCGTCAGTACCCTCACATCAGGGTCTCCACCCTCGCTCAGGTGTGCAGAGATGACTCTGGTAATCCACACTTATCATTCAGTCTTATTATCTCATGTTGGCTTCCTGGCCATGCACCCCTAGATGTACATTGGAGGCTGCATACAGTCAGACACATTTTAGCATCAAGCATTCATTTCAGAGGATAACTTTACGGAATGATGCAGGTCATGTTTTAGTCATCACAGTTTTTTTACTAATGTTGCAAATGTTACCTGTAAAACCACACTTATCATTCAACCTCAGCATCTTATGCTGGCTTCATGGCCATTCACCCTCCGTTGGAGGCTACATAAAGTCAGAAGTAAATGTATCTTAGCATCAAATCATCATTTCTAAAGATGATTTCACTGAAAGGTGTAGTTCATGTTTTAGGCATCACAGATATTTTACTAATGTTACCTGGAGATCCAGGTAACATATTATTCAACCTCATCATCTCATGTTTGCTTCTAGGCCATTCAACCCTCCTTTGGAGGCTACGTAAAGCCAGACCTATTTTAGCATCAACTTATCAATTCAAAATATAACTTCACTGTACGATGTTGTTCATGTTTTAGTCATGTTTCTCCCAGCTCTGATAATAACAGGTGAACAATCATTAGTCGTTCACAGGTACATCTCGGGGGACTGAGGCTACTTCTCACGTATTACACTGAGGTAAAGCTGCAGCCTGGCAGGTACGCGTCACATAATAAGTAAGATTATTACCAGAAATAATAACCCTAAAACATTCATGCCCATAATCCTGAATATATCAAATCATGAGAACAAATTGTTCAACACAACGTAAGACCTCCTATTTTGAAGCACCTGGCTGTGCAGGTTAAGCGAAATTGTATGTTTCCTTAGATTACACAGATTGTGGATGGTAATGGTAATGTTCTTTCAGAGGATCAACTTGACCTGCTCTCAGTGCTACGTATACTAGCCGCACACGTGCGTGTCCCTAGTCTATACATTATGGACCTGCCATGGTTGATATCTGAGGATCCCATTAGTAGTGCCTATCACCTGAATTTCCGCATGAGAGCAACTATTGAATACTTATCGTTGAGCCTTTTTAGACTGGATATTTTTTCGCCTATCAATCTATAATGGGTTCTCATACGTTTATCTGTATTACTTATTTAAATGCAAGCTGTTTTTTGCCTATCAATATATAATGGGTTCTCACACGTTTTACCTGTATTACTTAGTTAAATGCAAGCTGTTTTTTTGCCTATCAATATATAATGGGTTCTCACACGTTTACCTGTATTACTTAGATGTACATGTAGTTAAATCCAATCTGTTTTTCGCCTATCAATGTATAATGGGTTCTCACACGTTTTACCTGTATTACCTATTTAAATCCAATCTGTTTTTTCGCCTATCAATATATAATGGGTTCTCACACGTTTATCTGTATTACTTATTTAAATGCAAGCTGTTTTTTGCCTATCAATATATAATGGGTTCTCACACGTTTATCTGTATTACTTATTTTAATGCAAGCTGTTTTTTTGCCTATCAATATATAATGGGTTCTCACACGTTTATCTGTATTACTTATTTAAATGCAAGCTGTTTTTTTTGCCTATCAATATATAATGGGTTCTCACACGTTTATCTGTATTATTTATTTAAATGCAAGCTGTTTTTTTGCCTATCAATATATAATGGGTTCTCACACGTTTTACCTGTATAACTTAGTTAAATCCAATCTGTTTTTTCGCCTATCAATATATAATGGGTTCTCACACGTTTACCTGTATTACTTATTTAAATGCAAGCTGTTTTTGCCTATCAATATATAATGGGTTCTCACACGTTTATCTGTATCACTTAATTACATGCAAGCTGTTTTTCGCCTATCAATATATAATGGGTTCTTACACGTTTTACCTGTATTACTTAGTTAAATCCAATCTGTTTTTTCGCCTATCAATATATAATGGGTTCTCACACGTTTACCTGTATTACTTAGTTAAATGCAAGCTGTTTTTTCGCCTATCAATATATAATGGGTTCTCACACGTTTTACCTGTATTACTTAGTTAAATCCAAGCTGTTTCTTCGCCTATCAATATATAATGGGTTCTCAACTTCTCACACGTTTACCTGTATTTCTTAGTTAAATGCATCCTGTTTGACTTCAATTTTTGTGATTGCGGGTTTATCATATGTCTGTGCGTTCTTTGGTCTTGGGTGGATCCGGCTCGAGCGATTAATCGAAGTTAAGAAGTTATTGTTTGTGCAATCCCTCCTGGCTCTAGACGACAGTGAACCGTCTAGATTAGTTTTTTGCAGCAGAGTCGAGGATTACCTCGATGATAGAGAAGCTGGTAAGTTGAATCTTTTTGGGAGCAATGTTTTGACATGCTGAATGTGGCGTCGGATTTTGGTTTCCTGGATGATATTGTGAATATGGTGAGACGAGGGCACCGATGGTCTAAGGATGAATGGAAGAAGAGAATATGGGGGCGTGCGTGGGAATTGGATGAATGTTTTTGCAGGGTACAAGTAGCGTGTCATCGAAGTTTAGATCTGCTGACTAATGTATGTGGGGGACAGGGTGTCTTGTGTGGTGGCAGATTTCCGATGTTAATCACCAACTAATGAAGTGCTGTGAGACTTAATGGTGAGGCTTGTGTCGCATGCTAGCTTGTTAAGAGCAGACGATGTTAGGCTCAAGGGGTCCCCTATAGCATCTAGATTTTGTACTAGCTGTGATCTGGCTGCGGAAGATGATGTACGACACTTGATTATGCAGTGCCCGAAATGGCAGACGGAGAGAACTAGTTTCTTGACGGAGATATCAAGTATCGCAGATGGTTCTGGACAAACCTTACTAGAATCACAGTGTGATCTAGTGTATGTATTTGTGGGTAGACAAGCAACAGATCTTATGTTTGTACAAATGGTGGTGGTATGGACAATATCAGCTAAACATATATCTAATATGTACAATAGTGAGATCAAAGAGGGCGTTGGCTAGATATTTTAATAGGTCCGGATAGACCCTGTGGAATTCATGAAGTAATGCCTGACCACATTTCCAAGTTTATGTAGTTTTTATTTATCTATAACCTTTTTCTGTTAAGTTCCTTTAGTTCAGCCTGTATACCTAAGTGGTCTATGTGTTGAAGGGCAAATTATTATAGTGTGTGTGTCCTTACATTTCCTGTGTTCTTTGTGTTAAACGTTTATGGTTAACCAGCACTTTCATCGTTTGGATGTTTTGTAGTGGGTGCATTTGGCTAGAAGGCTATGTCTGGCTCGCCAGGCACTGATGTATTTATAGGGGTCCACCTTAAGTTGGCCTTGGTGAGAGTTCTACTGCGGGACCACCTTAAGCAGTTCTCGATGTGTTAGACCTTAGATGTGGTCATAGGGGTCCACCTTAAGTCGGCCTTGGTGAGAGTTCCACTGCGGGACCACCTTAAGCAGTTCTAGATTTGTTAGACCTTAACTATACGCCATCAGTTCTGGTGGTTAAAGGCTCCCCTTCTGACCACTCTCTATGCATGGCCCAACTTTTGGGGGCCACCTTAAGTTTAGTCCTGTGGGACCACCTTAAGTGGACCATTGACTTTGGACCTTGTTTAAGGTCATACTCGATTTTGGTCATGCAGTGCGGCTCTACCTATTGATTAAGTGTTAATCCATTTACCTCATGTTCCCCGAGAAATGGATATATATTGTAGTATGCTATTTTCAATTTCACTATATGTTTATATGTTGATTCTTATTATTTTCGATGTATCGCATCTTTTACGTTTATGCGTAGTCAATAAATATACATACATATGGGTTGACTTCATTGTGATTTTGTAACAAATATTCAACATGTAAATATTTAGTGTTTAAATATGTTTGATTGGTTGTGGCTCGAGTCGCAGTCAATAAGGATACGTACATTTAAAACGAATGAGAACACATACAACCTATTTGTACTAGCAACCAAATGATACACCACGCCACAAACACTACAGAAATATAGCTAATGACATTTAGCTGTATCTGGTATTAAATCCAGAACCATGGATTATGAATTTCCCAACATGAAGTGAACAGGTGCATAGAACTGTGCAATGAGTCATGGGGTTCAGCTTAAGTAATGCGTGACGGTCCTCAGTGATACAAAATGGCCGCCACCCGGAAGTTGGGGGATGCATTTCCGTGATGGACTGGTTATTATTATTTCCTCTTCAATAGGCACTAGGGGATGGATAATACACAGCACATCATACAGTTTGCTTTATTAATATATAGATCAATCTTATATTATCTGCAAATTACAACAGTAAAGGAGTATTAACTCATTCTACTGATAGCATTGCTGGAATGGCGCCAATTCACGTACTATCCTAATCGCATCATAGGGAACGTTCAAGGATAACTTGTTATAATGTTTGCTTTGCAGAATTATGGGTCGTAACTTCGGAGAAATGCATTTCCGGGGGCATCTAAAAGATATTATCTGAATGGCACTAAACCGTATCTACTTAATGAAGCCGCGCTGAATCTATCTAGCATCATTTGCCAAACGAGGGAAGACCGTAACGCATTTGGTGTAAAGTGTTTTGGTGTTATCATGTACAGACACACGACATGCAATATGGTGAGCTAAGTGATAGTGCTCAAGTGATACTAGAGCAGATGAATAACAAACTGATGTATTTGTGGGGTTCGTACCAGCTAGTGTAGTAGTTTTGTGCCATTGTTGTATTGTACTTTATTGACCGGTCCAACAGAACACGAAAATTGCTCGAATACATAAACAAATATCACTTAAATATGACAAAAAGGCCTACTTGGACCAAGCAAAAACTGCCGCAACATAGCAGTAATGAATCAAAATAAAGCAATTAATAGTCCGGCTCTTTATATAAATATATAGCATAAATACTCTACTATGAGCCTAACAGATGGGCTAGAACAAAAATACTGAACTCTAAATTAAAGTGGTAACTTAAGAAAAACTGAACAAAAACTTAAATTTAAACTTAATCTCGGCTTTAACTAGCATGCCGTGTATTACCGAATACCTGTAACCAAAATCCAAGGACGATGCAGAGTCTGTTAACCTGACTGGGTTAAATTACTGGAGGGCACAAGAAACTATCCCACGCCCTCCCTTGCTCTTAATACCTCTTTTTATATTTTGGTTATGCACTGCCCAGCGATAATCCATATCTTCGCCATTCTTATTAGTGTATGTTGTGGGTTTTGAGTGTCATCTATCGTCTTTTGTCACATTATAGATAATTCTTGAGTAGCCAGTTGTTAGTGGTAGCGAAATTGGACCACCCTTAGAAAAACACCGCCTATCACCTAGTCACTGTCAACTTCCCCCCTACCTCTTACCTCACTTGGCCCAAGTGCAATTTGAACCAGGGTAGCGATACTTGACAGTGGGAAACCACAAGAAAATTATTTACTTTCGGGCGATTATGACAAGCTTTATAATGTCCCTGGACTTGATTTATAATGCTACCCATTTTTCTTATTTACTTCATTCCTATTATCTTGTTAATTTTCCGATATATATTTGTATAATTTGTATTACTATATATATACTTTTGTAGTGAAACTGCAAGTCAATAAACTATATATATAATGAAATGTTTGTTTTCCATAATTCTGTTTGATGTCATATAGAACAATGTGTACATTTTGTAGAGTAGGAAAGAAGCTGTCATCCTTATCCTCCTCAATATAAATGTATCAGAATTATGAAGCGGGTGGCTGGATCAAAATTCCCAAATGAACATTGTAGCATATGGTTTTGACATAATTCACGAATAAGAGTATTGACCATTCTATCAATCATTCTATATCCATCCATCAGGTAATTCTATCACCACTTTGTCTGCAATATAAAAGCTATTTGATACTAGCTAGTTGTAAATGGTGAGAAAACCGAACCGCCGCCATATCCCCCGTCATGGATAGGGTTCACTTTTGGAATGATATATCGAGCAGAGTAGCTAACTTGATACTACGTAATGGTCCGGAAGCCAGACCCAGATTTTGGACGGAACACTGGCGAAGTTATATTTTTTTCTTTGCTGAATCTTTTGGACTAGGTGCTGGTCTTCATTTTTCATGTGGATGACCGCCCGGTCAACTTTGAGTATTTTATTGTATTAGCCTTTTTGTGTTCAGTGTGTCACTTTTAAAAGAATGGCCAAATATTTGTGGTGGGGAAATCAAAACGCCTGAAAAAGTTGCTTTGTGAAGCCAATGAATCATGACAATACTCAAAATGTTGTTATTTACAAACGCTTTCTGGTGGTAGGTCTATTACTAAAATTAAGTGATTGATGAGGTCATTAGATATTTTTAAAAATCAATAATTTTTACTTCTTCAAAATGTTGCAATACTGTCTTTCGTGCCCTGCAAAGGACAAGGACATGCACTTCTCGAACTTTGACCCATCAGTTTGTATCAGTGGACACACTGATTTATACCATCCACGATCAAATGTGTTAAATGCTGATCAACCTATGGCAAATGAAAGGCGTGTGATGTGAAGATATGTTGAAATAGGATTTTAGTATCCATGATATGATAACAGTTTGCTACCTTTTTGAAGACATTGGACTATGTAACCACTCAACGGGTTGGTATTTACTAACTTCTGTTGGTGGTACGTCATTTTTGACCAAATATATCAGTGAGACACTTTTAATTGGTACAGTTACCCCTCAATTTCCTGACAATCACCTGTTTAATTCTTGGAACAGCCATCTTGCAATCATTCCATAAACCTGATTCTGTTATCACTATTTTGTTGAGATATCTATTTGTAGCAGTTTTCAATTATATAAAACCTATTTTACATGGTTTATCATTTACAATTAGCTTTGAAAGAGGGTTAAATGGAATATTACAATATTCCGGAGAAGTCAAAATTGGTGACTTTTGACATCTAGTGATCTCTTTATGGAGTGGAATTACATAATCCAACCATCAGTAACCATACCCGAATACCAACATTTGAGTGGTCACATGATCCATCATCTTCAAAGATTACAAATCTACCAAACGTGCTTTCTCGACCCTCTTAACATCTGGTAATCTTTTGAGGTGATCCTCTTAACTGAAACTATTTTTAGTGTAGTTAATCTATAATTGTGTACTTGATTTTTATTAACTTAAACATGTAGAATTAGTGTTACAAATAGGTATATACTTTACTACCTGATACCTAAGTAGACCATACTTTGAGTAGAGGGAGCACACATTTTGCAGGGGTGTTTATAAATGAGTCTTTTTTTAAATTTTGCACAATGCTGTGTTTTTATTTTCCTCACGTACATGTATATATGAGTTGAAGTTTTCACTTTATTGATTCTTAATCCGCATTTCTTACTGACGGTATGTGAACTTGCTACTGTCTTTCAACATTCTAAGTCTTTGTCCAGAAATTGGGATCCAAATTGGAGCCCAGAATCCTCTAAAAAGGGTAGTTTGTTGTTTACCCTGGCAACATATTCTTCCATGATAGATTGTTGTTTGTTTTTTTCAATAAAGAAATAATTTCAAAAATGGAAGGGGTTCTGCGTTTCTGCACTAAGTGAAAATCGTTAATACAAACAATTGCTCAAGGGGGAAAAGCGGTTATCCACCTGAAAATGCCGATCAACATCATGTCTACACATATTAGGAAAAATAACTTAATCTCGTTATGTACGGTTTGACAGCTTGGCTTGCGGATAACAACCGCACATTACATCTATTTCACTATATCATTTCCAATTGAAATCGGTTTTGTAGGAAAAGGGCGCCATATTTGTGAATATAGAAAATACGTAATGGCCTGCACGAAGGATTAGCCATTTCAAGCCGTGTTTTCATGTTCTTCTTTTAGGTTCTATACGCCAATGAATATCATGTTGATAAATTATTGAAGATATACCTATTATCAACCTTATCTTATTTCAGTAAATTCGATGCATTGATTGGAAAAGTAAATAAAATGATCCGTTTTAGACATTGCCTAGAGTGTCTTATGAAATATTTATCTCGCTGATATCCAAAACACGTTGCTACTTTTCGGTATGAGACAAATACAATTGATACCTTAAAGTACATGTTACATGTGCATACATCAGTCTCCCAAACTTTTGAAGAACAACACTTCAATCAATTGGAATCTACAAATCTATAATAACGTAATACTTAGGAGTAAACGACGTCTATTGGGAAAATACAGTAATGAAATTGATAGTCATTTTCTTTTTTCTGATTAGTGCTATAGGAGAAATGGCAGGATGACCTCAACACAATGTATCATCAAATGTTAATTATTGTATGCGATACGTACACATATAATCACTATTACATAAGACTGAAGAGGCAATGCAGCCATTTCAAGAGATTCGCCTACCCGTTTCGTTTAAGAAGCAGCACTTTCTCGAACAATGCATAATGTGGATCACGTATAGTTCTTGTAACGTAGTAACATTGATTTCATTAATCATGGATTACAAGTGGTTTTATCAGATTACGGGTTGTGCCTGGAATAATTGTGAGAAAATCATACGTGTACTAACAATGAACTCTGAATAAGTCTTCACGTCTTGAGCGAAGGCATCCTTCATCGAAACCCTGCTAATACCCCCCCCCCCCCCCCAACATTGTAAAGGAGGCCTCCAACTAACATACCTCCAGGATTTCAATGATTATATGCGATTATCCTGGATCTCTAGAATAACCCAATCAAATGTTAAATGAAACAACCTCGCCGAGAAGTTTGGTAATACACAACTTATTTTATTTAGAGACAATAAAGCAAGAGAAGTTAATTTACAGAATTGAAAATCCCTTCTGGAAGAATACAGCTAAACCCATGTTTAAGCTACTTCAAAAAGCAATTTGTTAGAGAGAGATACTGGCCATGCCTATGTGCTACAACCCTAGCCCTGTCTTCAAATATTCAGAAATAAATAGTATAAAAAACATCAATTTGATGGGTGACATGATGGATAGAAATTTGAAAATATGGTCAAGAGATTCATACAAACAGAAAAAAAAGATAAAAATATTGCTTGCATTTTGTAAAGGTAAAGTCCAGTGTCTCTCTGACATTCATATCAATAAAGCACAATGTGAGTGTCCAAAGAGGCTATTGTTTATGAGTTATCTATAATTTGGGATGTTGGGTTGTAGAACAATTTAGAAAATATTCATCTCACTGAAAATAACCTATTAGTTGAGATACAAATAACATGAGACATGATAACAGAAATCGGTCTAAACTAAGAAAAAACTAAGAAAATTTTTGATAGATCCTTATGTTCGGCAGCTACAGGTCAAATACTTCACATAAGAGTTGCTACTAATAGATATCTCAACAAAATAGTTATAAAAGATTCAGGTTTATGTGATAGTTTCATGATGGCTGTTCCAAGAATTAAACAGGTGATTGCCAGGAATTTTGAAAAGAATACAGTTAGATAAGATTCAAAAAATCTTTGGAATTATTAGTTCAACCAAGACATTAACTTTGTTGCAATATTCTGGTCAAAATATATATGTACAGGTTACGACAAAGAGGTTATATGCCTAAAGCTGAATATACAAAAGCAGCTATAAGATCATATCTATCCACCTTAATGTATGCTTCAATAGTAGACAAAAGAGAAAGCTCACAAGAATTCCAAGACAAGCGGTCAATGATCTTAGAGAGTATCTAGAAAATGAATGCAACAAGCTGTCTGTAATTGCTAAACCCTAATCAAGAGGATAGGCGTTCAAGAAAAGGAACAATGTAAGAGATGTATACATGAGAATGGAAACACGGCAGGAGGGGGAAGCCTGGAGAATAGTGCACGAGGCCTAAAAAGTGTTTGTTTCCTGTAATGGTCTGAAACAAATAACTAGGTAGGTCGGTATAAAAAAATGGATTATTGTTTTGGTAAAAAATGTGTGTTTTATGCGTGTTTTACGTTGATTGGGAGTTGGGAGGGCGGAAAAAACTGCAGGGTAGGGATTCTTTTGAATAAAACTTGTTAGGGTTAGGTTACGGGAAACAAATAACTTTTTTAGGCGCTATGTATGAAATTATAATGTATTGTTCACCTACGAGTAATCAATATGTGTGTATGCTTATTCAAATGACATGAAATTTTAAAAGTACATCCGCTATGGACAAATTTAGAAATATATATCAAATCTGAATTTTTCGAACTTACCCATCCGAAGTACCACATATCGTAGAGATTATGACTGAGGTTGGGTATAACACAGAAGACGCCGACGCAAAAGTCTGCTATGGCTAGGTTTGCCAGGAAAAAGTTCGTGACTGTCCTCATTTTCCTGTTCTTCAGCACCACTACAATCACCAGCAAGTTACCTACAAAATAGATATAAATGCAATGTATAGCAATATGAACATTTTGAAAGTTTCCAATTCATAGGAGTCAGGGCAAAATACTGTAAATCACTTAGGTATAGCGGGGACAATAATATAGCGATAATAGCGTCCTGCCCAAACGTGCTATTGTAAAATCTGTCACTATTTAATTCTTAATTGAACTTGTTGCTGCTGTTCCCGTTCAGCGCTATACTTAGATCACGCTATCCAGGCCAGTACTGTAATTGCGCTATATAATGTTCACGCCCTGTTTAAGTGATTTACAGTGCCTAGTACACCGTGTGCGTGTTGGGGTGATATTCGAATACAACAGATTTGTAACCGACGCAATTCCATATCTGTAGCTTGCCAGAGTATTAGAGGGTGAGGCGTGTATGACAACCCAGAACAGTGGCAACGCTCTCACTGACGCCCGCTTGAATCCGAAGTTTTAATTGATCAAGTTTAGTATGATATTCATTTAGAATATATATTTGGTTCAGAATACATGATTTACAGATTCGACGAATATACGTATAAGGGGCGACTAGAGTTGACTTAAAGCTCGAAACATATCGCAAACAAAATAAACTATTTAAAGCTAAGGAAGAAATGAAGACGCCAGAGATAACCTTTGGTCGAAATGCATATAATGTGCAATCAATTCAGCTGTAAGATATCATTTTAAAGTAGAATATACATAGTGCACAACACACTTGATAAATAGCTAATAAAGGGTCATCACCACAGGTCAGGGACCTGGTGGTGTTTTATAACGTTATTCCAAGCCCCAGTACATGACCAGATAGTAAAGTATACAGGGCATCTTTAATGCATTCGATGTTTTCTATCTAAATGTAATAAACATCTTATGTAATGGCTGTCAGCATGTTTTAAGGCATTCAATAAGCAGCCAACGTAGTTTATATGGCAATAAAGCGATACTTAAACCCTACTCGTGTCATGCTGAACTCATAACTATCACAGTATAATGGGATAATACATATAAACATAGGTGTACTGTCGCTGTCGGGTAAAGGGCGGGCCATTTAGTATGCTGTCACAGGTGATGACGGGAAAGGAGCACTGTTTACAGTAGGTTCATGGTTCAACATCAATACACACACACACACATATATATATATATATATATATATATATATATAT
>OZ012684.1:17272924-17377924 GCA_963942565.1 Maea johnstoni | reverse complement strand
ATACATACATACATACATACATACACATGCACATAGATACATACATACATACATACATACATACATACATACAAACGTAGATATTTAGGGATGCACCAAATGCCTTTAGTGACACGACCTTCAGGATCATAATTAAAATGCATAATACCAACCCTGTAGGCATAGACAGTTTGTATTTTGAGCCACCATAGTATTGGTTAATGATTGGACACCGCATTAAACTATATCTTTATTTATAGTTTAGTTGTACATGTAGAGAGCAATATTATATATTTTCCAAAAACACTCGTTCCTGTGAAAATCTCTTTGCCAACTTGACGTATCGCAATGGACGTGTGTTTTTTTGCTCCCAGCAATAGCAATTCAGCGTAAAATGAAATCTGCGGCGTCAAATGAAAGAAATTCGTAAGTCGCCACGCCAAATCCCATTGGTAATTCCAATCCCGGAAGTCCAAAGGTCGGGCACTAACTGGCTTTGTGCCGCGCATCCCTAAGGAGTTGACGAACACGACATACCCATCCATCAATACCTCTATCGACCAATCAGCGGCAGAACAGATCCAGGTGCGGGACTGCTCCATAATAACCCTCATATTGAGAGAGAAACACAATCGAAAATACAGAGAGGGTAATTACATGAAACATCCCTCCTCGAGTGCATCTTTCGGGAAATAACTAGTAGGAAAGTGACACTAACTCTGACAACTAGCTAGCCGTGTCAAGTCTTTTTTTTATTTCTGCAAAACGCATGTTTTTTGTTTTATTTCTTAACAACACACACTAAAGAAAAACATACAAACACATACTGGCACATATAACACAAAACAAATTCTACACTTTTTTGTACACTGTTGGAGGATTATGGATTTAGATACAAAAATCGTATATGTTGTGCACTACACTTCGTCAGATATGATTTTCAATGTTACCCTAAAATGTGAATTAGACCTAACCATTTTTGTTCAAATATAGGAAGTTTCCCCTCAATTTCAGCATAATACTGTTCATATTTGATTTCAGCGATATATGTGACACGATAGCCGTGTCAAGTTGTTATACTATAAGAAGCGTAGAGTCTAGTGTCGAATTCATGCTTGGATACTTAATATTGTTCAGGGGTAATAATAATAATAATGATAATAATAATAATAATAATAATAATAATAATAATATAATAATAATAATATTAATAATAATAATGATAATAATAATAATAATAATGATATTAATAATAATAATGATACTAATAATAATGATACTAATGATAATTATCATGATAATAATCTGAGGATGATGATGAAAACAATGATAATAATAATAATGATAATGATAATAATAATAATAATAATAATAATAATAAAAATAATAATAATAATGATAACGATAATTGATAAGAGAGAAAGTATGTAGTAGCATGAAACTGGCCAACAATCAAATGCAATGGATTTCTTCACCTTTTCACTTTTTCTGCCATTCTTCAGTTAATAGAGGCTTATTTATTGCTACAAGTTAATAACCCGAGATTATTTTACATATTCAAAGCAGATTACTGTATAGAGATGACTCAAGGCAATCAGCCAATACTCAACCAACTAGACCACCCGGCAAAGGAGGGAGCACCGTGTGGTTTTTCATTGGAGTATTCATATTCATCACATTTTACTTTCATATCTTGATCAGGCTATCTAGTAAGCTGGTGACACACTCAAAATAAGACAACTCCTAGTTTAGCACTCTTGTCCCCTTTCTAGCAAATAGTTATCTAATCCCTGAGGTCTTGGTGTTTTAAATATAAGTTTTCTTTAACTTAGCTTATTGAGCTGACCTCGATATAAACACAGATCCTATTTTACAATGTTTTACCTCAAATGAGGTTTTCTTGGACAATAAAGGTACATCTGATTTATAAATACCATACATGTCTGCTAAATATACTAGGCTAGGGCAACTGAATGGCAAATTTGGAGGTCCTGCCTTAATAGGGTTTGCAATCGCCTACCTAGATTCCACTGGCGTTGCACTATCAGAATTTAGAAGGCATCCCTGTACAACATTGTTAGGCAGAGGATTGTGGAAAGGGTGTAACTGAGTTATAGATATGAACTTGATCTTCTCAATTACCTATTCACCGTGCGTTTTGTGGGTTGCAACGTGGTTAACGAATCAGCATAGTGACTGCAAAGTAAAGAGTTTTGTGAGTTTATCTTAATCTGAATTCTGGAGATAATGTCAAATTATTCAGCACGGTTGTTGTAACTAATGCTATGACGCCCCATGGAACTGCCAGAGTCAGGAATCACCTGTCGTGAAAGCCGTCTTCTCGACAAGGAGTAGCGGGGTGGTTTGAACGATAACGTGCTGGCTGCGCGTCATTTGTCATTGTGGATTTCTAGCGTGTCTTTTGATACGTCGAGAAATGAATTAGTTTATTGATCCAGAAAATATTCCTCTTCAGACCATAACTAAGTGATTTTAGAAACCAAAACCCGAATTAACACAAAAACACAAATTCCCCCTGCCTTTCACTTGTTTCATCATGTTTCATTATTCGCTCTTATATCTTTTCCTATTCATATTTCTCATGCACAGTAATCCCTTGAGTGCCTTTGGAAATGGATAGCCACACTTTACTGAAAGACTTGCACATTTGTTAATGTTTAGGATAGAATATTTTGATAATCATATTTGGAGATCATATACTGCCAGATGCAGGTATTATTAGTTACGCCCTATTGGAGGTGCAGTCCGGCCTAATATCCACCCGCAGTCACCCTGATCCCACGAGGCGGAGCCTTGTGGGATCTGGATGACTGAGGGGAGATAGCAGGCCGGACCGCACTTTCCAATAGGGTGTAACGAACTTATCACCTGCTCTTTCATGGTTAGAAAAAAGAACAAAAATATCTCATAAAACTTTGAAATAACTTCGGAGGCCAGAACGAGGCTGGTGACCTCTAGGGTTAAGATTAATGGCCAAGTGGTGATATCAATTAAAATCGTGGTTCAAGTGGTAACATCGAATTCTGCCATTCGATATTGAATCTACAAAGTGTGAACGGCTCCAGGTGTAACACCTATCGACCAATCAGCATCGGGAATTAGTAGAGCAGGTGATAAGAGCAGGTATCACAGGAAAGTAACTGAGATGATACTCTTTCTATTGGTTTAGTGTAAATTGTGTAGAAACGGCATAACTCTGAATCCTTTTTTAACTTGAATCTTCATTCGTTCCTTCATACAGCATGTCAACTTTCTCCCATGAGCCATGTGAAGGGACCGAGGAGAGAGACTTTCCTCCCTTCTTTATACAAAAGTAGGAACATAATCATGCAATGGCACAATTTGGCCACATAAACTTTACCTCATAACCCAAAATATATGTCAATCATAATGACAGCAATATATAACAATCATGTATCGATTGATTGTTAAAAGTCATTTCTGTGAAATTTCTGGGATTTCCCACATCTGCCTTTTAATTGACATGTTGTAGGTTATGGTTTATGCCCCCTGTCCTATGTTAAAATCAACCTGCATGAGGAAAGGTTAGGGCTAAAAGGTTATCCCAATAATTAGTTTGATTACTTAGAAAGTTATGAACTCTAATCCGCCCTATGACAATAATTGCCCATCATCCCAACTATATTTCAGTAATGGTTTCACTTCTCGGTTAAAAAGGGTCTGTCAGACCTGGAAGAGACCTAATACAAAATCAAGCTAGACTGTTTGGTTAGGGAACCTAGTGAAACAGATTACACGATATTCTGTTAAATGATTAATCACAAGTCACAATAATTAATATGGCATTGCTTAATAAGGCATTACTTTATAAATTGAATTACACAAACAAATTATAATAAGAAACTTATGCTTGCCAAAATACAAATGAGTTCTAAGCAAAACGGTGGTATTCTGGTACAGGTATGGGTGTCATTTCCTTACTTCATTACACTATTTTATCTTATTCTTTTTAATTGCATAGTTTGGCCCCTATATAAATGAGAACTTAGGTAATTTCCACTTAAACTCGTACCCACCAACAAAACTCGTACCCTATATTATGCTAGATGCGTTGTAATATGTTTGCGTTCAACCAGGTAAATATTGAAAATGCTTATCAGTTAAGTAGCCTGCGCAGGCTGCCAGTATATCGGGAACTTATCTCCATCACAATACATATTGATTTTTGTCCTGATCTTCCTTAATTGTCAGCAATATGTTCGCTCATTTGTACCAATGCTTGCGAAGGCGTTCTTATTGAAATTATGAAGAATGGTGTAAAATCCATAGGGATAAGGTATGCGTGTATGTATGGTCAACCAGCTTCAGTGCATTACTATATGTACATGTAGTTCGCTATGGTAAAAAGTTGACCAACACACACTTGTCTGAGTTAAACAAGCTAATGAAAACTAAAATGGTAGAGATGGGACCAGCTTGCTAGCATGCCACGTGTCTGGGACTGTGTCCGAGATAGGGATGTAGCATGTATGCAAGCTGGATGTAAGATAACACACAGGGAATTGTGAAGCTTCCTCCTCACTAAAAGCTGTTTGAATCAAAGATAAGTGAGAGTCATTTTCTTGATCCATTATGAGGTGTGACCTAGATACCGATTCACTACCATAGTTAGTTTGTTACATATATGAAATTAAATTAGGGGGGAAATAGGGGTAGTTTTTAAGTATAAGACAGATTTAGATGGTGGCCCATATTCTCAGAAATCTACTTCGGCTGTCCAGGGCAGTGACCGTGATTTCCCGGTAAATATTTTGCAAAATAATTATGGTGGCCAGGATTCCTAGGGCGGCCGAGATTTCCGATAATTCACGGTAGTCAATATGATTAAAGTAATGATCATTTTAGGTTCTGCCAAGGTCTTCTGTTTTAGGCAAACCTGTAGAAGGAGTTTAAAACATCTCATAACGTAAAGTTTCAGACAAGTAAGCATCTGAGTCAAAATCATTCTCAATGTGTTATTTTAGCCATAGGATGAGTACCTGACCAATGTGGATATTCTCCTGCTCAACAGAATAGGAGGCTGATATGTGCAAGGTTTATCTGAAACGAGTTTATTAATGACAGCCTTCTCACCTGCCAAGTCATTACCCAGTGGCAAGTGAACATATCTGAAGGGCAAAGAAGGTCTAGCACCTACAGCCACCAGCTCATTAACCAGTTCTGATGATGAAGACCATTATGAAGTGGCACAGGAATATACCTACATGTACCGTCCACACCCTGATGAGCACACTTGCACTTGAAGACTTCTCAGAAAATGGCAGAACATCTACCAGGATACGAGATTGAGAAGTGCCTGTGTCTCGTTCAAGTACATTACCTTTTGAACCGCAGCTCTTTTTGTCTAGCAAATTCTCTGAGTTGGCTTATTCCCCTTTTTTTTACTTCTGAAATTTCTGTAGGCTTCTGGGACCAGCTCATACCCTTTTACAAGTTGTTCCTTCACAGTGTCATAATCTGAGCTTTGATCCGCACTCGTCTTGGTTTGAATTTAATAAGCTTTGTCTGGAAGAACATTTTGAAGAAGTCACCTCCAATATCCTTTTAAGCCACTGAAGATTCATGACTATCTTCTCAAATGTGCAGAATATATGTATACTTCTTTTTCTTGAAAGGGGGAACTACACGTAGTCAAATATGCTTGGTGCCATTAAAGTTAGGTATCCCTTTTTCAGTCTGAGTGGTTCCACCAGTCCCAGCGCCATTACTTCTAACTTAATTGGGCCACTTACGGTGGCTTGTGGGATAAATGTGTCAATGTAGGGTCATTTTGAGATTTAAAGCCAACATCTCTTCCTCATAATCAGATCAATTGTATATGTCTGGGCAATTACCGAGAAGAGTGAGAGACCGTCTCTCACAGAAACACGCAAAGGCTTGCACACAAGCAGGTTATGTTTTGGCCCTTCTCCCCACATCGAATGTCAGCAAAATATGGTCACTTCAAACAGACATATTGGGTATCAAATGTTAAAGAATTGGCTTGAAATTTGGCATAGTTATAGCTACTTCCGAGGGATGGATATCAAAGTTTGTACAATTTGAACTTTAGTTCAGTTTGTGTACCCATTAAATCTTACACTATGCTGTGAGGGTCCTTGTTCATATTGTGTGTTCCTCATTAGAAGAACTTTCATGGAACATGCACACTGTACAGGTTAAATTGTCAAATAGTAGTAAGGTAGAAGAAAAACAATTAATTACACCCACAAGCTACCTTAGGATTTACGGCTATGTCCTCAAAATGTGCATAGTATCTACATACTTCTTTTTCTGAAACGAAGGAACTAGTCGGATATGTCTGGTGCCATCAAAGTAAGGATGATAACAATGAAAGTTAACTCTGTGACCAGGGATCCGCCGTGGCCTAGTGGTTACGATGCCTGGCTCCCAAGCTTGAGTTCGCAGGTTCGAGTCTCCGCTGGATCCCCAAGCGGGTTGGACTGGTCGCTCTATAAATGTTCGGCGTTGTGGAGGGCTGTCTATGGTCTTTCTGCAACTGAAAGACCCCTTGGGACTATTCGTGAAGAGTAGGGAATTTCTTCCCGGTTCCGGGTTTCTATCTCGTCGCGATATGACCTAAGCTGTTGAAAGCGACGTAAAGCCCAATTCCTTCCTTCCTTTAACTCTGTGACAGCGTTACGAATGAAGTTCGTTTTTTAGGAATGATAATGATATGTAACAAGGGACCTGCTCTGATGGCCTTACAACTGACCACCCTCTCTTTCACAAGATTGTCCAGTTTTGAAGTCCACTCGGGGACATGCCATCAAGTTACTTAAGATTAAGGGTAATGTGATGGTAAATTGCTTGGCTCTCCGGTTTCCTCAATAGCAAACAAATACAACTGGCTAGTCACTAAATGTCCGCCATAATCCATAAAAGTGACGATAAACGAAATTCCAAGTTCCAAATAAATCTATAAACGAACCATGATTTATCAACTTTATCATGATATATACGAGATGAACCTACGTACACAGAGGAAACAATCATGAATGAGTGTTTATTGATTCGTTTTGGATTGGGTATATGGAGCACCTTGGTATGAGTAAGGTTCCTAAGGAACATTAATCAAGCGCCTACTCAATCGATTACCACTTAATTATCGACACCTGTTATGATGTGTGATTGATAGGAAATTGACATGTGGGCTATTTATATCGAGTGCAACAGTCCTGCGTAGATCATATTTGCAGGAAGCCCTGGAGCTAATGACTTCTCGCTAGGTCAACAAGAACAGTTAAATGAATGCAAACCATACCTCGCTATGGAAGTGTAATATGAGCCGATCTGTCGAAAATAGCTTTTAAATCAGACCGTGAGAGGAGATGGCACAAAAAAGGCTACGCCATAGACTATGCACCTATCTAAATACATTTACTGTGATTTAGCTTTTTCTTTTACTTTTTCTACTGAGTTGCGGACACGTCACATCTTGTTTCGTGACTAGAGCAAATATTCTCCTAGATCCAGTTTTTTTTTTTAATATTCAATTTTTAGACGCAATACGGGTATTATTGATATTTCTTTTTTTTTTACTTTTACATTTTACACATTTCTTGCAATTATTTCGCCTTGAAATTAAGCTAGTTGTCATTCTGTTGTTGCATAGACCTCTCTCACCATATGTACGTTTTTGCCGCGATATTACAAAAATGATAGCATGAAATTGCAATTCTTTCTTAAAGGACAATTCCACCATGTATAAAACAGAGGCCCAAATAGTTGCTTATGGTATTCTCTACTTGATCCCAAGTTCCCACCAGTGCCAACCTTCATACAAGAAGTATATTGCAGTTTAACCACTGCCTGATAGACACAAAATAGAAGCACTGGGGGCGGCCATCTTAGCCAGTTAATAGCCTCTAAGCAGGCTGCTGGTGCAACTAAGTCATTAGCAGTTACCTTACTGCTAATGACTAATAATGTCTATCAGGCAGTGGTTAAACTGCAATATACTTCTTGTATGAAGGTTGGCACTGGTGGGAACATGGAATCAAATAAAGAATACCATAAGCAACTATTTGGGCCTATGTTTTATACATGGTGGAATTGTCCTTTAATATGAAATTTGATATATACGTATGAACTAATGTCGCCTACAGGAGCACGCAACACACGTTTCATATTAACAGTATGCCATGATAAACACTCAGATGCACGCAGCGAATGCCGTTCGATCAACCTAATCAATTCGTTTAGCTTTAATGATCTCAACGTTCATGCACGTATAGGCATCATATTTCGTGTCTATAACCCCATATGGAAACGTAGCCTGTTACTTGTAGATTAACCTTTTCATTGCTTTGGCTAAAAGACCGCATCATATACATGTATGAAGACTAATCCTAACTCTCTTATATTTTGAAAGAAAAAAAAAAGCACCGACAAAGGAATAAAATCGCATCTTAAGCAGACTCGCTAAACATTTGACAATCTGAAGGACCTCACCTTTCGAAAAAGGCTGGCTCTCCCTTGAAATACCACAGGGCAATGTGGCTAAGACTATAAGAGCCGATCACAAAAGACATACAGACGTCCTAGATCAGTACTGACAATAAGCAGCCCCTAAGCGACGGGGCTTAGGTTTGTATGGAATGTGCACACAATCACATGTCATGAGAGAAATTTGCTTGTTTCCTTAAGACTTGTTTGCCCAAAGTTCACAAACATAATCGATTATCGGCATCATTTTGTGTTCCAAACTAAATGATTTCCTTTTTCATTCCATTGCTGTGATTCATCTAATTATGTGATTTAATATTTCACATGAAAACCGTTAACACCTACGAAAATTTTACATCGGAAAGCACACAGGGCAGTTAGGAAGAGTTTAATGCCTGGCCCTTATTATCTTAATATTTTCATAATTCTTGGATAGCAACCATTACCAAACCTTCCTCATGATAAATATTTGCTTGTATTCTGAAAAAGAGTAACCAAGTCAGTTGGACAACTATCATTCTGACAATAAGGTCTTATTATTAATACACTTCATTTGACGTCACCAGTGTACTTGCTTGTGTATGTAACTCCCATGAGTATCCTTGCAAATGCCAAAGTGGTATCTTTCTTTTTGTAGTAGGATTGGAGAGAAGTGAACTAATACTGAATTGCATAAGGATGCAGGTAAGAAAGACATGAACAATTGGCAAGAAACTTCAAAACCGTTTGCGAAACGAGCACACTTGGCAAGCCTGCTTGTGTTGACCTCCATTCCAATCGCCTGGACATAGATCAGGGGCATTCAGGTATACAAGTCTTGAGAACTTTATTTTTCGTGAAAATAACTTGAAAGAAATTGTCATTTGCTTGCACTACCATATCTGAGTCATATGACCAATAAAAAGACCTTTAGACAATAAACTTAGTTGACAATGGCAAAAGATTGACTGTTCATGTTTTAAATGAGATCTGCATCCACAATACTTTGGTGAAAAGTCTCGTGGGCTCCCAATACCATGTTTCCTGAAAGTTTGCCGAGTTCAACAGAGCTTAAAGGAGTTGGTCAAGTATGTGTCCCATGCTAGTGCGACAGTGCAAATTTTCACAATGGGCCAGAAAGCATCAAAAATTGACACTTATCAATATGTCTTAGATGCCAAAATGATTCCTTTCTATACTTGGGATATGCAGTCTATTTTTTAGATGAATAAAGTTGACCTTCGAATGACCTTGAACTATGGAAAATTTCGGATAAACGTGTTGGCGGCCATTTTGAATTCACAAAATCAGCCATAACTTTGTCCAGAAAGAAGATATTGCCCTGGTCTTTTTTTAAAATCATATCTACTTCTTACTTATTGTTATTATTGGTTGTCTTGTTATGTAAGATAATATGGTTATTTTTTCGTGCTCCATTTAACTTTTTCAAGAATGCCTTTTTCAAAAGATTCTTTTTGAAAATATTAACTTCGGTATCGATAGGGCAATGCTATCATTGTAGAATTTTGATTTTCTCTTATTAAATGCCTGAAAGAAAAGGTCAAAATACTATTTTGTGTTTTTTCATAGTTCAAGGTCATTTGAAGGTCAAATTCTTTATCAAAAGAATTGTTTTCTCTCATAGACAGCATGTCCCAAGTATCGAAAGTAATCATTATGGCATCTTAGACATATTGATAAGTGTCCATTTTTGAGTCTTTCTGACCCAGTGTGATTTGGTCACATCTGATAGATACAACCCACACTCGTGATGTCACAATTTTAGGAAGTCTATATTGTTTTTGTGTGTTTTTTGGAATAGGTTTTTCCTATACCCTGTTTTATTTGACATTTTGCCGATATATATATATATATATATATATATATATATATATATATATATATATATATATATATATATATATATATATATATATATTTATATTAATTTCACAAAAATCCAACTTTATCAAAATCAATGTGCTTTTCCACACAGTCATCCCCACCCACTGACTGCTTGGGATAAGCATGGCATCTGCAGCTACATTCAGATAGGCGTTTCAGGATGGGTTTCAGGTGGCTTATGGGGTTAATTTGTGAATGTAGGGTCATTTAGAGATGTATACATGTAAAAGCCTACATCTGTTTCCATATAACCAGGTCAACTGTGAATGTCTAGGCAATCACCGAGCAGAATGAGAGACCATCTATTACAGAAGCTCCCATAGGCTCGCACAAAAGCAGGAAATAATTTTAGCCCTTCTCTTCATATCGAATTTCACCAAAACATGTCGCTTTAAATATTAATTCTAGGTACCAAATGTTAACGGATTTGCTTAAGTTGTGGACTCTTGCTGCAATATACAGTTTTTTTCTCATTTTCAATAAATGTGCTGAATCAAAATGGTTATCAAATTTTGACGGAATAAAGTTTTGGAAAATTGTAATACCCTTCCCTCCGTATTGATTTTTACTCCTCATTTGGAAACAAAACATTAAAGGTCCCCGACCTGTACTTGTGGGTAGGAGCTCCATTTATAACCACTATGCATGTTCCTTACTTATTTACCCAAATAATCTTACCCACTGAAGGTACGTTTGTGATATGTAATATATTCCTCAGACCATTCAGGCAACATAATACTGTTTATATGCTTAATAGTCAAATAAAGATATGATAGAGGAAAAACTAAGTCAAAGAAATTAACCCATAAGCTACTTTATATACTTCTTATGTGAACGTCAGCAGTGGCAGGAACATGGCTTTAGGTAGAAATTACTTTAAGAAACTATTTTGGGTTATGTTTTATTCATGATGTACATCTCCCTTGGTAGCTGGCTTGTAGATGTATGATTATTTTGAGATGATATGTATTCTAATGCCTACACCCTTATCCTCATAATCAAGACAACTGTAATAGTATATTGCAGGTGAAGAGTACATTCTACCCATATATGTCTTCTGGTCTTGGTAACCCATAAAAGCCATCAAAGACCAATTAAGGCCATTCTGGATTTTGAGTGTTGTCATGGAAAGTAAAGATTTCGGCGAGGGCCTATAGAATTATTTGTGATTCTAATGGATATTCATGCCAGATTTGTTGTTTTTATCCGCCCTGTGACGACAAACCCAACAGTTAAAGAGGGCACTTTAATGTTACATTGTATTGTATAACCTAAACTGGGTATAGTTCATTAATATTGATAATGACAGCGCATACTTTGGCCCACGAGGACAAGGGTACCTGATTGGGAATAATACTATCATATATTATACACTCTTTTCAAACATATTCTATGTATGTATGTATAGTGTGTCGCTTAGGCGAGGTTATACAGTTAGAGCGCTTGTACATAATTCACCAGTGAGGTTCGTAGCTTGCTTATGACAATGTAAAACGTCACAATAAAGGCACATTTGCACGTACTGAACTCTCCGAGTGCGTTGTCACAGAGGATACGTATTCTGCTGCCACTACAACTACCCCATTTTCACAATTAAACCAGAAAAGATTGATTTAGCAACAAGATGGCCATTCGACATTGGATTAGAATGGGCAGTGAACATGTATAGATTCGATCGTTCCCAAAATGTTTGTCATGAACATTTTGAGGAATCTTTTTTTGAGACTGAACTACAACTCAGACTAGGATTTAGAAAGCTAAGACGCATATAATCTCATAAAGTGCCCACAATATTCAATTGAAAAAAGAAAATTTTAGCTTTAAGGGTGTACACTATGATGGCTACGAAAGTGAGAGAGAGATTAGTACACGTTACACCTGATATAAAGGAGTTTGCTTCTTACATTGCTAGATTTCGATTTCTGATTCTATACCCTCAACACCAGGGTTCTATGACAGCTGGAAAAGGTTGGTGTTAAATGACTTCCCTTAAGAATTCCAAAATCCCAACACCAGACTCGCAAACCTCTCATTGAAAAAGTCCTTAGATTGACAATACAAGCCAGGTTAATTGCATTACCTGACTGATTTATTGATAGTTCCTCAGATTCACTTCCTGCAATAGCAATAACAATCAGCTCAATGTCTTCTGGGCGCCTAAAGCCCCCAGGGTCTTTTCAACTCAGGAAGTGCTTACAATAGTTGGTATCTACTGTACTTACCATTTCCTGACTATTTGCAACTGTATCAATACAAACAAACAATGATTTCTAAATCTAAATGTTGTGATAAAGGGTTAGGATTCTTACACCTACAGAATCTAGTATGTCCATATAGGCTCAATAACTGAGTCATTCGATCTCTGTCGAGTTCCATCCACTGAAGGAATCAGGACACAATGTATTTGGTCCATGTCACTTAACTGTTAATCATAGGGATGTCACAAATTTGTACATCAGAGAACATAATATATCAAATCAATATGTTGCTAGAGATACCATATACAAGTTTTATTACCACAGTATGTTTATTACCATATTATTCTTGTTATTGAAGGAGACACACACTCAGCATTGCAGTGGCAGCTGCTATCATGCTTGGATCAATGCTAGCATCAGCAAGTGGCTTCAGCAATGCTAAACATGGCCACTACATGACACCCCACTTCCTGTGATCAAAATATGGGATTGAATAGAAATATATTTCTAATTTGGAGGTAGGCAGTTGTGGAATCTTTGAGTTGTGCAAAGTGTATCATGAGACACTATTTGAGCTTAGGTTTTATTCATGGTGTTATTGTCCTTTAAGTATCTCTCTCAGTCTAGAGCAGTGGACCTTACTCGTAAATCTGATGGTTTACTGAAAGTTTAAACCTAAGCCATAATGAATGCCTCGCTATGGTAACATAATAAAACGACTACAAATCTAAGTAATCTGCAACATAAAGAACCGAAACGTCCACTTCAGTATAGGTATTCCATGTGTATTGACGCACTTTTCTGAAGTTCATTTCCTAATTCTCTATATGGGTACTTAACTACTCTACTTTGTTTGCAACGGCAATTGATTTGCTTTCTGCTACTGATGGCCACTATAGCTATCTCTTACCATCGCTGGGTTCGAATACCGTCAGGGGCATGTGAGAAAGCTTTAAGTGACGGTGAGTTCTGCCGGGAAATCCGGTTTCCCCACCACGATTTAGCCGCAATATTGTAGAAAAGGTGATGAAAAAATGTAATTATGTATTGGCTATTTTGTGTAGAAAGAATGACCTCTGTGACGAATGTCACTTTCATTTGACAGCATTCACTATCCTACTTTTGTATAGAAATAGGTGATGGAAGAACGTAACACTACCCTAATGATGTAACAAGAATTCTAAAATTATAATTACAATCTGTATCAGTTGACCTGATACTTCTTTCAAGTTTTGAGCTTCAAGGTTTGATAATGTACTAAAAAGTACTTCACTTCATTTATAGCACTCTACTTTCAAATCAGTGTGCATATGAGAAACATATATACTGTTTTGAGAGTAATAGAATCTCTTTAACGTCTGCTTACTTGGTGGCCGAAAACGCTGTTTATTTGTTTTGACTATCTCGATATCTATATTATTTTTTTCTAATCGAACTTCAAAGGTAGTGTTAAACAATTGTTCATGCCCCAGTTTGTGTTATTTCAGATGTAGGTATCTGGCATTTTACACTAATTAACGAAATAGGAAATCGTCTATCAGTATTTCGATAGCTGCACCCGAGCTTGTTTCGTTGGCTTAAACAGTGCAAATCTAAACACTCACTGTGAGGGAAGGCTACGCATGGCTGCTTCGAAATAATCAACGTCATTGGAGCTATCAATAACAACGCGGATACTGGCACGCTACAAAGTTTTCCTTTCTTTATCCAAAGTGATGAATTGCTAAAATCATCCTTTTACACAAGAAAGGACTGCATGTGTGAGTGTGTGTATTTATTTACGTATATGCATGTATGTATTTTATATACATTGTATATATATATATATATATATATATATATATATATATATATATATATATATATATATATATATATATATATATATACATATATATATATATATATATATATATATATATATATACATATATATATATATATATATATATATATATATATACATATATATATATATATATATATATATATGTATTTTATATACATTGTATATATATATATATATATATATATATATATATATATATATATATATATATATATATATATATATATATATACATATATATATATATATATATATATATATATATATACATATATATATATATATATATATATATATATATATATATATATATATATATATATATATATATATATATATATGTATAGATAGATAGATAGATAGATAGATAGAGATGTATACATATAAATGTATGTATGTATGTATGTATGTATGTATGTATAAGACTCCAAAACATTTTAACGATTTCACTTGTCTGTCAAACTTAATCAAGAAATATTGTAACTCTATCTCATTGCGTCTTTTTTAAAGAAATCTTCTTACCTTTAACCTGACGTAGCTACTTCTCTTTAGGGAAACTGTAAGCAAACTGCTGGATGCCAGAAGCTGTGTTTGACGCCAAATGTAGATGATGCTTCGCCTTCAGGTGAGGCGAATCTCGCTGCCTCCGTGCCTGGTGATGTTGCTTGTTGCCCCAGGTTACTAGATATGAGTGTCTGAGCACACACCTACCTTGGAGGCTTTAATAAACTGCTCCATAATACCACACGCTGTTTGCTCTTCCAATCAAAACGGCGCTGCCTGTCTTGTATTTTGGGCGCATGCGTTATGCTTTTATCTAGACCTTTGCCGAGTCTGGGAGTACATGTATCAGTGTTAGAGAGTTCGCTTGGTTTTGTAATCCTGATCCGTGGGTACTGGGTATATGCAGTTCATTTTTCACTACTTACACGTATCTTATAACGAAGCGACGCTTACATTCACCAGACATACACATTCGAATGTAAGCGTTTCTTTTTCGCATTTTTGGTTTCCTTTTAATTTTGTATTTTCTCTTTTTTGTGAATAACTACGAATAGTTTTTGAATTTTGAAATATAGATTTAATTGTTTCAACAGTTCGTGTATCCAAATTGGGGAATGATTTTATGATAATAAACAAAATACAGCATGTATACAATTAGAAAACGTATCAAATTATAAATTTCTATTATGCAGCTGCTCTTATATTCTAGTGTACCTGATTACGGGTTGTTAACATTGCATTTCATCATCGCTTTTAACCGTTCGAAATCATCTTCAATATGCATCCTCAAGCAGCGAATTGTACGTTTCCATTAACTTTCTGTCTTACCCGTAAGTCCGCAAGCCATGTCAACAACAGTTAAAGAGATCAACTCTAATAGAGACTATTACACTTGTTAAAACTCCCAAATATTCCGATCATTGAGCATCTAGTCTCTTATCACATATTGAAACTATATTTATAAAATGATATAAAAGCTCTACTCTGATACTAGCAGCTGATTGATCAATTTCCTAAGCTCTGGACTGTATTGCAATACTAACATTGCTTTTCATTAATTGTTAATGTTAGAATCCAGATAGAGTTTTTCTCCCCCGTCGCCATGCTTACTATGGGTTGGACTTACAGGTCACAGCCTCGTAAATTAGGCCCTTAGCGACAAAAAAATGGCGAACATTAGTCTCTCTTTCGCCGCCGCTAGAAACAAATATGATGAACATACTTTTTGTCCCAGCTCTGCAAAATGTTGATTTACAGCTGCCCAGTAGGTCCCGTTGTGAATCTTACCCGTTGCCAACAATACAAGTAATGATGATAAGTTCGTCACCTTCTTTGTAAAAATGGGATATGGCCTGGTGTCTGCGTTCAGCATGCCATATCACGGCTGGCTTCTCGCAGACCCTAGGCCGTATCCCTTTTTTACAAAGAAGATAACAAATAGTATTGTTGTATAGTATGTCTATTGACTGTACTTTTGCATGTACAAAATCACACGATATACATGTTTTTTCCTATTGACCAGTGGGCAGAACTTCGAAGTTGACCGAGCAGAACAATCTTGTGATATAACATACAATAGCAGTTTTAAAAGAGACACTTCCCTGACTTCTCTGTAAGGGAAGGTCAAAGGAGGATATTAAGAAAACGTTAACTGATTTTCTCGTTCCATTGGCAATTACTAAAGGGCTCTGCCTAAGCTCTACTCTTTCGTCCTATAATACCGTGCTGGTCCAGGGCTAATAGCAACTTACACTAGAAATTTGACGAAATTCCCTGGCCGACTAAGACCTTGTGAATTTAGTTACTATATCATTTACGAGGATATGAGAACATTACTTGCAAGTGTCTACTGGGAGTGTCTCAAAGCCTAAGCAAAAGAGGTGTTTAGCCAAATATATTTCGGCAACGTACACTCAGGCTATCATGGCAAAAAAGACTTTTCAACTTTTTAGTTCATATAAGTATGATAGAGACTTAAATGAATAACAAATACATTTAAATTAGCAGTGCGTTTACTTTAGCACCAACAGATGCCTTAGATTGGGAGTAAATATTATCTTCACTTAAGACTTAGTTCATACTGTGAACGGACAAAAAATATAATGTTGAATTAACAATATCAACTCCGATCAAACAATATCAATACAGAATGAATCCTGTAAAGCAGCAGCATCTCAAGAAAGAGATTTAATACCTCCTGGAGAATGACTTTATTGAACCTAGCAACAGTGACTGAATTTCACCATGTATTCTTGTGCCAAAACATAATGGGTCATATAAAATGTGCACTGACTACAGAAACGTGAACAGTGTGTACTAAGACTGACTCCTCCATCTTGCCCAGGATTGATGACTGTATTGATAAAATTGGTCAAGCAAAATATGTGACCAAATCCGACCTCTTGAAGGGATTTTGACAGGTTCCTCTCACAGACCAAAAGAAATCTCTGCCATGGTCACACCGGACGGTTTGTACCAAAACTAGGTGATGCCGTTTGGAATAAGAAATTCGCCTGCTACGTTCCAACGTCTTGAAAATATTTTTATTGCAGGACTGGATCAAACGGATGGTTATTTGGATGATACCATTTTACACCATCTTGGGTGGAAATAACATTTGCAGGAAATGCGACTTCTTCCAGAGAGTTAATGATGCAAGATTGATTATACATTCATCTAAAAGCTGTGGTGATTTTTCGAGAGAATGTTGATTGTGAGACAAGGTCATGTTAGAACTATTGATGCAAAAGTGAAAGCTATCTCTGAATTTCCAGCACCAAGGGGGAAATAGAGAATTGATGCATTTTCTCACTATGGCAGGCTTTTACCAAAGATTTTGTTTAATTTTTTCTTCTACTGCAGAACCAATTACAAAGTTAATTAGTAAAAAGTAAAAATTCACGTGGGATGAAAAGTGTCAAGATGCACTTGAAAAAACTTAAGGCCGTACTTAAAAGCTCGCCCATTCTCGTGGTGCCAAATATTGAGAAGCCCTTTAAGCTGGCAGTTGATGCATGTGACGTAGGTGCCGGTGCAGTTCTACTGCAAGAGGACATCAATGGGGTAGATCATCTAGTGAGATTTTTCCAAAAAGTTCAACCAACATCAGAGACATTATTCTACTGTAGAAAAGTAGGCACTAGCTATTGTACTGGCCATTCAACACTATGAAGTTTATACAACTTGTTCTGCCTCTCCCATTGTGGTGTTCAATGATCATAAGTCCCTCTCATTCATCATCAAGATGAAACATAACAATCAAAGACTGTTAAGGTGGGTGGAGTGTGTACGGTACTTACAGGAGTACACTATTTAGGTGAGACAAATGAAAGGTAAAGATAATGTTATTCCTGATACATTGTCTAGGGCATGAATTTAATAGTGGTTCAAAGAAAGTTTTATTACTAAAACTTTCTTTCCTTTTAGGATGGGAGGTGTTATGTCCAGGTAATAGCTGAATGTGTCCTGGTCATATATTCTGGAACATTATAAAGTTTTGGTACTTAAAGGGTTAAGTTAGTGATCTGTACTGGAATGTTCTGAAACTGATTGACTCATACTTCATTGTTTGGATATTTGTGATTGAACATTTTGTATCTTCTAGAACTCTGAAACTTCTGGAATCTTGGGTTAGCTTATAAAAGGGATGTGGTTTGGGCCCAGAGATCAGTATTATAGTGAAGGCTCTCTGACTAGGATAGGGCTTGACCAGTGTATCCCTTTGTTGGTGGTATTGGCTCGATATGTTATCAATGTTACTAGATTGTTTTTTATTGTTAAACTGCTGGTTTCTGTTCTGGCTCGTAACACTTTTGTGTTACTTTTGGTACGTAACAATATATATATATATATATATATATATATATATATATATATATATATATATATGTATATATATATATATATATATATATATATATATATATATATATATATATATATATATATATATATATATACATATATATATATACTGGTGTTTATGTGTTAAACAGTATTGTGTGGCCGTAATTAATTCCGTAGAAGACAGAGTACTCACAATATTGACTACACGCTCCATTTTTCCGCACACATTTAATCTTCTAAAGCCTTCTTTCATGCAAATATGTCGTTTATATTCCATACATCACAAGCTAACAGCATGGACCCAGGGCCAGCAATCGAACTGCTTTTCTTCAGGTTTCCATGCCTTTTCATGTAAGAACGTTTAGATCTTCATTTATCATGGCGGAAATCAGATTGGTCTCAGTTCTTTGATGAAAGAAGAGATTAATAACATATCTGGACTAATTTCGACAAATCGGACATGATTAAGAAGGCATTTCTTAAAGGTAAACGATGTATCTTTACAGCACAAACCCTGGCAGAGAAAGGGGCCTAATGGCCTTTACGAGACTCTGCAATTTCATGTTTTGTTAGATATGCAGTTTAAGCGTAACAGAGAAAACGAAGGTATTGAGTTTGACTTCAATTTGAGCAGGCAGTAATATTTAAAACGTACACAATTAATGGAAACTTAATTTTAATTTTCTTTTTTCATTTTTCAATCTGGCTCGTATTTTGAAGACGCTGACGCTGAATTACCAATGAATAATCTCTCCAAAGCGCATTATTTGACGTTTGCACATATTGAAGTACATATTATGCTAGATTCGGTTTAGAACATTACATGTATTTAAAAATTTACCTATTACATTATCACAAGGCAAATACTTTAATAATTAGGTAATTATTTTTATAGAAAATGCGTACAAATTAAATGCCGTTCATGTAGAGTTATACTGATTGTAAACTCATTAGAAGTGTCGCGCACTTCTAATGATTGGTTTGAGTTCATCTCCATCCATTACTGAAGACAGACTGAAGAGTACACTCCTTTCGGAAGGTGCAAACTCAGCGATAATGAACATCATAATGGACTAAAGCACACTTAACATGAAGAGGTTCTTGAAGGGCCTTCTGTCAAGTATGGCATTATAGTGTTGTCAAGGTCAAGGTCACATTTGGCATTATGGCGACTGTGCTTCATCTTAATCAATGGAGTTGACTTGGCAATGTTGTGTCGTGGCAGGATACATGGTTCAGTCATCATGGCAAGATATTGATTATGAAATATTGTTTGATAGCTTGTCATCATAAACATGTAACACGTGTTTGACTTGTATGCCCTATAGTGGGATTTGGACGTTCCTTAAAGGTTATTTTCCTGCCAAATTGCGTCGAGACTAGAATGTTGAAAGTGGTGAAGGAAACTAGAGTACCTTGCGAAAACCACCGACTAACCCAGTTTGACGGCTAACTTTCTCACTTGGAATTCGAACTCGGGCAGTCGTGAATGGCGGCGAGCAGTCAGTGGCAACACCTAATACCTCTATGAAAGCAAGTCCGCCTTACAGTCAACCAAGGCGGCAAGATAATAGATTATGAAGGTATTTGAGTAGCTTACATTGGATTACAAGCATTCGCAAGAATTATCATGACGTAAAATATTTAAGGCAAATATTCTTAGGACAATGAGTTGTCAAGTATACTTGACTCTTTAAAAAAAGTTTTCAAAAGCCTATTTTCTCACTAACCTCATTTCTTCTGGGCCCTGAAATATCGGTACCTCAGTTTGGAGTCTCTCTGATGTGTTTTTTAAGGAGAAGATTAAAACAGTAACTATAAACAAACCCGCAATGAGGCTGTTTCTTGTATCATAAAGGTGATATTTTTTGAGACACCAATAATCTCAGTATAACAAATATGGAATATTTCGGTGGCCGACAAATATTGTTGGCTTGAGAACTAGTGAAAGACCCGAAGCTCGCTATATTGCTTGTATAAGGGGATAGGAGGGGAGGGGGTATTTTAAATGCTGCATAAACATAGCTGTCACTTGTGTGGTCGTGTGCAATAAAAATGGATGCTAACACGTGGATTTTCATCTTAGTGAAATTTGATCATTTGGTGGCACAATTATTTGCTATCATAGTTGTAGGCGCTCCCCAGTGAACATATTCTCTTATATCATTTGGAGAGGGGTAGGGGTTGTCACATACCCTAGCATGGGGAAAATTCCTGTCGTATGATATATGCCTTTGGAGGCAATTGATTGTTAAAACAGATTCTGCCCTTATTTTTAATACCAAACTTCTCTTTTAAGGTGTGAAAGGCATTAACCGCACCTACTTAAGACCATGCAAACATATAGAGAATATCCGTTACGCGGATTGATTACGCAAAACTTTAAAATCTAGGGATGATTTGTAGGTATGAGTATGCATACATACTTCTATAGACATAAATAGATTACCCAGGTGCAGAGTTTTGAAATATGATGCAATTTTCCATCCTAGACAGCACGGCGTATGTGGGAGTGGCACATGTTTGGTACAATGAGTTAACTCTTTTACTAGCTTATAAGAAATATGCTGAGGGCAAATGTTAACCTGAAAGTTCCTCATTGCCAAATACGCCTTCCTGTTTCAATACTTACATGGTCCTCCGATAAACTGGCATTACTGTTGATTTTAGAAATCAGGCTTACCTCAATATGCAATGTTTGATATAACAGATTCCATGTTAGATTGGCCTCTCAATGCAGTGCCAATTTCATTACGTGATATGATTCTATATTTGATACAACACGACTTCTTTGTTGGAAAATAACTATTACGGAATGATATATGGAATTACGTAGAATAGGGCGTTACCCATGATACAAAAATAAAAGAAAGCGGCATGCACATCATAAAAATAAGCTTACTAAGCCATTTATCTACATAGTCAGTTTATATATATATATTATATATATATATATATATATATATATATATATATATATATATATATATATATATATATATATATATATATATATATATATATATATATATATATATATATATATATATATATATATATATATATATATATATATATATATATATATATATATATATATATATATATATATATATATATATATATATATATATATATATATATATATATATATATATATATATATATATATATATATGTAGACTCGTGTACGTGTATTGCCTATCATCGAGATATTTACTCATTTGTCTTTGATATGAATTCAAAACGTAATGTGTGTATAAGGGTTCATGAAATCAAAAACTCTTTTTAGTGTTTATGCATTGAGAGTTCCTTGATTTCTGTCATACAATAGTCATTGACCATCAATTCTACCCAACAAATGTCACTCTATTTAGAATAAAGTATAGAAATAGATTATGTATTTTTTTAGGAAAGTGGAATACCATGTGCAATTAATAAATGAATGGGGATTTAAAGGCACATCGCACACGAAGGCCATTTAGTGCCGTGCAATTTTACCAAAATGTGGTCCTTTGTCATTGTTGAAGAACAATGACAAAGCATGATCATTTTAGTTGAAAGAGGAAAGAGGGAGAGTAAGAGCAGAACCTTCAGATCCGAAGAGAACCAAGGGATCATTTAGGTGCATGATATCCATAGAAAAGTCCCCACAGCCCCCTTCGTTTATAAGGCGATCAGAGTGCCACATGTGATTTACATATAAGGTTAACAATATGGAAACGTAAAGACTGCCCTCTTGCCATATATTATTTTATATCATAACATATACATATATATATATATATATATACATATACATATATATATATATATATATATATATATATATATATATATATATATATATATATATATATATATATATATGTGTGTGTGTGTATAATGTACATATATATATATATATATATATATATATATATATATATATATATATATATATATATATATATATATATATATATATATATATATATATATATATGTGTGTGTGTGTGTGTGTGTGTGTGTGTGTGTGTGTGTGTGTGTTATTAGTTATCAACTGTTTTGGAGTATGATACAACTTATATCTCGCAATCAGAGGGCTGTATCACCCGAGGCGCAGCCGAGGGTGATACAGCCCTGTGATTGCGAGATATAAGTTGTATCATACTCCAAAACAGTTGATAACGAATTTATCTCATGATTGCCTCCTCGACCTCTGCATAGGTATTAAAAATTAACATACATACATACATGCAAATACTGGGAGGTTAATATAGGATTATGAGAGGTTAATACAACTTCATATCATATGCCAATTGACCAATCAAAAGCCTAGAATTTTGCCAATCATGAGATAAGTGTTCGTATTATATAGAATGTCGAATAGCTTATTTGTTTTGTGAATTTACGTGCTTCTGAATGTAGAATGTGAATAAAAGGCATCTGCGGAGAAATGAAAACGTGTCACGCTATCCCCGTTTGATGGATAAGGAAGAAGGCTATGTCGGATCGACAAAAAGTTTATATAATTACTTAAAAACCGGTTTAGGTTTTATATTTTGTACATTTAATTGGATTGAATCAAAACGAAATTCTTAGGCATGGCCTAGTAACTCATTTACCTTTCATCCACTTCAGTTGCAAACACCTGGGATCGACGAGATCATGGATGGCAGCCCATAGGATGATTGAAAATAAACATCGTTACTACAATACATGCATTGAGATATATAATGCTGTATACTCTACCTGATTACCAAACTTCAGTGGAGGTTCTGTACGAAAAGTTTCAAGCATGAAAGCATCGTGGCATGATTGTCATTTTCATGCATGGAAATCTCATTTTAATGCATGAACTTTCCATGCCACATTTCCTTCATGCAATAAACTTTTCGTATGACTGGCACCCCATCCTGCTCTTACTTATTGTATTGCAACTTAATGGCCGCCATATTTGGAATGAAAGCATTATCCCTTTGAGGTTGGTGAATAATAGAGACAAGACATCGTTTGCATTCTGGACGCTTAGTGCCTTTAAATATGGCTGCAAGCCGCTCCCTTATTAGCAAACTCTGAAACTGGCACCCTCAGCAAATGGGTTCGACTAGTTGGAAAAACGGCATCATTTCTAGCCAGGTCACGTGGCTAACTTTATCTGCCCTGAAAGAAAGCGGATACCAGAAAACACACACTTTTTACATGTAGTATTAGATTAGCAGGGCTTGCAGTTTTTTTCAATGGAAAGGTTCCCATGTCCGTTCTTCCGTGCACTATTTCTTTCAAACTCCTGCACACCATATGCTGCGAACGGCAACCAGTCCTCACAGCGTACGAAAGTAGTGCATGCGAGACAAGATATAGTGCCACAAATACGTCCGACCTTCAAGCACATGTGGGGGTAGTATAGTAGAACATTGGCATCTATTGAATCATTTGAATCATTTAGACCTGAGCCGATGTCCCATAGGAATGTCTATTGCCACGAAAATTATTAAAGCCGGCAACTCACGCTGACCTGATTGGTGACGTCATCGACCGCGTAGTATTGGCGCCAAATTCAAATACTGTACCAAGCCTGTACACTCGTCTCGTAATTGCATGTACTTTATCCCGGAATCGTGCAGTCATGACACGCTACTGACTGCCTTTCACGGATTTATAAGGGTTGTTAAGTATGGAATAGGAACATTAACTTGTAGTAATGTATTAAATCAGAATTTATCCTTAGAAAAGATTTTTTCTATTTGCGTGGATGGCTGATTTATCTAATCAGATTTGGCTCTCTTTTAAGTTGTGTCAGATGTATTAAATGTAAATCTAGCTAGTATATCAAACTACTTAAATATCTGAATCAAGGTAATTTACTTAATATGATAATTTACTTAAGTTATGGTGATGAGAACCATTGTAAGCTAGTTAAATGCACATGTGCAAGTAGTGAGATTATGTCATTTGAGTGAAAAGTTGTAAATATTGAAATGACATAGAATATGGACTGACATAGGACGCTTGGTTATGATATTTTCTACCTGCTACCACTCAGGAGTAGGGTTAAGATGGTGTTTCTTGAATTCCTGGTTTGAACCCCATGTGCTACTTTAATGAAAAAAAATCAGAATTGCTGTAAGACATGCAAAGTGATTTCAAACAGTTTACTTCCACAATTATGGAGTGTGCAACCAGTGATGCCCTGTATTTGGGCCTTGGATCCGTGCGCCGGCCATCAGTTTCGGCGCACGGATCCCCACAACCACACTACAACAAGCCCTATCTTTGCAACCGCGGGCGCCCCATGCAAAACAGCGCGATTTCCCTCCTGAACAGTTAATATAAACACCTATCTCACAACCTCTTGCATTGGGTTATTTCACTGGATCCATTTTGTGTAGTGATATCGTGATGGTCCCCATACCTTACATACGGTCTGTATGTTTAGTGAGGTTAGGTTTTCTTGCATTATATTCATTAAAAAACATTTTTCGCTATATGTATATGTCAGTTTGCTTGTCTGCTGCTGAATACAATTTGTTTTTTCTCTTTTCGTCTATTTTAAGTTAACCACGTACCAGACGGCAATCGTAAACGCTAAGAATTATATAAAGAAGTAATCTGATGGATCTATATCGTTTTCTTTTTCTTTTTGCACGTAAATGATACCTACTGTATTCGTTGTTGAGTATGACTATATAAAATCAATGCTATTTGAACGGCGTTCAGCGGTTCGCCGGAGAGGCATTTAGATATATTGAATCACAGAGAGAATTGACTTTGGTCTATTTTAACAGATGTGCATGGCATTAAATACATATACTGTTTGTATTTCAGTCAATAAAATAGGTTGTGCTAATGTCCACCAAAGGGTGATTGATGCATTGTCGCCAATGTCAATTAGGATGTGCATGGCATTGTGTCAGGGCAGAGTTTCCTCCTCGCAGTTGTTCACTTCTGCCAAAAGGTTCGAATTCGGCGCGCAGCACGCGAAAACGTTCCCAGTTACTTCGGAGTGTACCGCTAGAAGTTGGTTTTTCATGTTTCCCGGGTTTTCTAAACATTAGCTATTCACTACTTTGTCTAGCTTGATTCGTACATTGCTATGACACTGGAATGGAAAAATAGGTAATTGGCCAAAATTTATCCTATATACAAAGCCCCGAATTGACGGTGATTTCACCACAAATCGTAGTATACTTACGAGTTGTGTTATTTTTAGTTTGCACAAATTGGTAATTATTCGAATATTGTCGTAAGTAGACGTACAACTGGCGTATATATGCGTATGTATGACGTAATTATTCGTGTTTATGTCGTGCATATTCGCACACACTCGTATACATACCAACCTTCATATTCGTAGCCAACTACGAATATGTTCGTCTATTTACGCCTTATTATGATAGAAAACGTACAATGTTTGACATCTGATGTTGTAGTCGTACATCAATCGTACATGATGTCAAAGGATGTCGTATACTATCGTAGTTGAACGTAAATATCTCACGAATAAAATAAAAGAGCAATTTTATAGCCAATTCGTGGCTTCAAGCATACACTTGAGATCGTGTATGTTCGCACATTAAATTCGTCTGTGGGAGACCAGCATTAGCGTGACCCACTTCAGAATGAAAAATTAGATGATTGGTCAAAATGTATCATACAAAGCCACGAATTGATGGTGAATTCACCACATATCGTAGTGTACTTACGAATTTTTGCCATTTTTAGTTTGAACATATTCGTAATTAATCGAATATTGTCGTAAGTAGAAGTACAACTGGCGTATATATGCGTATTTATGACGTAATTATTCGTGTTTATGTCTTGCATATTCGCACATACCCGCATTCATACGCACCTTCATATCCGTAGCCAACTACGGATATGTTCGCCAACTTGCGACTTACTATAATAGAAAACGTACAGTATCGCACATCTGATGTTGCAGTCGTACATCAATCGTACATGCTGTCGTGGGATGTCGTATACTTTCGTAGTTGAACGTGCATATCTCACGAATGAAGAAAAAACAGCAATTTTGTAGGCAATTCATGGCTTCAAGCGTACACTTGAGATCGTGTATGTTCGCACATTAAATTTGTAAGTGGGAGACTAGCATTAGAGACAACGCGTTTTTGTTTTGTTTTCTATTGTAGAATATTTGAAGGAGCATGGACATGAACCAGATGGAAGGTTATCTATGTAGTATGAGTAGGATACCCTGGGCCATTCTCTCTTTAAAAAGTGGCGGTGTGTCTTCATGGTCAGGTAATATCATATACTGTAAATCACTTAAGTATGGTGGGAACAATAAGATAGCGATGTAATGAATGTCATTCTTACAGTAAGTAAATGAATAACCCATAGTGGAATGTGTGACAGGAACTTTGGAAAACAAGGGGTTAACTGCACCCAAAGTCTAGTTAATAAATGACTAGTGAAAGTTTTATGGTATAACACATGATAAGATACCCGCGAAAGTAGCGTCAGATAGGCTGTAGCGAACAAAGGAATAGGAACGTATATTTGGAGTTGCAAGGAATTAAAGAGGTATGTGAAGTCAGTTTATCTTTGAATTTACACATTTGTCAATTTTGAATGTATTTCTCTTAAAGTGAATAATGGTCTATTTTGATTACTTGAATATGTATCTAAAGATGATTTAACTAGAACTGAAATTGTATGGACTAAATTACTAATTGCTTGATATTGTACTTTGTGAATTGTAGTTTTCACGGTGTTTAAGGACTGTATGGAAACAGATATGGAACTTAATTGAAATAAAGAACTGTTCTTAACATCAGTCGAGACTTCAGATTCCTTGGAAGGACCCCAGCTGTAGGGAATTTATCCAAACCCTACATGCTCTTACAGTGAAAACTCTGTGTGTATATCCAGTGGAAACCCTGGATATATCTATAAGTGACAAACCCTCGGATACTACAGCCTATCTCACAAGGAAACATGGATTATACGGAATACATTGAATGGATTGATATAAACACTATGGAATGCTGATACTGCTAGTGACGCGACCCAGATTACCAGCCAGACCAACGCTCTTAGCAGCGGGTGCATTGGGGTTGAGCAGAGCAATAAAAACCTGGACCTTGAACCCCAGGAACAGCAGCGGCTGTGTACCACAGCCAGCCAGTGCCTAGCGACAACCCCTTAGCAACAGGACAATAACATTGAGCGCCTCTACACCTAGCGACAATTTGTGGCAACAGGATAACAACAGTGTGCCCCCAACGGAACTATTGAACATGGACAAACACTAATATGGACTATAGGCAACAGGATAACAAGTTTGCCCCTACAGAACTTTTGAATATGGACAGACATTAATATGGACAAAAGAACATTTATTGTTTTAATTCATATGATTTATCAAGGATAACATTGTCATTCTTTATGGATTACTAAGGTCTGTTTGTTTACATACTTTTAGTATACTTATTGGTTTTTGTGCATGCATATACATGTATTGTTTTTGACTGTTCATAACTAAGTATATACTGTTTTTATAGAACTTCACTCAAGATTTCAGATTTATCAAATTGTATGTTAATTAATTGTTATTAAGTTGAGAATAGGACTCATTTATATAGATTAGAAAACTTCAACTGGTTTCTCAGCTTAATCAAATTTATAAATTAATTATGGCTACTAAAGACGATCAGAGTGACCTCAAGGGGGATAACCTAGAAATGCCTACTTTAGGTGTTAGGGATAGAAAACCTACAGAAAAGGGTATAGAATGGCAGGTTGAACAGAAGAGGTCAAAGTTCAGAGCAGCAATGACCTCATGGAGAAAACAGGCAGTTAAAATAGAGAATTTGCTGTCTGAAACCCAAGACATCTCTTTGATTAAACATCAGAGAGGGGCTTTGGAACAGAATATGATAGAGGTGTCATCCTCTTATGAACAGCTGAATGACCTTTTTAGGTCAGCTGATATGGATGAGTCTGAGTACTCAAATTATGAGGGAGTGGAAAAGGACCACTACCTCATAGCAAGGAAAATTGCAGATGCAATTAAAGATATAGAAATGGAAAGGAATGAAGTGAGATCATATAGAAGTAGATCTTCACAAAATAGTATCTCATCTCAGTCATCAGCTGCATCCAAGCGTTTAGATGCAGCCACTGAAGCAGCCGCTATGAGAACTAGATTGAAATACATTGACATTGAAGCTCAGATAGAGAAAGTACAGGCAATGAAAGGCCTGGAAATAGCAGAGGCAAAACTAGCTGCCATAAATCAATTAGAAGGAGAGGAGAGTGATCATCAGGATATAGATAAAATTTTGCCAGAACAGCAGGATATAAAGCAATACATACAGAGCTATTTGGAAACTCATTCAGTTTCAGAGCAGGCACCTAAGGTGACTGTTCCTGACAATGGAGGAGGCTTTATATCTGAGTCATCCCCAATAGATAAGGTTAGAACACAGGTGGCTCTGAATCCTTCCGCAGGCGAGTATGTGCCAGGACAGAGACCACAGAACACATGGGTTTACTCTCCCATCACATCGGGAAATGTAAATGCAGGCGAACCGCCTAACAGGGATTATGGTCAAAATGTTTCCCAACAACAGATCCATGAATTGACCCGATCATTCGCTGAACAGGTTAGTCTCAGCCGGCTTCCTGTACCGGAACCCACTACATTCAATGGGGACCCACTCAAGTTCCCTGGATGGAAGAGTTCTTTTGACACCCTTATTGATCAGAAGGGTATCCCATCAAATGAAAGGATTCACTACCTGAAAAGGTATTTAACAGGTGCCGCTCTAGAGGCTATTGAAGGATACTTTCTGTTAAGCACAGATGATGCTTACGTTGAGGCAAGAATGCTTCTAGAACAGAGATATGGTGACCCATTTGTGATTGCCAACGCCTTTCGTGACAAACTGGAGGAGTGGCCTAAAATCCCTCCTAAAGATGGCTTAGCCTTAAGAAAATTCTCAGACTTTCTCAAGCAATGTGAGAAAGCCATGGAGACCACTGGGAGTTTGAGCATTTTAGATGACAGTAGAGAAAACAGAAAATTGCTCACTAAACTTCCAGACTGGCTTGTAGCCCGCTGGGCAAGGGTAGCAGCCGACTGGAAAGAACGTGGAAGAACATTCCCACCTTTCAAGGAATTTACCAGATTTATGGTGAAGGAATCAAACATAGCTTGTGATCCGATCACCTCCATTCAAGCCTTGAAGGGAAATGATAGGAATACCAGTGATAAAAATTCACATAAGGTTGGCCAGTTTAGACAAGCCAGGGCTCTGGCTACAGATGTCTCTGAGAAAAGGGAATCAACAAATAATGAACAAAAGGAAATAAAATGTGTACTCTGTTCAAAGGGACACGATATAGATGACTGCAAGATATTCTTGTCCAAGTCCCTAGAGGATAGGAAAAACTACTGTATGATAAAAGGACTTTGTTTTAGGTGCCTGATCCGCGGGCACTTAGCAGCAGAGTGTCCTGAAAGGAAAACATGTAAGACATGCAAGGGTCGTCACCCTACTTCCCTGCATATGGGAAAGAAAAAGACAAATGATAGAATGGAAGCCTCAAATAGCAAGGCAGAAGGCTCAGCCAAAGATGATTCTAAACCAGAAACTGCAGCCAAGGCAACCTGCAGCAGAATTAGGACCACCCATCTCTGTGACACAGATGAGGCTGGTAAAAGTTCGATGATTGTACCTGTGTGGGTATCACATGTGGAACAGCCTGAGAGAGAAATAATGGTGTATGCGCTATTGGATACTCAGTCTGATACAACATTCATTCTAGAAGACACTTGTGACTCCCTTTGTGTAAAGGGACACAGTACTAAGTTATGGCTATCCACCATGCTGGCTGAAGACCAGCTTATTGAGAGCAGAAGAGTAGAAGGATTGGTGGTTAGAGGACACGATAGTTCTCTAAAGGTTCCACTTCCAGTGACATACACCAGGAATATTGTACCTGCAAATAGGGCGCATATTCCAACTCCTGAAATGACACAAAATTGGCCTCATTTAAGGAACATAGGGAAGAAGTTGATGCCACTGAATGACTGTAAGGTAGCCCTACTTATAGGCTATGACTGCTCAAGAGCCTTAGTCCCAAGAGAAGTAATACCCCCAAGTGGTAATGGACCCTATGCCGAAAGGACAGATCTCGGCTGGGGTATAGTAGGTATCATTGACCCAAACCAGGTTGAGGTAGATATGCATGATCCTATAGGTGTGAGTCATCGCATCCTCACATACAACATCCCAGCCCAGCTGTCTAGATCAGATGTCAGGGATGACAGCTTAGGTGCGAAGGATGTGTCTAACCAGATACATGTCTCCTTGAAGACTGCGGTCAAGGAGATCATTACTCCTTTAGAAGTAAACAGGATGATGGAATTGGACTTCAATGAAAGAAATACTGGAAAGGATGACTACTCACAACATGATTTGAAGTTCCTAAGCACAATGAAAGAAGGCATTCATCTGTCTGATGATGGTCACTACCAAATGCCACTTCCATTCAAGCTTAAAGACCCTAATCTGCCTAACAACAGAGTTATGGCTATGCATCGCTTAAGGCAACTTGAAAGGAACTTTAAAAGGGATGAAAAATATCAAAAGGACTACATTGCCTTCATGAATGAAGTCATTGAGAAAGGGTACGCTGAAAGGGTACCAAATGAAGATCTAGTAAGAGATGATGGAGGGGTATATTACATCCCACACCATGGGGTTTATCACCCCAAGAAACCAGATAAGATTCGCGTTGTTTTTGATTGTAGTGCCAAGTACAAGGGCGAATCTCTGAACGATCACCTTCTCAGAGGACCTGACCTCACAAATACCCTCGTCGGAGTGTTATCAAGGTTTCGTCAAGAACCTGTGGCATTCATGTGTGATATTGAACAAATGTTCTACCAGTTCAAGGTCAACCAAGAGCATTGTGATTTTCTTCGCTTCCTCTGGTGGAAGGATGGCAATCATGCAGATGAGGTGGTAGAATACAGAATGAATGTGCATCTGTTTGGTGCAGCATCTTCTCCTGGCTGTGCAAATTATGGATTGAAACAAACAGCCAATGATAATGAGAAAGAGTTTGGGGAAAAGGCTGCAGACTTCATCCGCAATAACTTCTATGTTGATGATGGCTTGAAGTCAGTGGCCACTGAAAGTGAAGCAATAGACGTTATTGCTAGGAGCAAGGATATTTGCGCCAAAGGAGGATTAAGACTACACAAAATTGTCTCAAACTCAAGGGAAGTTATGGAAACTGTCCCATCAGAAGATATGGCAAAAGGCCTAAAGGAACTAGATTTCAACATTGATGCCTTGCCCATTGAAAGAGCACTTGGAGTTCAATGGTGCATTGAATCTGACACCTTTCAATTCAGAATCACATTAAAGGACCAACCACTAACCAGACGTGGCATTCTTTCAACAGTGTGTTCAGTATTTGACCCGCTTGGGTTCATAGCCCCAGTAGTGATTGTGGGCAAACAAATATTGCAAGAAATGTGTAGATGCCAGGCAGATTGGGATAGTCCACTACCTGATGAGCTTAGACCTCGTTGGGAAAAATGGAGAAGTGAACTGATCAAACTTAAGTCAGTGAAACTTCAAAGATGCTTCAAACCTGAAGATTTTGGAAAAGAAAAACAGGATAATGCTCCACTGCAGGTAGAGGATTGGCAAGGAGCAGGAATGGAAATGATTAAGCTAACACAAATAGAAGCTTTTGGACCAGAGATTAAGATACTCGAGAGCCTGAAGGTGAATGAGAGCAACCTTGACAGAAGTGTTGCTACTGAGCGCAAGATGGCCATGAAAGGAACGAGCCAGCTATATAGACTGGACCCCTTCTTAGATGAAAATGGCTAGAAGAACAGAGAGATGAAGATGGTGTTTAGTTAGATTTAGTGGGATATTAGGTTATTCCCCGACAAGGAGCCTACGTTGATTAAATTGCACTTAAGGTAGCAATCTAGAACATAACACCCTTTGATATACCCTATTGTATTGGGTAAAAATGAGTTGAAGAACCAGTTGGAATTAATGTTAATTCAAATGCTACTCAGAGCATTTCATTAGTTGAAGGAAAATTAAAAATACTAATTTTAGGGAGCCATGTAATGAATGTCATTCTTACAGTAAGTAAATGAATAACCCATAGTGGAATGTGTGACAGGAACTTTGGAAAACAAGGGGTTAACTGCACCCAAAGTCTAGTTAATAAATGACTAGTGAAAGTTTTATGGTATAACACATGATAAGATACCCGCGAAAGTAGCGTCAGATAGGCTGTAGCGAACAAAGGAATAGGAACGTATATTTGGAGTTGCAAGGAATTAAAGAGGTATGTGAAGTCAGTTTATCTTTGAATTTACACATTTGTCAATTTTGAATGTATTTCTCTTAAAGTGAATAATGGTCTATTTTGATTACTTGAATATGTATCTAAAGATGATTTAACTAGAACTGAAATTGTATGGACTAAATTACTAATTGCTTGATATTGTACTTTGTGAATTGTAGTTTTCACGGTGTTTAAGGACTGTATGGAAACAGATATGGAACTTAATTGAAATAAAGAACTGTTCTTAACATCAGTCGAGACTTCAGATTCCTTGGAAGGACCCCAGCTGTAGGGAATTTATCCAAACCCTACATGCTCTTACAAGCGATAATAGCGCTCTGCCCATATGCGCTATTATAAAATCCCCGTTTTTATTAAATTCTTAATTGAACTTGCTGCGGCTGTTCCCTTTCACCGCTATAGTTAGAGCACGCTATCTAGCGCAGTACGATAATTGCGCTATATAATGTTCACGCCATATTTAAGTGACTTACAGTACTATATAATGTTTTGATATAGTTCATTTTAATCATTTCTATTGCAGCTGACATGCACTAGAAATAGCATTCCTTTGTCGTATATTCCTAGTGTCTAAAGCTTCTTGTGAAGCCCACCTAACAATCATGACAAAGAAAAACTGGCACATGCTCGAATAGCATACCTGCTCTTGTAATCTGTAATCTGAGTGTCTTTTGTCCATTCAAAGAATCAGGTGCGCATATACGACTGCCAGAAAGCAAGGTGGTTCACTGATCGACGATATAAATGCTCAACTGGCGAAAGAGTTTAAAATAGTGCTTGCTTATTGCAACATGAATACATAAATTTCATATACAGCTTCTTGTTTTATGAGTAAAAGGAAAATCAAAACAAACAAAGTGTCCCTCAATCAGATGAAGTGGTTCATACTTACTTTTTCCTAAGAGGCAACAGACCTAGGTGAACATGGATTCATTGTCATCTTTAAAATCCATCGAGCGTAAACTGACAATAGTATATCAGAGTGTAAAGAGAAAGGAAATACGTTGTTTTATTATACCGAACAAAATGTCAAACATGATAAAAGCGAAAATGACAAACACCAGAGATTTTTGATATATACTATTTTTATAGTCGCCAAGCTCTGTGGGTGTTCGCTGGTATTCGGGCCAGCGTGATTCATTCAATTGAATGGGCAACGCTGTCAGGGACCACATCCTCTCGCTGAGTGAGTATATTAACATGAGAATCAATCTATGGCCCTTGACTAACCTCGAAACTTTCTCCTAAAGTTCCCCTAAAACTCTTCACTATTTCAATTTTTTCTATGGCACAAGTCTTTCTTAACTGACCATTTTCATCTTTATTTGTAGAGTAACAGCCTGTTGATGTGGCACAAAATGACTGTCTTAGCATGTTTTTGAGCACTGACTGCCTTATTTACATTTTTTTTTAATTTCTTAATGTAACACGGTGCTTAAGGTCTTTACATATCATGTGTGCTAAAGCCAGATTCTTACACTAACGCCAACGCTATAACAAAGTGATAGAAAATGTTAATTGCCGCTCTGGGGACTAAGGAAACGCTCCCTGACATCACGGGTCACACAGATCAACAGAGAGAGAAATTGAGATAGCATCACTATCAGTTTATGGGAGTAGTAGTAGTAGAACTCGTACCATATCTCACGACTCACTCATTTACACAAATATCATTCCTTAAGAAGTTATTTCATTTATGACTTTATAAACGTCATTCACAAAAATAATTTTAAAAAACAACGCCCACATAGATCTCTCAAATTGCAGTCGGGCAGGTAAGAAATTTGACAGCTTTTCGGAGTTAGGCAGTGTTTTTTTCTGGTTCCCTACAGCGCTTAAAAATGGTCAATCACGACCTAAACATTGTATGGCAATGATGAAACACATACTTCGCAATTCTCAGATATATGTTTTTTGCTTGATTCCAGACGGAGCATGTAAGAAAGTGGCAAGTTACATTGGGTAAGGTGACAGTTTCACTGGCTGAGTCAGTTTTTTCAATCATTTACAACAGGCTAGTCACAATTTAGCCTTAATATGGCAGAAAAAGGAGGATAATCGAAATTCCAAATTGTTGCATGAATCATGATTCATTTTGAGTCCCCTCTACTCATATCTTCACCATACTGCCCTTGGCACTCCCTGGTGTACAGATTAAAGGTTGTCGCTGCAAAAGCACTGCATAATTATGACCACAGCTTTTATGTCTGTTTGCTTCCTTAAGATAGAATGCTCCCAATTGCCTAAGACAACGGTTTGAGAAATTCGGCTCCTATCTTTCATAGTTGAAAAGTATCCAATGACGGACTCCCAGGCCCGAAATTTAGAAATTCTGCCACCTGTTCCCTTTTGTAAAAGTAGCCAACGGGCTTATAATGTATTTTACTAAGGTTTCCCTACAAATACAGTAACCCAATGGGCATACAAGCCATTACGTTCAAGCAGTCGTACTATCTTTCTTAAAAGATCTAATTATCTTGGCCTACAGAGTTACCTTGTATGCCAAGCCCTGTTAATGAATCTACACCTGGTATAAGAAACAAAGGCCTAAGGAATTAGTAAGGCTAAATAATTGGTTATGGCCGTTTTAAGATTGCTATTTGTGTCAATAATGTGCAAAAATCAATTGGGACGTTTGGGAAATCAACTAATTATGAATTACGATTTTGCGTGAACTGATTCACAAGCCAAATCTCAATATCTACATGTTCAAATATGTACAATCGACCAAATTAAGTACTTATAGTATACCCAGTATGCAGGTACTGCAGTGAAATGAAAAAGTGTGCAATGTTCAGAGGTTATCTACCAGGTCGCAGTGTACATTAACCTCTAATAGGATTTTCCGCAAAACATTCTCAACACTTATTGAATAATTCAAATCAATGATACTTATACTGGAATATTAATGCAGCTTGCATTAGCTACTGCATGTCTCTGTTCAAAATATCTGAGGTGGAATTACAAGAAGTGATAGTCAATCATTGCAACCACCCCTAGGGGATATTTTCTGGTCATCAACTAGGCCAGCCCCTAACATTATAAGACTCGTACTCAGGACAAATTCTTTATTGCATTCAGGAAAGATGCTTCATTTTCTTTAAGTGTGATGTAAGGGGAACATATGTGTGGTAAAACTACCTCTTTATTGATCACTCTTTTATGAATAGACTTTCTTTCCTGTTTTTTTTCTGTTTTTAGAGTTCCTATAGAATTTTCTATACATGTGTATACTGAAAAAAAAACACTATTTCTGTTGCACTCCTTAGTTTGTATTTTTAACTTTGAAATTACACAACTGTAAATCGTTTTTTTTTCACGAAACAACATGTATGACATATACAAGACATAAACATAATTTTCAAACAGTACGACACTAATGACACAACATAATTGTAATGTATTTATAGTATTCCATGACAAGAAATTTACTACATTTCAATGCTATGCTTATTAGAAGGGTTCACCTTCCTTAATTTGAAATCAGTGAACTGTGCCCGTTGGCTTGCCATACAGTTTCCCCATCTCGCTTCAAAGCGTTCCGTCTGAAAAGTAATTTCATAATCATATTCGTCAATCAGTATTTCATTATAAGTAAATTTTAATACCTCATATATACATAATTGAGATCCGCAAGATTGTTTCATGTATAAAACTATTTTCGTATTAATAATAACCATATTTATTATGTATGAGTCTAATTTTTTTTCCTGAATACAAAAATTATTTTCTTTTTCTGACTAGACAATTCAGAAAATGGGTTAAGGATTTTGGAATTTTGATTTTTCGGCACTTTTTGTGCCATATTGCGGCTCAGACGTAACTAACCAGACAGTTGTAACTAATTGAGGAAACCAGAGGGCCTGGCGAAAATCACCGCCTAACCCAAAGTCACTAGCAACTTTCGCCCATGTCCGGTATTCGAACAACGGCAGTCGTGAGAGACAGCTAATAGTCAGTGGCAACGCCTTGGACAACACGGCCATCAGGTTAGGCCCCAGAAAATTTGTATTCTTGCCTGAAGTGCAGGATACAGCATGGTGGGGTCAGGAAATTTATTCATAGCAGGCCAAGACATCTCAACAAGTTTAGTACAGTCAGTATTGTGATAACAACCATTAGTAGATAAGATTTCAGGAGAGTCTCAGGAGGCTTCTCACATATTCCCTAGACTGTAATGTCGGTAGTCCTGACCCGACTTATAATACCCCGTTAGTATTAGGCATGTGAAAGTAATAGTAAACAGTAGCAATAACAGCGATGCTAACACTATTTTCGTGTTCAGAGTAACACTAATATCATTGTTTGCAGGAAGGAAGTAGTTGCTCTTTACGTTTCTTTCCACAGCTTAGACCATGTGGCGACGAAATAGAAACCCGGAACTGGGAAGAATTTCCATCTCTTAATAGTTCCAAGGGATCTATCAGTTGAAGCAGTGCCATAGACTGTCCCGCTATTATTATTTTCGGATAAGTGTTAATGAAACAATTTTTAACTGGTGAATCTGTTAATTTAACACTGTTTTGCTATGAATAGCGTTTAATTTTCACCCCGAAATTAATGAATGTTGAGAGCGACGATGACACAGATATTACACTAACATTAATCTAATCAGATGACAAGAGTAGCCCCTTCAATTTAAATTTCGATTATCGTCACATTCTTTGTCATGTTTAGGCTAATTCGTGACAAGCCAGCTGTAAGTTATGGAAGACATCTAGAGAAAATGTTGTTGTTTTTTTAATATGATACTGATAATTTTGCAAAATGTTATGCAAGGGGCATTAACTGGACAGTTTTTGCATTTAGTGAGGAATAATAGAACTAATTTGCTCGTCTCGATTCAGCCCAACTTCCGCTTAAAGAATACACTATAATTGCTTGTCTTACTTCTTTGAGACAGGGCAGTGATTTTATGTTCAATATAATTGGCATTGACTCCCGTTGTTGTCAGAAATGTTGTCTCTGCTGCATGTTGATTTAACACAACATTTTGTTGCATGAGTTATCATTTAGAGACCAAGCGTACGAACGGTCATCTTGTTGAAATATTGAGTCAGTAATCTAATCATTTTTGTTAGTTTTAATCGCTGTTTACCATTTTCTATGTGAAGCGGTCGTTGGAGCCAACTTGCTTTACTGCCATTTGCATATTGGACGTGGCTATTTCCTTGTGGAAATCCATTTGCAGATACTTTGCCTTCAATAAGAAATTTTTGTGCATGCTTTTATTATATGGCACTGGATATATGACTACACTCACACGAGGTAACTCTCTTATCGCCAGAGATTTTGTATTCCACGTCGGTGAGAAGCTTTTAATGAAGTGTGTGACTAAAAAAGGATCTTTGTAGATAATGAATTTGGAGCTACTTTTTTGGCAAATAGAATATTGTCAGTATTGAGAATGCTATAAAGGAGGGATTAGTACTGTGCACGACCTTGTCAGTGGTCACATAAAATAACAAGTCCCCCTAAAATGAAGTAAACCAAAAACATTCAAATATTTTTCTCATATTTGCCGATCATGGCATGCGTGTTTTAATTCGCTACTTACATGACAATTCTTAGAAGGATGACACCTATAAACGTGTACATTTCATATCAATAAATTGGTTTTCTAATGGACTCATCAAATTTTCTCGATTTTGCTATTTTCGAATTTAGTTGATGGTGGAAATACTTTATCAGTAACTTTGGCATGCAAATATGAAACATATCCCTTTTGTTTTTATATGTGTAAACTTTGACAATTTATAATACATAGTAGTGGGCAATATGGACATGGCGAATTTCGCAGTCCACACTTCCTTTTTGCGTTATTTTGTTTTTAGTGCTTTCCTTATGTAACACTTCAAACCAAATCTGATTAAAATCCATGTTTTAGCATTCAGAATGTTAACCACGCTGCGGATAAGGTGATGATACTAATACAATCACAATAAAATGGGGTTTCCTATGATCCACGGCAAACTAATTTCCTATCAAGCAGGCTAGCACAGCATTTGTATCAACAATTTTCCATTGAGGTTAATATCTATACTGCAATGCTGTAGTTTCTTCATAAAGTTCCACTCCCTACGAGGTTAATCCGTGCTTTCATTCGTTTCCTAAGTGTCTATATACTATGTCTATTCACATATGGAACAAAGATGACGCACGAATCTATTTATACTATACGAATGAAAGAATGAAAGAAACCAAATATCTCTTGTGGACAGAGGATAAAAGGTGAGTATAGACATTTGAACAAAGCCGGAAACATAATATACAAGTATATTTGGATTAAATATATATTTTCTCACTATGATATGATGCTTGATAATTAGCACTAAAGAACAGAAACACTTTTCCGCAAGGTTCGCCATCCTTCAATTTTTCTCTGCACAATTAAATATGTGTAAAAATCTACGCTAAGACCCAACTGTTGGGAATAAAGCTTGCCTCTGACATGCTCATTGTAAGAGGGATTTTGTATGAACGGAAATTACGAAGAGATAATGGATATCTGACTGAGAAAATCAATTACAAACTGTCAATAAGCTGACTAGAGGGAGATACTTTGCTGGCCCTTTCCCCCTTCCTGAAGAAGTAACATGTTTGTGTGTGGAGACCATCAGTATCCAGCATGTTGTTTCTCTCAGGGATGGGATAGAATGTTCAACTAAGACAGGATAATGCAAAGAATGGTGTGTTTGAAAATTCTAGGGGATGGTTTCAATCACCGCGGCGGTGTCGCTGGCACACATCGCGATATCTTAGGAACTTGCTCACAGCATCGCATAATAATTGATAGATTTTCCTTGAGTATCAAGTAGAATTGTGAGGCTTATCGGTAATGATGAAATGCACTTATGCCTCTAAAATATAATGACTAGTGCTCTCCGGCTAGGCGACAGCATAGAAAGGGCTGATTGGTTGTCGTGAGAGGTGCAAGTGGATTTATTTCCCATGGCGGTTAGCCTTAAAGACAGGGTTTTGTTGAAGTTACTCACTGCCCATAGCAGTGTGCTTCAACGTATCTGTGTGATTTTGAAAGAACCTTGGGTGTTGTAAAGCAATGAAACCGGTATATGATCCTAAAATGGGTGCATATACATATACTTCATCACTGAAATCTATCACGTCGGCATTGTGGAGTGTGAACCGTGGGTGGTGTAAAGCAATGTAACCGATCCTTAAAAATGTGTAGATATACTTCAACACTACATTCTATCGCGTCAGCGTTGTGGTGGGCTATCTCTGGTGCTTCAGCAACCGAAAAGCCTACAGGGAAGTTCCAAAAGAGGAGGGAATATTTAAGGGACTTGCCTTGGCTTGGGTTCACAAAAACCCAGGTACCAGTGAATCCCAGTCATCATTATATATAGTTCTCTTGTATATATATATATATATATATATATATATATATATATATATATATATATATATGTATGTATGTATGTATGTATGTATGTATGTATGTATGTATGTATGTATGTATGTATGTATGTATGTATGCTATGTATGTATGTATGTATGTATGTATGTATGTATGTATGTATGTATGTATGTATGTATGTATGTATGTATGTATGTATGTATGTATGTATGATGTATGTATGTATATATATATATATATATATATATATATATATATATATATATATATATATATATGTATATGTGTGTGTGTATGTATGTATGTATATATACATACAATGTCATACTACATACATACATACATACATACACACATACATACATACATACATCACATACATACATACATACATACATACATACATACCATACATGTACATGCATGTGTATGGGATGGGACGCTTTATTTCTCATTATAAGATTTCACCCAACAGTATCGAATTAGTACAGCTGAATTCTGCTGTTTACTTAATATAAGCAGTGCGTGATTTAAAACCTAATAAGCCATCAATATGTAGTTAAAACCTTGCTGGTCCTTAATTCCCGATATTTTATGTGTCAGCTGCGTCAACATGGTTGTATGGTAATATTTTCATGAGAGCAAAGAAAACCCCTCCTTAATGCTTGTTCACATGTTTCAGCCATTTTGAATGGATTCATCCTTTTTTCATTACCAGCAACCTTGTACAAACCTCACGTTCTCCGTGTTATTATCAATTGTATGATATGAACCAAGCAATACATTTAGTTGTATTTTGGCAAGGCTTTTTAAACGTGGGTTGCTACTTTTGTAACATTGAAATGTCAAAGTGACAATATAGTATACATGGAAAATTATTTTAGTTGTTGCACCATAACTAAACCATATGGGAACCGCTAGTTTTACACGCTGCAGATTGTAGGATATTCAACTGCCAAAAAACGGTATAAAGTTTTGAAAATCAAATATACAAAATAGGCCAAAATTAAATTATTTTATTTTTGCAGTAACTATCTAATTGTATTTCCACCTTCTGCTCTGACGGCCGTGTGGTCTTATATTGATGAGCCACTGACTGTGCCCTGTCTCTCACCACTGCCTGAGTTCGAATCCCGGTCTGGGCATGAGAGAAAGTTGCCAGTGACTGATTTTCGCCGGTTACTCCAGTTCCCTCCACTATTTACAACTGGCTAGTCACGAATTAGCCACAATTGCTATAATTGTGACGAAAAACGAAATTCCAAATTCCATCTCCTAGGCTCAGTAGTATCTTCATTTGACACTAGTTTAGACAGCCATAGTACAAAATAATACAAATAGTAATAGTATTCGTTTAGATGCCTTCCAGAATGATTTAATTTGACACTTTGAATTTCACCATAGTAATGTTTAGTTTATCATCTAATGTATTGATAGTTTGCAAGGTAAAGTCTTTAATCAATGTACATCTGTAGCGTAAACGTGGTCTCCCACATATCTTGTCAACTAAGCAGTTTTACATGGAATGTTTGCCAAATCGGGCTTTTCTCTCTGGTTTTACAAGACTGTTTAATTATCTTAAATGTATATTTTACTTTAAGGGTCATGTTAAAAGCGGGCAGACCATGTGAACCTTAGTACTTCTACTGCGCATGTGTATCTGTACCTAACCTAAATAAATTTGGCATAAATCGGAACATACGACAATAGATCGGAAACAATAGTGGAATGGCCCTCTTTACAATAGGTGTATGGATTATCTTTTATCTAATATCTGTTAACACTGTTTATTTTTCATTTTGCATGCATGAAAAAGTAGATATTGAACACACAAATGGAAAAATGCTTTCATACTAGTTACACTCTGTTATAAACACATTCAAGTCAGGAAGTACAACCAATAAGAGAATATGGTATCCGGGTCTAAATAAATATATTCCCATTTCCTAAGTTTTCTGAGCAATCTTTACATAAAACTCCTCATATTTTATTTACGTACAAATGCAATACTTACTCTCATTAATATGTATATGAATCAGCTTAATGAAGACATATTTTTGACCATATTAGGAAATGTACATACAGTGCCGACATTTAATTCCTGCACTAAATGCTTGGGCATCCCGGGCAAAATACACGACCACACGCCTGATTGCCAACCGATTTCCTGGGCATAGATGCATGGATGACCTCATAACTGAACGTAGCTTTTATTCGCAAGCTACGTGGGTCATTGATGTGCTTCGATAAGTTTGACATGTTTTCCAAGTGCGTTTGTACAACCAGGCACTAGCAGACGTCCGGTCGACTGGTGCAGGAATTAAATGTCTGTACTGTAAGACACAACACGCTCTATCCTGTAGAAGCTTCTCAGTGCTTATAGTGGAATGCAAAGACCCACCATAAAGATGTCCCTTGAGATTGTCGACTAATTTGTTATGGACACGGGGAACCGTAAACGCTCAAGTAAATGCCGCCTCTGTCAGCGATAAAATGCGGAAGAGAAATGAAGCCAATATAGAGGCTTTAGGTTAAGGGTTCCACAACACCATAAACTGCGTTTTATTTCCGCAGGATTGTCTCACTTCTGTTGATGTGTGCTGGTGAAACATGGCGCTGCTATTATACCTGGAAGCCATGCTAAGTCATCGAGAGAACTCGCATGATAGTCCTACATATGATTTACCTTTCTGAGTTGAACCAACAGAGAAACTATATTCTAATGGAATTCAAAATACTGAAAAAAGCGAGCTCTCTTTTTTTCGATCACTGTCCACACACACAAACACACACACACACATATATATATATATATATATATATGTATATGTATATATATATATATATATATTTTTTTTTCGATCACTGTCCACGCACGCACACACACACACACACACACACACACACACACACACACACACACACATATATATATATATATATATATATATATATATATATCTATATATATATATATATATATATATATATATATATATATATATGTACATATGTAAACATTACACTTTCCTTTCATTTTGCATTCATGAAGTATGTATATATGTGTGTGTATATATATATATATATATATATATATATATATATATATATATATATATATATATATATATATATATATATATATATATATATATATATACATTAAACACACAAATTGAATAATACTTTCATACCAGTTACACTCGGTTATAAAGAAACATTAAAGTCTGAAAGTACTGCCAATGTACGTATGTTGCTCTCCACAGCTAAACAATTAAAGATGTGGTGTATTGCGGTGTCAATGACTGATATTATGATGGCTCAAAATCTAAACTGCCTATGCCTACAGGGTTAACATTATACATAATACTTAAGGGGGCTCGGGACTTTCGTTCTTTAAGTTAGAATTCCATGTAAATATTGAACAATATCTTGGTCATTGTACAAGAAAACCCCAATAAACTATATATTTTATGAAAGCTGAGACTCTGGAGAGGTCATATATCCTAAACATGTTTTGTGATACCTTCACAGTTTCCTGGGGGTGGGGCCGAAAGACAGTGATGCAGATTTCTAATACATATGTTTTTGCAAAGTACCTCCTGGCTTCAAAAAAGATTTAACACAGTTGATATTTATATATTATATAGAAAATACCCTTGAGCAAGTTATCCTTTTTCATATTTTTTAAATTTTTGTTCTTAAAGGAATTTACAGCAAGTTAAAGTCGTGATCAATATTTTTTGTTGAATCTTACCTTTCTTCATTTTTGAAGTGTTAAAATCTCAGCGTTCTAAAATTAATATTGAATGAATGAGGGCCTTTCAAAAATGAGAAGTATGGTGATTTTAGAAAGCCTTCAAACCAGCTGTTAAAGCCAGCCCTGCATATCCTACAGCCTATTATGTTCTGCCCCCTTATGAAACTTTTAGGGATAATTTGGAATAAGAATATGATTTCCATGTATTGGCAGAATAGTTTGAATGTTTGATAGTTCACTTGGTACCTCAATTAATGGAATAAACATGGATTTTTAGCAAAGATTTGGAGGATTCTACTGGTAGAGGCTGGACCCCCTAGTGAGCACTCCTTCCCCAGCTGATAAGGAAAGGTAAGGGACTATTACTGACTGCTTATTGCAAATTGGCTGTCTGGTGGTGAATCCACTCCATTACAAGAACTCTGAAGTGCAATTGTAAGGTTTTCTCTAATAATTTTATATATGGAATAGATACGTTATGCTTCTTGAAACTTTTGAGGGTAAGTGGAGGAGGCAGATCCATAGCTGCACTGAACTATTGAAGAGGGCTATATCCATTTCCACACAGGCATCCTGCTAGAACTGATTGTCTGTTTATAGCATAAACTTTTTTAAACTACTAGGAAAGTCTGCCCGCTTTCCATCACAATCTTCATTTGAACATCTCCAAGATAGGGCTGATCAGTGTTCTTGTCGCATTCTACTGTCTTGCCATAGTTCTAACTTCCAATCAAAGCAGTCATGATCAGCATTCCTTTCCTCAGAGTTCGCAACTTCAATTGCTATGCCACTGTCATCTGAACTAGTACTCAGCAGTCTAAGTTTTCTATAACTGGCACTCTGAATGGTTAGTGAATTCTCAGATTCCTCGTCCTCTTATATATTCAAATCTTCTGGCACGGAAGATATTGCATTCCATTCAAACTACCTCTTTCTCTTCCTTCTGAAGCTACTTCCCATTGTAAGGATACATCTAGACTCTGCACTGTCCAGGGGTCAGCATCTAAATACTCTCCTAACCCTAACTCTCAAATACAGGAAACCCTGTTCACCTTTGTAAGATAAACCCTAAACATCCTGCCTGACCCACACAAACCAGAATATTGCTAGAGCATTTGATTGGTTTTAACTGAACTGTCTTACCTATACCTGTAAAGCAAGAGAGCAAGAATCACACCTTTCATTCAATACCCTTATTGCAATGCAATCACTCATAACTGCTCAATGCCAGCTTCCCGGGTAACAGGAAACTTCTAATACACATTTGAATACACATTCTGGGGCCTGCCAGTGGAGCTTACCTCCCAGGGGGATCTGATAAGGAAAGACTATTATGATCTTAGATAAACATCACAGCTGGGTGCCTAACCTGCCTACTCTTATAGAAGCCATATTTTTCAAAAAGTACTTTTTTGTCATTTGTTGTTCTAGTTGAGAGTTCTAGGTTGAAGGAATGTGTAGCTTACCTTTTCAGCTTTCACATATCAAAAAATCAAAAAAAAAACCTATTCAAAGGTGCGAAGGTCCCGAGCCCCCTTAAAGAGAAGCCTGCAGGTCGAGTCACTAATGGCATTTGGTGCATCCATTTATCGATCTATCTATGTACATATATATGTACATATGTACGTATGTATGCATGTATGTATGTATGTATGTATGTACACATTCACGCATAACATAGATACATACAGGCAGACGGACGGACGGACAGGCGGTCGGACGGATAGACAGACAGTCATGCATATCTAACACCTATTGACCAAACAACGATCCCTGAAGAATATGAGATGAATTTACATATTAGATTGGAGTCAGGAGAAATACTATTAGTCCAATGCTGTTTACGTTGTGCAGAATCAAAATACTGAATTAGAAATTAAATATGATTACTCTTCAAAAACAAGTATACGTAATATAATCAGTATTTCACTCGGTGAATGCGTATAGCACCACCTGTATAAACCTCGTGTCACTCTAACATGAAGTCTAACATGCTATCTCTTGGTGAGTAAACGATAGGGAACATAAGGAAATTGACACGGAAATCTATATGGATACTTTCTTGGTGGGGAATTAGCTGTGAGGCCATTAGGTAGGGAATTTGCCTGAAGTAGTGCTGGGACGGTGATACGTAGGGTGATTTGCCTAGGGATCTCAGATAAAGCTTTTTTCTCGCCGCAGTAGACATGGCAGTGTCCTCATCGAGATATTGGAGGAAATGCATGCCATGACCTTTATCGTGGTGTTCAGGGAATCAATAAAATGACAATCTTCTAGTACTCTTACCATCGGGATGCTAATGGATTACCAGAGCAAAAGTGTGCATTCATTTGATTTTTCCACTCTTTGCCAAATTGATAAACCCGTTTTAAATTTACGAGAATGAACCGAGTATATTTACATGTTCAGTTATCAAAAAAGCTAATGTGTGATGCCATAAAATTGATTTTACCTACTTTTTATAGTATTATAGTTATTTTAACTGCAATATATACTCACTAATTGTATTGATTTGTTCATTTACCAAAAGAACTATAGAAAACATATGTATTTTTTTAATTCATCTACTACACAAAGTGTTAACATGTTTATCTAAAGTTGAATTTACCCTAATCCTTATGCATGTCTCATTTATCGATAGAACTACGTCAAATGAACAATATTTCAGGACGTAGATAATGTTGTTGATTCCTCGCAATTTACTTATCCCTCCTCCTTGCCCCTGTTAGATAAATGTAAGCACATATATGGTGACCACAGCCATTCGGCAAAGTGTATAGGTTAACCCTAAACTAAGAAACATGATGCATTTGGGATTTGCCTGGTACGAGAACACCTTTTTTCTGAAGTAGCAAATGCCACGGATTCTGCCCTGAAGAGCATCGGTTGGAAAATGAAAACAGCTTATCCATAAGCTTATCCATCTTATTTTTCCAAATTTCAGTGTGGTAAGAGTTAATTTAGTGCTTATTTTTAAACATTTAGTATTGATAAACACTCTATGGTAAATTGACAAAGACATGAGCATCACTTTGATTGCCTAATTATGCTTGCATGAGTTAGTGTATATGGATCGTTTTTAATACATTGGAGATAATTGACGTGTGTGTGTGTGTGTGTGAGAGAGAGAGAGAGAGAGAGAGAGAAAGAGAGAGAGAGAGAGAGAGAGAGAGAGAGAGAGGGGGGGCGGAGTTCATTTTTCAGTGATGGGCAAACATTTAAGCGTAAAGCAGAATTCTAAAGCAGCCTGAAGGAGGTGATGAATGGAAATCAATGGTTGGAGTCCTCATATATGGAGCCAAGCAGTTTTAATTGTTTACAAGCAATACCCATTGTCTGCCACCATTATAACAGGCCCCAGTGGTCGAGTGCGTTTTAGATAGTTACCAGTTACCAGTTATTTAGGGTTAGACATTGGGATCAAGTTCCACTTGGACCATGCTGTATAGTTACTAATCATTTAGGGTTAGTAATTGTGGTCCAGTTCCACCTGGACTGTGCTGGAAGGTTACCAGTCATTTAGGCTTAGTCATTAGGGTCCAGTTCCACTTGGACGATGCTGGAAAGTTACCAGTTATTTAGTGTTAGTCATTGGGGTCCAGTTCCAATTGTATGATTCTGGAAGGTTACCAGTTATTTAGTATTAGTCATTGGGGTCCAGTTCCACTTAGACGATGCTGGAAAGTTACCAGATATTTGGTGTTAGTCATCGGGGTTCAGTTCCAATTGTACGATGCTGGAAAGTTACCAGTCATTTAGTATTAGTCATTGGGGTCCAGTTCCACTTGGACAATGCTGGAAAGTTGCCAGTTATTTAGTATTAGTCATTAGGGTCCAGGTACATGTGTACGATGCTGAAAAGTTACCAGTTATCTAGTGCTAGTCATTGGTGTCTAGTTACACTTAGACCATGCTGTATAGTTACTAATCATAGTCATTGGTGTCTAGTTCTACTTGGACCATGCCGTATAATTAGCACTTAGTTAGGGTTATTCCTTGCGGTCAAGTTCCACTCGGACCATGCTGGAAGTTTACCAGTTATTCAGGTTTAGTCATAGGTGTCGAGTCCCATTTGGACCATGATAGAAAGTTACCAGTTTCGTAGTGTTTTTCATTGTGGTCGAATACCACGCTGGATAGCTTCTAGTTCTTTATGGTTAGTCCTTTGGGTTGAATTCCACTTGGGTTACGCTGTATAATTACCTGTTAGTTGGGTTAGTGATTGGGATTGAGTTATCAGTTATATAGGGTAAGTAGTTGGGGCCAAGATCCACTTGTGGCATGCTGGAAAGTGACCAGTTATATAGATTAAGTAGTTTGGGCGAAGGTCCACTTGTGGCATGTTGGAAAGTTACCATTTATTCAGGATAAGTTGTTTTGGTCGATTTCCACTTGGGTCGTGCTGCAAAGTTACCAGTCATTTATGATTAGTCATAGTTTACCCTAGGTAGTTCTATTTATTGGATCTTAAGGCCTGGTTCATAATCTAGCCAATGTGATGAGAAAAAGCAATGCAAAGTAAAAGTATTTGTTTTGATTTTAGAAGTATGACTTTCACAAGTAAGAAGACCTAATGAGAAGTCGCCATGATATGTATATGAACCAGCTCCCCATAAAAGTGAATCTTACAGAAGTTTTCATATATAAGGCGATCCAGTCAACTAAATCATCAAGGTTTTTGTAACAACCAGTTCTAACTGCAAGTTTTCTTCAATACTGAATATGTGAAAAAGAGATAATATTCAACCTATTATCATCGTGCAATTAACACTTGGCTTAAAAGCTGTCGAGAAAGTGTTGTGTTCCATTCTTCAAAGATTTCTTTGATTTAATTTTTCATGCAATGCATTGCATAAAAAATTCAAAGCTCACATTGTAATGTTGCTGATTCCTTTGAAATTTCCAGTGATCCTTTCTACTTGAAGCACGTGTTTACTTTACCTTTCTTTACTTTAAGAAAACAGACTCAAAGAAAAATAACTCATATATTACCCAAACAGCTACGAGTGAGCACTGATTTTGTATGCACAAATGCCCAAGAGTAGTTTGAGCTCTATGATATGGACCAAGTACGTAACCCTAGCTACCCCCTCTGAACCTTCAGCTCCTAATATGACTGAGTGCACATTCCGTCATTGTCGCAGGTGTTCTCCCCATAGACTTGGCTTTTTCCATGCATATTTTGATTAGGACGACGCCTTCAGCGGGCATCTTGACAGCCACTACTACTTCTCGGGCTAAAGGTCATAAAATATGTATGGGAGAGGGATTGAGCATACCCGCAAACATGTTAAGTGAAGAAATAGAGTTAGTTGGACATGAGAGAATCGCTGTTGGCTGTCCGTGAAGAAAACACTAAAAGAGGACAGGGTCTTAGCCGATATTTGGAAACATGGTGTCCAAATAGAGGTTTCATAGACTTTTGCATGTCCAAAGTGTGGTACAAAATACATTCTACTAATAAGATAGACCCTATACCTTTACAGGTTTTGCTTTTTTAGGCCAGATACTACTTTGTGTGTCTTATAAAAGTGACACTACAGCTTCTACATCTTCTATCTTCTAAGAAATTCTGACATAAACTTTTGGGTGTCCAAACTGTAAAAATATAGTGTTCTGCGTGTCCAAATGACACGCTGGACGCATTGCGGCTAAGCCCCTGAAAGAGGAATATGGCTGTCCATGGCCAAACTATTCGTGCTGTGTACTATACACATTCCCATCTTCTGGCATGGCCACCAGAGTATTCTTAATATTGGTCATTTTGATACATTTAATATATGGAAATATTTACTGCACTAGCACAATAAGGTCCTAACAAATGAAAACTCCATGGACAGTAAAAAAGTGAAGTAAAGTAATATTTATTTTAAGTCGGTAATTTTTTACGATGGTAAACACTAGCTGCCGGGAATTGCCGACTAGACCTACGGCTTAAAGTGACATCCGAAGCACTCAAAAGCAGCAAAGCAAATTAAACTACTAGTAGCCTTTTTCTGCGCCTCGCCAGGTATCGTACCCGGATCGTCCGCGCTGCACATGTACAAAAACACATACATACAAACATGCATGCATACATAAATACATACATACATACATACATACATACATACATACATACATACATACATTCATACATACATACTTACAGACAAATATAGGTGTGTGTAACCTCTCAGGACTCATTGATATCTAACTTACGTATCATAATCAGTTGTGAACGTAGGCCGTTTTCTGTCTTGCTTTGCAATTTCTAAAATCGTTGTTCTCTCTCTGACATTTTCTCTCTCACTCTCTCATTCTTAATTCTCTTTCTTTCCATACTAGTGCTCCTTCCTCCTCCCGCTTGTCCTCCCTCGCTGATTGTATATAGATATACAAAGGGAATGCCATAGAGACGCCCTGTAAGCTTGGTATCTAGCTTCTCAGAGCAGGTGCATCCGGGAGTTTAGTCGCAGGGATTACAAGCACAAAATGACGTGAACATTCAAAACCAATTGCCACGGGTCTTTTGCATTTCAACCGTTAGTTAGATTAATTCCCTACTATTACATCAGAGGTCTCACGATACTCTCAACCTGTTATACACATTAATATTGGACAAAATAAAATGATTTATTAGAATTTACCTAACGCTACTGCCAACTCTGAAAAGAGAGAAGAAATTGTTACAAAAAGATTAGATATGTACATTTGTACCATCATGACTATACCTGCCAGGTCTAAGCAGTATCCTAATATAAGCAACACTTTTAACACCGGATGTTTTGGCTGCAATGATTTATATATATTGAATATGATGATTTGACACATTTTCGGTAATTATGTATGATCATTCATTTATGTGTAAAATGGGATTCTCTTGCTAGACAATATCCTGTATAAGAATGGGCAAATAGGGTACTAATTGGGTAACTCTGTTGTATCATTTGATAAAAATGTGTAGATAGTTGAGAAATATTTTGGCGAAAATTAAACCCCAATTCTGACATACCAAATTAAGGTTCAAAACCTGTTTCTTGAGTTCCTTGATTTTTCCCCACAATTCCCATATAGCAGCAAAACAAATAAATTCAACACGACAAAACCATATTTCAGGCAGTGATATATGTAGTATCGTTGAAAGTATACATTTAGCAAAGAAACAACCCAATTTGGAGAAGGGGATGACATGAAATGCATTATTATTTTCTTGATAGTTTTACGAAAATCAAGATTAAATTTATTAACGTTTTTAAAGACCTTAAGTCAGATCGTAGTGTTAAATTCGCGGAGTACATGATTGAGGAAGTCATGTTGTAAATACGAATTTACAAAGAATAAATAAACGATTGACCCATATCATCACAAAAATACTTAAGTAATTTAACACATTCGGAATTATGCTTAATAATGCCTAATACGGATCTCAGGAATTACCATAAGTTCATACGCATACATACGTGTACAATTTTTCAATCATTGCAAGAAGGAACCCACCTGCCTGTAGAGCAAGGCATCCCCTAAAAAGCTTGATAAATATGCAAATTAGCTGTCAGAAGTTTGTCCCCGATTTGAGGCATATTCTATCATTTTCTAAGATAGTCATGATGTTGACCAATTCCCTTTTAGAATTTGACAACAGGAATATTTGGGCAAAATTACAATTTGGCCTCACAAGAGTTAAGCCAAATATGTCAAATAATTTAGAAATGACATTCAGAGACTTTTCATTACTTGGATATAGTTTCAATAGTCCGTAATCTAACGTACTCTAATCAATGTGAATGTCATAGGCAGCCATGTATTTATAAACCTCGGCTAACAATGTCTCGGACTCTGGAATGGACAAATAAAACTCTCTGTCGCCCTGATACTAACAAGAGGCAATTTTGCCACAACAAAACACTTGGTAATGTTATTATCAAAACGTGATATTGGCGACAGCGCGGGAAATGTTTTAACCTGGCCGCCAGTTTTCAATTAGAAATGTTCGTAACAATTGCTACCTCACGACAGGTATTTTTCAACAAAGGCCTACGGGAATATCAAATGCAATTATATGGAAAGCCTTTCGTAAGCAAGTATGTGTTGCCATTGCATACGTGTACATATCATGCTTTGTTGCTCACCTTGCGATGGGGTCATGAAATGTGAAGATTTAGATATGGTTAGACATTTATTCATGCATTTCTGTTAACGTTAAAATAAGCACTGCATTCGCGTATAAGCAATAGTGTGATATGAAGTTCTGATAATTGTTGGAAACAAACTAATACAAGTTCTTTGATGGATTGATCTTTATTGACCGTACTAAGATCATTCAAATACAACTTATAAAAGAGAAGCAAAGTGTTGTAAATAGTTTGCCAAAAAGTGTCATCATTAGATTCGAAAACCAAGGAAAATGAATCCCTTTCTATAGGGACAAAGCATTGATGCAAAGCTAATGATATTCAAAAAGGCAATAAAAGGTAAATTTGGTAAGTAAATGTGATAAATCTAACCAAAAAAGTACCATAACATCATTAAATATCAAATAATGCAATCTATGTCTCTCTCACTAAAAGATCGGTCAGTTTCTCAAAATGGGTATATCAATGAAACGTTTCATAAAACACATAGCTTATTCCTAACTGTGCATTTATTACTATTTCATAAATTGAGGAGCTTGCTCTGATGGCCGAGTGGTCTAGGGCGTTCCCACTGACTGCTCACTGTCTATCAATACCGCTTTGGGTTTCTAGACATGGTCGGGGCACATGAGAAGGTTGACAGCGGCTGAGGGTAGACGGGGGTTTTCGTCGGGTACTTCGGTTTCCTCTACCAGCCACGATTTAGCCGTAATATATCAGAATAAGTTACGATAATCAAAATTCCAAGTTCCAAATCTGATTACGTGTGATATGCCTTACAACGCATGCCCATAGTACTACACCAGCTTCGTCCATTTCGTCTGAGAATTCCCTCAACTGTATGTATACGCAAGTGCGTTGTCCACAAGCATTTTCTCTTTTGATCTTGTCCCGAGGTCTTAATCTACTTTTCCCAGTTTAAATCAAAGTATTGGTAGTCGCCCATATTTGTCTTCTGCTATTGAGGGACTATCGGTGATGTTCTATATGTGATTATGGTATAGATAATTTCATTGGTATGAGTACGCCGTTAAGTACCACCAGGGGTGCATCCTGCAAATTAACCTTAAAGAATCGCGTAGTTTAACTCGCAAAAATAATTTAAGACTATAGCTTGTACATATGTGTTCATGGGAGTCCTAGTATAGCCTCTGTAACATTTTATGCTGTGCCCATGAATTTAGCATTGTTGTTTCTCTGCCCGGGTTATAATCCTGGCCTGGGCATGTGACAAAGGCGCCAGTGACTTGGGGTTAGTTGGTGATGGTACTCCGGTTTCCTCCACTACTTACGATTGGCTGGTCACGAATTAGTCACAATCGGCATAATTGTGACGAAAAACGAAATTCCAAATACCATTGTTGTTTTTGTAATACAGGGTGCAAGTATTGCAAAAGCATATCAATAGCCATTTTGTCTATGACGTATTCTTTAATGTGGCAAATGTTTGTTTCAGCATTACTTTTCATACGATAACACGTATCGTCGGCGCTTCATGGTGACGATGCCCACATAGGATTCCTGGTAGCAGCACATTGTTATCTCACATACATGTAGAAGAGATACACTTGTGCCATCATAGATGCCTCTCCGTACTTCTAGGGCATGTAAAGACTATAAACAAAACGAGAACACATGTTTTGGGTAAAATGTCATAAAATCTTTTTTTGTTCTGTTCTATTCTCTGTTTAGTTCAATTATGTACACAAGTATATAACTTTTCTTTATTTATCCTATATAATGTTTCAGTTTATATGAAAGATATTTGTATATGTCTGATTCTATGCATATTTCACAGTCAGTAAACATACAATACTACAATACAATACACATGCCCATTCGCCTCCCGCCACACCTTCCCTTACTTAGCGCCAGAGCATCACACACATTGCATATCTCCCCAGAGCTCTAAAGCCTATCTTAAGACCTATATCATCAGAAACAGCTAATATTACATCACTTTGATATGTGGACTTGGCGATGTATATTCAAAATAAAATGAAGCAGAACAGCAAACAGTTAGATCATAACACCTCGTATATTTTAAGGGGGCTAGCTTGTAGGCATAATCTGTTGATAAAGGGTCATTTTAGACGTTAACATTTCAAAGCCTACGACCTTTCTCTCAAATGCAGAGTGTTTACGACTGTCTTGACCATCACTGAGCAGAATAAGAGACCAATTCGACTATCATGAAATCCCACCTGGGCTTGCACACAAGCAGTTCATTTTGTAGATGCTTTTTTTAAATGGAATGCATGCTTCAAACGCATGTGTGGTTATCAAATGTTACGGACTTGCATACATACATGCATACATACGGATATTAGCATACTTGTAGCTAGGAGTAGTGTAGGAGGAGTATATATATATCAAATGATCTAAGGCGCTTGCAAACCTCGTTGTGGTTTGCATATGCCTTTCGACACGTGAGAATTGATATACGTATATAACTGTAACTTGTTACCAAATTCGATAAGTTGATGATATTTCTGCCCAAAAGGTGTCGCTTTTGCTTAACTAAATGTGAGGAGGACCTTAGATTGATTATCATTAGTGAGCTATAAATATTTGGCCCCACTGGATAACTGTAGAAACTAATGTCATCAGATCTCTAACAGTCGCTATGAAGGGAGATTACGTGCGCTATGACATTTGTTGCTGAAAGGTCATTGTCTGAAGTCATTAAATTCACAGTTAACCCATTCGCACTTAGAGTTTCTCTAAAAAGTCTCGTCTGCCACTCTCATATTTTTTTAAATATCTTTTGAATAAAGTAAAAAATCACAAAATATTTGAAGGAGAGTTCTTGTTTGGCTTATGATAAACAATTCTTCTTCAAATGTTTTCAAGAAAATGTGTTTTCAAGTTAAATATTTCCAATATTGTCAGGCCTCTTTTGGCTGCTCTGAGTGTTAATGGGTTATGAACGGACACCTGAATCAGTCCCATGCTATGACAGTCATAGACAACGGATGTGCGGACTCTCTGATATGAAATATACATATAAGCACCAATATTGTGTTATGGCTGTGAAATAATTGTTAGAGACAATGCTGAAATTGTGATCCTAGAAAAGATTCTCAAGGCTACCTTAACCACAATTGTGTTACTCAAGGGCGTTGAGTATGTGGGCTGAGCCAAGCTTTCCTGGGCCTTTGATTGGTGGAATAACAATATTGTCATTTGATATTGCGCCCTTTCCATATAAACATGCTCAAAGGCGCATTACATTCCATTGTCAAAGGATAGATGTTGATATCCACATAGTTAATTGATATATACATCTTTGAACAGATGTGTTTTCAATTGTCGTTTGAAGATTGCCACACTCCCAGCTGCCCGAATATTATCCGGGAGCTGATTCCATAGTTTTGGGGCACAGGCACTAAACGATCTGTCACCGTAGTTTTTCATGGAAGGCAGCCAAGTGTGGTACAAAATACACAGGTGTGGTGTATGTGATATCCTTGGGTGTATATACTCTACTTCGCCTTGGGAATATCAAATACAACACAGCTACCTTAGGTTCTATCTATCACATACCGCAGTGACATCTATACATGGGGAAAGTCATCAGTGAATGTGGCCTTCTCTATTTCTGCGTCTTTCTCTATCTGAATGAATTTACGTAGAAATGCTAAACTATGTTTTAAGGCTGCCTGCTCAACCTTATTTTCTTAGTCCAAGTGCAATAACATTTACATATTTTGGCTCATATACATATATCGATTTTCCCCATGCTCCATTGTCAAATTAGCGGCAGGTAGTCTGCATGTTGCTCAGCGTAGTGCTGGCTCTCTGCTTGGGGGCCCACTCAAAGTGCAAGATTCTCCTCACGGCTCATTGTATGCAGATGCAGGAGGACCTATGTTACCTTTAGGTAATACCTTAAGCTCGAGGCTGTCTTACTATTATATATTCATTTTCATACTGTAAAAGATGCTTTTATTTGACAACTTCATTTGACAAAGTATATATTGCCTGAAGGGTCTTCTGATGAGGAAGAGCATCACAAAAGTACGTGTAAGATTCCTGGGGTAAAACACTGCAAAAACATGCATGGTGTTTTCAAACAGGGCTCATACCCACAAATATGAAACTTCTTTCTTACCATGAAGGAGCATGTTCTTACCATGTAGGAGCACTTGATCAACATCCCACTCGGCTACGCCTCGTGGGATATGGATGACAAACACAGCGTAACTAATAATATCAAATGACTTGATAAACAGAAAGGCTGTACATTTGATGAAAAGGTGAGGCCGTGTGACTGATATAGGAGGGGATTGTGTCGGTATAAAAACGTAAAGACCTTTTTGAAATATCACGCGTTCGGTAGGGCCTCTTTAAGCAACTAAAAACACGAGGATAGGAGTCCTACTTTGTTGACCGTTTCTTCATAAAACATTTACATGCATTCGTACATGTAGCTACATGCGTGCATGCATACGTACATCCGTAAGTACATACATACACACATATGTACATGCATACATACATACATGCACACATACATACTTACACACATACATACTTACACATATACATACATATATACACAGACACATATACATACATGGAGGACAGGTCGAGATAACCTCTACTTATGAAAAAACTAATCATAATGAATACTACAGACTCCGTTTAGTAACGCTAGTGTGACCCCAATGAATACATATATGGCTGTGTAATTATAAGTGTATCATATATTTGAAATTTAAGTTTATCAATGTAACTTGACAGACGCTTCATTATTAACTCATTCTTCAGCTCCCATTGTTTTCTGGCAGATATTCCCAGATCAACAAGTTGATAAGTCAAATACTTCTTACCCTTCCACGAGCATGAACCGTTAAAGCACATGAAACAGGTATGGTAAAACTTGCGATCAGTACAATCTAAGCATCCCTAAATACACTGTACCGTCAGACCTGTATGCAACCCGCAACGAGTCTTAACTGACTCCGCATTTGGCTATTTTTAGGCATAAACCTCAGTCACACATACAAGAATTTTGAGCAAGAACACAGTAAGAAGGATGGTTTGTTAAGATTCTTCACATGTCTCACTGCATCATGTGTGTTGTTCTTGGCCATTATATGTTGACTTGCACCTTCAGACTGAAGTCTTGCTCGACCAAGAGTTTTTCAAATATGTTTAAAAAATTCTTGGTCGAAAAAGAACAGTGTTGCTGGGCTTGGACGGTTAAGCCCCCTTCCCACTGTCAAGAACGTCCCAAAGACCATAGCAAGACAGACCAAGAATTTGGAAAGTTTCCAGTTCTTGGAAAAATTCTGCATGTTTCTTGTTGATTCTTATATCTTCTTTGTTTGTTCGTCATATGACAGGCTAGCCTCAACCAATAGTCCAAAAACTTGTGCTCTGCGCATGCTCAGATGATGTGGCGGACATGTGTTTCTGTAATGTAAATGATACGAGTGCCCTGATTGGTCCTTGTTCCCTCGTGACTTCACGCTGATGCCATATCAGAAACCCCTGTCGAGTCCAGCCCTTCACTTTAGCGCATAAAGTAATCGGTCTCGCGCTACATATCCATTCTTTTCTTCATACAGATGTCTCGAAGCTTTCTTTGTTATTCTCACTGCCGCCACGTTTAAGGCTTGCTCATTCGTGCCCAATCAAGAAAGAGGAGGGACACCTGCAAGGCTGCAATGAGACTCAAGCAAGAATGCAAATTTCATAATAGCTGAGGCTGTGTAGGAGGAGCAGACCATCTCAGGTCGACAGAACACATACATACAGGTCAACAACACATCTATGCAGTTAGTACATTCGGGGTCAATTATTGGAACATCACTGCTTCTTATATTCATAAATGACATTTTTAGGTTAAAAAAATGAGATTGACTTTTTTGCAGATGATCCTGCACTATCACTTGCAGGCCACAACCTGTCAACTATTGAATCAAGCTTACAAAATAATCTTATTATGTCACACGCGAAATAAGAGAGGGCTGTTCACCAGAGTTGGTATCTCAAAACCTCAAATGTCTAGTGCAGATAAAAATCATAAGACTTGGGCCTTGCTCGACATTTGATGGCTACATGATCTCATTATATGCCGGTTTATCATTTCACCTATATTTACTCAATGGGTGGTGCGCTATGATATTAGCGACCTCCATCATTCTGTGCTGTCCGTTAAACACCGTTGCTTTGTTCGAAGCGGTTTTTCATTACAGATCGTAATAGCCACTACTTTATATCTAATATTACATAACATCAGAGGTGACTGTCTGTTTTTCTCATATTTGATGTATTGCTTTTTATCGCTATTTCTGTGGTCTACCAACGGACTGGGTATACGAATGCGTATCCATAACAATGAACGTTGTGAATAGCATTGTTAGTATCCCAATATATGAATGTATGTATCTTTATTGGCCACAATTTGAAATCGTAAAATATACATTACAGCAAACAAGTAACTAGGACATACAGAAGAGAACATTAAAACATTACTATGAGACTTGACCCTTATGCTGCTGGTGGCTAAATTAGCCAATACAAAATGATGCAAAAAACCTGAAAATTATTGAAACCCTGGCATATGGGTACTCATCTGAAAGTACTCAGCGAGAGCTTTCCAATGAATACCAACATGACAGAATGTAGATATCTATCAAAGATCTTTGTGATATTGTGCTTTGGACAAAAGTAGACTCAGCATTGCAAGGGTTAAGCTCTAGGTTAAGGATTAGTTTTGGCCTCCTAACTTTGGCAATTGTTAAAAGAAATGTTAGAAGCTCAGTGCAGTGTAGTACAATACATACATTGACCAATCAGCTGCTAGAATAAGAGTGGAGCTGATGAGTGTTGAATGTTGACAGGTATGCATTAATGAATATGCTCGCCTATATAGTCCGGCACAGAAAGCTGAATTTGGAGCTGAATGTATTTTTTTCAATTATAGTTGTGTTTCAATTGATTCTGGTAGCCAAAGGTACCAACACTAAGAATCTGCTGGGTGCCCAGCGGTCACCCTTGGGCAATTTCAGATATCCACACATCTTTAACCAATTGGGCTTTCTCCCCAAAGTTCCATAGGGTCAATTAAGATAGGATATAGATAAATGTCTGAACTAGAACAGGGGTCAAGAAGTAGGTCAATTAACTGAAATATACAAATGTTCGCATGTATTTTGTCAATAGGTGAACATCATCACATCATAATTAAAGAGACCATCACTATTTTAGTGCAAAATGTGACTATTTCAGGTAGCGAATAAATTGATACTTATAGTAGAACAGCTGAGAACAGAGATCAGAAAATAAGTCGCTTAGCTAAGATGTACGATTTTCCGCAGCATTTTTCTCTTTTTTGAACAGCATTACATCGACTTATATAATTATTCTAGTTCTAAACTTGACTTATCTAGGTAGCACATAAATTGATATTTGTACTTGGGCAACTGTAGGCACCCGCACTGCTCAGAATAAGGGTCAGAAAGTAGGTTACTCAGCTAAAATATACGATTTTCGCCTACGTTTGCCTCTGAATAAGTCATAATTAGAACTAGAATAGTGCCTTAAATTAGGTGATGTAATGCTGTTCAGAAAAGAGCAAAATTCAGGCAAAAATCGTACATTTTAGATAAGTGGCCTATATTATGACCCCTGTTCTCAGCAGTGTAAGTAACTACAATTGTCCAAGTACAAATATATATTTATTTGTTACCTTAATAAGTCATATTTACAACTAGAATAGTGAAAGTCTTATAGTAGGTGATGTAATGCTGTTCAAAAGGAGCCAAATGCAGGCGAAAATCGTACATTTCACCTGGGTGGCCTACTTTCTGACCCCTGTTCTCAGCAGTGAGGGTACCTACAGTTGTCTTACTACAAGTCTCAATTTAAGTTACTACCTGAATAAGTCACATTTAGCACTAGAATAGAGATGGTCTCTTATAGTGTGAAGTAACGCTATTCACAAATGTGTATATTTCAACTAATCGATATTCGTTATGACCCCGTTCTCAGCAGTTAAAGTACCTATGGATGTTCAAATACAGACATTTATCTATTTTCTATCTAGATTGACCCTATGAAACTTCGGGGTTCTGTAGGTCTCTTAAATTTCAATAAATGGATCGACCAAAACTTGAGAAATCCAAATTTGTCCTTTTTACGTACATGTACTGTACCATGGGGATGGTAAAGATGGGTAAATATCTTAAACTTCCAACGGGTGCCCGCCGGCCACCCGGCAGATTTTTAAAGTGGGCACATTTGGCTACCAGAATCAATTGAAAAAAATTATACTTGAAAATATTATTTCCGCTTTCTGTGCAGGGCTAATAGTGTTTTCTCCGCATACTGGTATGCCATTGAGTTAACTCATCCGCACGACTAGCTATAGCTTAACGCTACTACACGTTTAACATACTATTATATATTCCATGGGGTAAAATGCCTTTACAATTGCCATCAGAAAAAACGTTGTATCAAATCAACTGTTCAAAAGACGCGTTCGACATACAATGGTATGCACTAACATTAGTTGTCTGAGTGGTTTGCTTTGGATCAGATTTACATGTATCGATAATAAAAAGGGGAACCATGAAATAAATCTACATTGGGGACATGATGGGTCGCCTCCACAATTCTTATCTTTTTTAAAGACATTCTTATAACGAGTATCTTTCACCACCAAACCCCCGTCCTTTAACATGGCGGCATCACGTTACCCACTGAACAAATACCTGGGTGTGCTTAAACCATCTGACTTTGGATGTTTGTATTTTTAGCAACATTTACGCGTCATTCATTTTTCTTCATAAGAAGACGTCTTTAATGCTTATATCATTAGTTCATATTCTAAGGCATTAGAGGAAAAAACACTGGCACTCTATTAACTCTGGCACTAGATATTTCACAGTGTCAGAGATATTAATTAGTGTAAAAGAACGTCCCTGACATGGTGGAGCATCTCAGATGTCAACCCGAGTTGGATACATATATACATACATGTATATGCGAATGTGAAGAAAAGATTCTGTCATTCTAGCCTGTTAAATGTATATGATATTTGGCTTAAAGACCAACCCCACAGTCAGGGAGTATGTCTATCAAAGGCAGAGGTTTTGCCCATCCACTAAAATAAGCCTTAGACATTCAATAGAACTACTTTTTATATCCAAAAATAGATTCTCACGCAAACACATCATTTCAGATGACTTGCCTGTAGCATGTAGCAACAAACTATTGTGCCAAGGTAAATCATATCAAAATCATTGTACTGTGCCACAAAATTATCCCCACCCACAGACTGATTGGGTCAACCAGATGGGTCAACTGTCCAACCTTGAACGGCATTAGGAACCAAATGTTTACTGAGATAAATAACATAGAGCAAAGGCATAATATATCCTTTCTATACAACCAAGAAGAAATGTTTCCCAAAGTGATGGCCAAACCGCAACAAGGCATTCCCTTTGAGTCACATATAGAACTTTTGAAAGTAATTGTGCACTATGTCCAAATTATGTTCATTACCACTCTGCGGAACAGAGAGGGATAGTTTAACTCTTTCTCTCTCCTGGAAATCCCCCGTTCATGTTTACCTCGTTCCAGAGACTGCCAAGTTTACCTTAAAAGATTAGTATTTTTATCCTATCACTTCTCAAACCAGTACGTAATGCGCTATTATTCGATGTAAATGAGAAATCATGAATCTTGTAAACAGCAATGAGTAACTTATATTCCATATAGAGCTTGTTCCAGATTTTGGATAATGTCTATATATATGTAAATACAGTATAGTTTTCTTATAAGATTCCGCTTTTGGCTACAGAAATATTATGTGCTACTTATTAATATTCATATTCTTTTACTTATTTGTTATGATAAAAATGTATATGATTTTGTAAAATTACAGTTAATAAACATACATACATACATGTCATAAGCAAAAATATGCATTGTATTTTCCGTATTTACTAAATGATGATCCACTATTTTAGTATCAATCTTTCAAATATCAGCCACGACTGGACTGCTTTTGTGTAAATATCTGGAACTCGTCCTAGCAAGTTATCAGATTAGGCAAAGCTGCCAGTGACTTGGGGTTAGTCGGCAGTTTTCCAGGGTTGCTCAAGTTTCCTCCACCATTAACAAATGGCTAATCACAAGGTAGAAATAGTATATAAGAACATTCACGATCAACGACATTCTTAATGACAAACATACTTCGATTCCTTGTGTCTGGTTTATGTTTATTTTTCAAGGGATGCCTGCATACATTTCAAAGTCAAGTGTATGGGATTGGTAAGGTCAGACCTTAAAATATATATATGTATATAATACTAATACTCATCATAAACATGAGTGTTTGGCTATAGATTTAACACAAACAAGTAGCTTAAACTCCTCCATTCTGATGATACATACATGTATCATCAAATGTAGTAGAAGCAAAAAGTAATTATTCATTCGTTATATAATCCGTAATGCAATCCGTAGTGTAGTGACACTTTTGATAAATGGAATGTTCGAAACTAAGGGTTGGGGGCATTATGGTGAATAGGAAGATAACAACTAGAGCATGACGTAATTCAATATGAATTTAGTGCATGTTCCTGTGTTCACACTCCAACTGATATTTGATGTATGCTTCCACCTCAATCATCTTGCCCTAGATCACGATGAAGTTTCCTTCTGACTAACTGCTTGGGGTAAAGGGGTGTCCCAATAAGGGCTCAATAATAGATGAGTGGAGAACGCATTGCACACACTTCACTACCCTTAACAGGTTCATATCTGGCTCAAGGCATGTAGAAAAATACCTAGGAATTGGTATTGGTTAGTTTTCTTTCATTTTCTAACAGGTACTTTGTTTTCCTCGACTACTAACAAATGCAAAGAAACAATTTCTAGCGGCGTTGTGACGAGCAGTGGCCGCCATTTTAAAATCCCTCTGTTGCTATGGTATGCCCAACGATGGTTGCCATGGCACTCCCGGAAATAATATAAATACTAGTATACTGTGGTCCTTACAATGAATTAACAGCATTCTTAGGATCCCTATACAGGATTAATATTTGACTCCTAACATTTAAAATTGTAAAAATTAATTTAGAAGCCTAATCCAGTACGGTCCAACAATGAAATTAACCAATCAGCTGCTGGAACCAGAGTGGAGCTGATGCCATGACTGACTATGGTCAAGTTTAAAAGAGGATTATCTGGAAGCTTATATGGTAGTATGAAAGTAATTCTCACTAGTAAACTTAAATACCTCTTACACCATGCGTTCAAGTCACGGTGCTGGGGTATGGCCAATGGGAAGATAGTTCACACCTCGACCCACTCATTCTATTACCGACTCTTGAAATAGTTTTTTTCTTAACTTAGAAATTACACAATTGTGTAAATCGATTTTTATTTCATTTTGAAAAAAAACATAAATGACATAAATGGAACACATATATATATATACTTGCATGCAAATAGGTGACTCTTGTAGTAGTTGAGCATTGCCAATGACAGGGTGAACCTTTCTGGAATATTATTTATCTTAACTTTTCTGCCACGTCAATGATTAATCCTAACTTGATGCAATATGAATTCGGTGCATCATGTTACGGTTCACACTCTAGTAGAGTATGGTATGTCTAGCAGAATGAGTCGCCACCTGTAACATGAAGTAGATTGTTAGTTTTCTAAGGGCCAAGTGTTCTACCCCCAACTCATCTTCCCAGTATATTTGCACTAAAATTGGTCACCAGATTAATCCTGGGGTAATCAGCTTGACCGCTTTTATTGGAAAACTGTCCATGTCCCCAAATGGTGGCATAAATTCTAAATATTACTCTTTTGAAAGCAATGAAAAAGAGTGGGGCAATTATAATTCCTATTTTAGGCGTTTGACTTCTAGATTATTTGGGTGTCACATTTCCAAAGCAAGGAGAAGTGTCACTTCTAAGAACTATTTGACGTTTTTGACGTGTGCATGTTCGAGAATTTGTTTACTGCACTGAAGGCAGTGGAGTATATGAACAGTTTATTTGGCGCAGTCAGTGTATGCATGTGAGGCGTGGTGATGGGCGTTGTACCATATCTCTTTGGGAGGGGGGGGGGTTACTTGACTCAACATTAATACAAACAATTACATGTAGGTGAAACGACGAGCATGATAAATAACTTGCCCCTTGCACGTATTAATATATATTATATATTATATAAGCACGTGAAAAACGTTATGTAGACAAAAACGTTACAATTAGCAATACGAGTTATAGATGAACCCGTAATTCGAAAATCTGTGTCAGTGACTATAGGATGACAACCAGTATGCTGGTCATGTGCTGTGTTATATGTATTTATGTTTTGTGTAGTTCGTATTAATACTGTCACCTTAGTGTATGCGTCGCTTTACGCTATGGATGGTGTATCCATGTATTTACTTTGTACTTGAAGGTAAACTCAATAAATATACGTTAAGAAAAAAGAGGCTGATAGCAATGTGGCTTTAATAATCACGAAATCCACGAAAACTTGGACTTGGGGAGTACTTCGAAATACCAGTTTTTGTAACTACTGGTCCAGCTCAACTTTTCCTAGTTTTTGATTTCGCTGCTGTTGAAACGATTAGTTGATAATTATGTACATGTTTTCCTTACAATTGAAAAAAACGCATAGTAAACCTACACATTAGAACAGTTCTAAATAAAGGAATCCTTACGTTTGGGAGTAAAATAGGTTTTCTGTGTAGTTAAATATTAGACTGTAGGTAGATTTTGGTTACTGTGGTATGAAAAATCATGTGCTACCTGTAGGTGATACAGTTAACTACCAAATCAGCTTTGAACTTGTCGACGAGATAGGAACATAACCAATTGAACATCTAGGTTGCAGCGAAAGAGACATCTCACCAATAGTTCATTCAAATTCAGTAATGTGCAGAAATATACAATAGCAGTTCAGTGTAACGATCTGTAAAATTGTAATTAAAATTACAATTATAATCAACGAAATCGGAAGGCTTTTAGTATACATAATACGATAAGGTAGCAGTCCGTAGAGTCCCCCTAGCCTGAATTAATTTGTAAAAACCAACTTGATGACATGCCTTTTTAGATTTTCTTATAATGGATTTCTGATAAATTGTATCGAACATTTTCAAATATAGTATGTTCATGTCTCATTTTATATCGTTGTGCAACGCTTCCTGGAGATGGATATCTTTCAATCCCATGTGTTGATTTAGGGAGAAAGGTTTTACCTATCGTTCCCTATATACTTAGATGTGTATGTACCTGAATGAAAAGCAATATTGTCCGTGGCATACAATGTGACTCACCCTTGGTTCTGTAATGTAACTGGAAATCGTCTTCTGAATAAGTCCATACGTATATGATTTCACACAAATATGACATCCCAGTGGGGGTAGCATAATGGTATGGATCCCCAAAGGAGGATGGGCATTCCATCATGCTATTCCCACTGGGATGTCATATTTGTTTTATTATTTAGCAAACAAACCTCACAATAGTAAGATATCAAAGTCCTCGCTACCATATCAAACCACTGTCGGTCGCGCAAAAGACAGTCTGCTGTTTTGGATGAGGTCAAGGTCACAGACGACAGATGACTAACGCTTTCCCCGCTAGGTGTCACCAGCAGGAGGAGAGAACTTTTCATGAGAAGTCGGAGAATACGTAACGCTAGAGTTTTAGATTACCTCGTGAACCTTAGTTAGCAAATCATTGCTTACGATGTTCACATGAGGAATCATAATGGTATTTATCAAAAATATGCAGCTTGGATATTGGGTAGGTTGTGGCAAGAAAACGAAATATCTTGTGCTTGAAAATTAGTGCCAGGTTTAAACTACATGTACTAGGTTAGCATAGTTTTTTCATCGTCTTATATAACGGTTTAGCCTCCTAACACTAACAGTGTTTTTTGTTATTCTTTAGAATTTGTTTTGTTTATTCACTGTCATATCAATAAAACATCAGTGCACAAAGGCAGCGAGATGTACTCTGTTTCATTTAATTTGGCAATTATTTCTTCTACATCTTTCCAGAAAGACACACTCACAGGGCATTTAAGTAACATATGTTAATTACTATCTCGGTCAGTATAACACAAATTAAACAATAGGGTATGTTTCATGTCAATCTTATGTAACTTGTTTTTGGTTTGGATGTGTGGATGAAGAACTTTGAACTGTACATATTTAGGATATACATCCTTCAGAAATATGTGGGGTTTGGTAAATGATCGTATAATACAAAAGCTTGTCAAGAAGACATCGTCTTTAAATATAATTCAATCCATTCTGAGCAGGTGTATGTTATTATATTTGGATTTCTTCCTCTCAAGTTGTGTTCAATGTAGATACACCTTTCTTATCTTTATTCACTATAATGTTTAGAGTTTTTATAATAGTTTTTCCAAGCGTCGGACAAATCGTGGTGTTTTAACATAAGTTTAACTTGGAAAAAAAAGAGCCGTTAAATTCAAGAAAGTTGATTTTGATATTATAAACTTCCTCGAATTCGCGTAATTCCATTGCCGTGCCCCATGCATAGAAAACATCTCCGATTACCCTTACACCTTTGTCGAACCAGTTTTGTTTGAAATCAAAATGTTTAGCATTAACATATCTGCGTTAAAGAAAATTGGCAAATGTATAAGGACATCACCCATGAAAACCATTCCAGATTTCCATATACATTTTAAACTGTCAATAAAATCCAGTCAGAAGGGATAAGAAGTGAGATATTTTTTCATTCCATTCTGTCTATTCCAATGAAGAATTTTTCATAGAGACTACAATGTTTGGGAAATATGTAGCCCTAAGTGACTCAGGGGTTGCCTTAAGGCCTGCATGAATACGAGTGGCAATCACGTGTAAATTGCTATTCAAGACCTCATGAAGAGCTTTATCAAAACTATTCCACGTTCTTTTTTTATTTGGAGAAAACCTTTACAATAGTTAAAAGAAAATCTAAACGGTTTATTGAATATCAGTTGTGGTTGCATGCTATGTTGCTTGTAATAGTTGGCAAACAGACTTTTAATCTGCCTCTAAGATTTTCATGTTGTTATTTACCCATAAATTAAAGTATGTTGTTATTTCCGTTCTATGATCTACTTTCTTTATAATTCAAGTATATAATATCTGTTTGATTTCAGAGGCTTTTTAATGTTATAGGGTGTGAACTGTATGGTCCTTACTTCTCATTGGTGAGATTGATATTTCATCATCTCAGATGTATATTGCACGAATTTGTCTATATGGGGTGAAATAGTGTTGATATTTTTCTCACGGCTACTGAACTTAACGCGTTTTAATGCATTGGGATATATATTACGAGTTCCCGAGCACTCGTGCTTTCAAAATTAAATAACGTAAAGAATAAGGTCGTCATAGCAAGACAGCCATTCAGCATTCAGACCCCGGGCCAGGATTGAGGGTGACGACTCGGGACTCGTAAGAAATCACATGATGAGGGGCTGGGTCAATATATATCTAACCTGATCCGACCTCGCAGGGAACTCGCTCTTGAGGGCAAAGGTAGCACCAAAATGGGGCTACTGACTGAAAATCAATGTGTGGATGTGTCCAAAGTCATAGGAAATCATAAAGTCTTTTCACATTAACAATGGGTACTGTCTCCTCATACCATACCTGAAAGTAAACTGACATCTTTATCAAGTACTGGCAACCCTATCTCATTTCAGGTGAATCGTTTAAACTGTATGTTAGTGTCTTAATTAATTGTTTTACAATCAAGTCCCTGGCGAATAGTTTCTGAATAGTCAGGTCTTTAATCCACTTAAATCAGGGCTGGACCTAGTTTCCATAAATTATGTAAAAAGGCGTCTCATCCGAACTATCTGATAATTCTCTATTCCTTACCAACGGCTGAAATGGAACGTATATCTTTTGTTTGCAGAATGAGGGTAAAATAACAAATGCTTCGATTTAACTCGTCCCAGTATAAAGTATTGATAGTAACCATCCCCTACCACAGAAGGGTATAATTAAGCTACTTTCAGAACTTAAGGTGCTTGTGCTATTTGATATAGTTCCGTCCATATTTGCACGCCCCACTACATATCTTTATATTGAACACCTATGAACACACACACACACCTGTTACTTTGGAAGTTGTTTAATGCTTAATATGTTTACAGGTGTCTGCCTTCTTATGCACTGTCATTCCATTTGGCAAGTCCCAATATCCACGTAATAGGTTGGCACCCCACCCATACTCCCAAGGGGAGGCGGTCTCAGTACCTAGACTGGGTGAATATCCATTCTGTTCCACAAACATTGCCTATTATAATTAGTCAGAAGCCATGAACGAAGACTTGTCATCTCAAAGCACTCGTTTTTTTTCATTTATCTATAAAACCGGTTTCTTGCAGCACACATGTCTTGAATAAGACATATTCAGGAGAACGAAATCATTATTAAAACTTAAATAAACCTTTTCTATCTCTGCCTTTGACGTTTTGTTGATCCACTTTGTTTGCTTGGATCATATTTCCAGGCAATCCTAGCCTGTTTATACAGAAACTGCATTCTCAAGAGCACCTTAGTGGGTCGGGACATCATCGAGCCTGACTGGGTGTGTATTTGGCTTTGAGTGAATGCAAAAAAGGGTTGCTCTGAAAGGCGAGGTGTGTGCTGTGGGGTGTGCTGCTTTTCCTTTGAGGTAAAAGGCGCTGTGCATACCTAAGCAGCACCAGTCCTACCTGTGGGACTGAGGTGTAGGGCGTGTCTAGGTGAGAGAGATAGAGAGGAGCACCGTACTACAGTACTGTGCAGGCCTAGTGGATCACCTCTGCTGCCCGTAGCCAGAGTCGCCGGACAGGGACAGGGCTAGGACTCAGTGAGGACCAGAGGCCGTGCTACTGTTATAGTACATAGGAATCTTCACACACTCTCTCCCTCCTGTTACTACTGCTGCTGCACTCTCCAAGCCAGCCGGCACCGGCATACACGGGACATGGCATCCCGACAGCAGCATGGGCCAATGTCGCCCAGTCTGCTACCTCTGCTGCTGCTGCTCCTGCTACTTCAGGTAAAGAAGCTTTTTATAAAAAGTCTGGCTACATCAATTCTGAGGCTCGTCTCACAAAAGTCAGGCATTTGCTTAGCTTGCTAACCGAGGGCTTAACACGGGCTATCCATTAAAATTCGGTTTCACGAAGAATTGTAATCGGTTACCCTGTTGTCATGGAGAATTAAGTCTGAGCGGTAAGAGAAAGAATATCTGAGAACCTCATATAGGCTTGCAAAGAAGCCGAAACGGTTTTTGGCAACTTTCTATATATTGAATTTCACCGAAAAATGATTGTTTGAAACATGCATTTTGGTCATCAAATGTGAACGGATTTGCTTGAATTTTGGTATATTTATATCTCAAAATATTACGATGGAAGGGTATCATTTTCTTTCATTTTTGACTTTGTTCTAAAGTTATAGACTTAAGAACAAAGTTGAACAATGATTCACTTTTTTGCCTTTGAGAAAAAAAGAAATGGTTATATAATGTGGATGGGGCAAAAATTTTTAAAAGGATTTAATACCATTTTCTGAGAAATATGATGGTTCCCCGGTTGAAAAAGATCCCTCTTAAAAAAGCTCTAAATGCCTTTTCGGTGTTCTGGGATACTTCTGGGATGTATTCCTCGCATGAAGAACTTTTAGGCAATACATGCGTTGTATAGGCTAGCCTTTAAGAAAAAAATGGCAAAACTGTGATATATATATATAAATATATATACATATATATACATATATATATATATATATATATATATATATATATATATATACATATATATATATATATATATATACATATATATATATATATATATATATATATATATATATATATATATATATACATATATATATATATATATATATATATATATATATATATATATATATATATATATATATATATATATATATATATATATATATATATATATATGATCGTTTTGCCATTTTTTCAATTGTATATTGTTATATAATGACTTCATATTATTTATCTATATTGTGTGCTTGCACATGGAGTAAAGTTAAAACATTGAGTTTCTCGTTTTGGCTAAGGTGTGCAGGTATACGTTTTCTGTGCAGTCACAAGAAGGTTTATTCAAGGGCTGAGTGGTGGCTATAATCTTAGAGTGGTTTCCCGCATTCACTCAGGTGAACTGTGTATGTGTGTAGGTATGAGGGGTAACCTGGGCTGTCCTCAGAGGTTGCCTTAAGGCCTGCATGAATAGGCGTGGCAGTCGCACGCAAGGTGCTATTCAAATAACTCCAATGTAGAACACAGGCAGCCTGGATATGATAAAAGAGTTAGCAGGGTAACTACTAGACATGACCTGAAAACTGCTACAGAGGTATTCAGCATCTGACATCAGATTTAACCTGTGTTTGCAGAGCGCTCAGCATTACAAATAGCATGTGGTATTCATACCCCTTTAAAGGGAAATTATTCATAGTATGTTGGGCTATCATTTGGGCAATTAAGATACACTTTTATGCCCTGTATTCAGTAAGTGGCCGTACCTTTTCAATTCGTCCCTTAAATATCCGTTGCTCCAGTTAGTCTGCAAAACGCGCCCATCTATATCGTGCCCCCCAAGATACGAATCTAGTGCAGACTCGGCCTAGTTCGCCTTCTGGGACGAAATTGAGAATGATATTATAAGTTAATAACCTTGTTGGGAAGGTTGTATACGGCAAGATGTCTACGATATATATATATATATATATATATATATATATATATATATATATATATATATATATATATATATATATATATATATATATATATATATATATATATATATATATATATATATATATATATATATATATATATATATATATATGTATATATATATATATATATATATATATATATATATATATATATATATATATGTATATATATATATATATATATATATATATATATATATATATATATATATATATATATATATATATATATATATATATATATATATATATATATATATATATATATAGTCAGCCGTATCGCTACAGCTAGCTGAACGCATACTATAATGCGCGAATAGTGTTTAAACAATGTCCATCGGGTTGCGATTGAGCATTGTGACAAGTATTGCTAGGAACCCAATACAGAATAAATATTGGGCTCTTAACAATGAACGTTGTGAGAGGCATTGTTAGTATCTCAATACAGTTCATTACAACAAACAAAGTGACCAATCAGCAGCGAGAATCAGGCTATAGCCGATGATAAAGCCACGACGGCCAAAAAATAACTGTTATCATTTGTTCAGCACGGCTCCTCCTTTAATAGCCATTGAACAGCCTATGCTTTACGTTTTACCTCGAAGTTATCCGGGATTAGCATTTACTTTCATTGTTCTAGATCATTTGAAATGATACAAATCAGCAAACTGGCATATACGTTAGTGTATTGAGTATTTTTGTAGAAAATCCTTCATAAATTTGGAATGACATGTAAATCGAAACAACAATATTCCAAAATATAACGTTTATAGTATCCGTAGTAAGTTGCTACCACGTGGGTTCCATGTGACTGTAGGTATGAAGTGAAGGTTGTGGGTAGTATTTACGCTGCTAATTCGTCCAACTGAAGCTGAGAGTGTATGTACACGTATCACAAGGTCGTCTATTCGAATTTCTCAAGCAGTAATATTGTATCAGGCTTCAACATATGTATCGATATTCTTTGTTACGCCCCTATGTGTAAGAAAACAGTAAGAAAACGAAGCCTGGTTTGGTATCCTGTAGATTTCCGAACCTATAATGGCCACCAAATGATATACATTAGATATATACAAACACACACACTCACACACACACACATATGTATATATGTATATATATATATATATATATATATATATATATATATATATATATATATATATATATATATATATATATATATATATATATATATATATATATATACGTATGTATATATATATATATATATATATATATATATATATATATATATATATATATATATATATATGTATATATATATATATATATATATATATATATATATATATATATATATATATATATATATATATATATATATATATACATTTATATATATATATACATCTATATATAAATATATATATATATATATATATATATATATATATATATATATATATATATATATATATATATATATATATATATATATATATATATATATGTATATATATTTATATATATATATATATATATATATATATATATATATATATAGAGAGAGAGAGAGAGAGAGAGAGAGAGAGAGAGAGAGAGAGAGAGAGAGAGAGATAGATAGATAGATAGATAGGTATATATATATATATATATATATATATATATATATATATATATATATATATATATATATATATATATATATATATATATACATATATATACATATATATACATATATATATATATATATATATATATATACATATATATATATATATAGAGAGAGAGAGAGAGAGAGAGAGAGAGAGAGAGAGAGAGAGAGAGAGATATGGATAGATAGATAGATAGATAGATAGATAGATAGATAGATAGATATAGATAGAGATAGATAGATAGATCGATAATTAGATAGATAGATAGATAGATAGATAGATAGATAGATAGATAGATATAGATATGTAAATGTATAGATATGTAAATATAGAAATAGATAGATATATAGATAGATATAGATAGATAGATAGATAGGTAGACAAACAGTCAGACAGATAGGTACGTACGAACGTATATATACATACATACATACATACATGTACATACATTTAAAGGGTGAAGGAACTCCTATTCCAAGTCACTGGCAACTATTCAACATGTCTAGAGCCGGATTTGAACCTGTTGTGAGAGACAACAAGAAGTGACTGGTACATGCATGTGTTTTGTTAAGCGATGTTCCAAACCATAAGTGTTCTCGTGCATTCATAACGCATGCTCTCACGTGTTCCATAACAGCAGTGTAAGGTCGGGTAACGGACACGCATCCATGATTCCTTTCACACATTGTGTAAACAGCTCGTGTTATGAAATGTAAAGATAGAGATAGAAGTGCAGAAAAAATGGGTTACCGTCTGAAGAATCCACGTGTTAATTACGCTCTTGAACATCAGCGTCCCTCCTTCTCACCTTTCCCACGTTATCCTTACTTGGCCTGATGGGTTAGCCCTCGAAAGCCAGGTGGTGTGAGGCATTGCGAATCGAACTCCAGGTATGTGAGAGAGTAGCTATAGTCTGTCTGACCCAAGCATGGACCATTATTTCCTCTTTATTGTCACAAAGACTTGGTGTTTGCCATCCAAACTCGGCAAACCTCTTTTGAGCACTAACTTCTTTGTGTTATGCACATACTTTTTGTCTCAACTCCGTAAAATGTTGATTTTGCTCATTTAGGTCCCATTGTAAAATTTGCCTATTGCAAACAATACGAATAAGAGCGATCTCGCGTGGAATTTTACTATTGGCACCTAATTAGCAAAATCAACATTTTCGGAGTTGAGAAAGAAAGTATTTATATAGATACAGGTCACAGTTTTCCTAAAAAGTTTGCCAAGTATGGATAGGATATACGAACTTTATGTAGAACAAACGAGGAATGTTTGATGGTCAGCCAAGTTTTGGTCATACAGGCAAAGAGTGAATTGGGCGTTTAGTGGTTTCCCCCTCGTTACACCGTCCCCTCACAACTTGCTAGTTAACGTTTTCTCTTATGGCCAAACAAATGACGGTAAATAAAAATCCAATATGGCTGTTACTTTTGGTCAAATAAAGCACATTTGAAATGTAAATCCTGATTTACCTCTAATCAAAGCTTGCTGTGAAGATTACATCGTCTCATTTGCATGAGGGTTAGTTATAACAGTTAGAAAATTAAAATTGGAATAACATATGAAATCCAAATTTTAATAGTGTTAGCCAATCAGAAACCCTTGGGTCATTTGCTGTGTTTTGGAAATATATGTTGCGGTATTTATCAATGCTGGAATTATCAGTAAAGTTACTCAAAACTATATCGGGTAGCGTCAGTTTGATATTTTGCTCAGAATTGTTTTTCTCTATCTTGATTTAAAACTAAAAATGAGCTTTGAAAAGCACATATCAAAAGTTCTAAATATCTAAATAGAACATTGTTCCATTTCAAAGAACTCAAAAGCAAGCATTAACTATTGATACACTTGTATAGTCTTCGAGAGTACTGCGACTTTGGTAAATGCTTGCGCATACTTGTGGGCCGATTAATCTTCCTTTTCTTTTTAACAATTCCCTGCAAAGCAGATGTTTTATTGATTCTCAACCTCATCTTATTTCATAATTTCTATAGTACAAATAAAAAAAAATCAATAACAATTAATGGTTACCATCGAGCATGTCGTAAGACCTCAATTAAATGATATGTATATTTATTGACTGCGCATCAACGCAAAAATACAATACATGGAAAATCATAATAATCAACAAATGAACATGTAGAGAAAAAATGAAAAAGTAGCATAATACAAAAGATAGATCCATATGATCATAAAATTTTGTAACCTGACCTCACTCTCAATCAATCGAAACAAATCTTTAAAAATACGTAACTCCTGTTCTATGGGGCCCCACATTAAGAGAAAACTGACTTCCTTAGTCCTTGTCATTATAGAAGTTCTTTCTTTTATCATTTGATCAAAAATAATCATTTGTTTAACACTTTCCTACAAACATCCCCTGCCACTGTTTATCATTTTCTTACAAACGCCCACAACTACCTACCAATGATTTCCTGGTCTGGACCCCCCCTCCCCCCACACACACACCAATGTTGATTCTTTAAGGCGGGTGTACCCTCTCGGGCATATTTTCTTGAAAGAGCCCAGTAATAGAGAGAAGAGGGTTTCTACACATAATGCACATACAAGTATTTATTCATGATGCACCAAGTGCACGCGTCGATTACCCCTTTTAAAAAAATCAAGAATATCGCGGCGGAGGTAATATAGCTCACGACTACATGCTAAACTATATTTACATGCTTTATTTGCAAACCCCGATATAGACAGTTACATCCGGTTTGGATACACATGTACCTGTTCATGATTCTACCTTGAGATGACTTTGCAGGCACACTTTGTCTTACGGGGTTTCATGGTCAGAAATTACTTAAATGTTAGTCAGTGGTTCGTCACCGTTAGGTCGATCCATCAAAATATTATGACAATGTGCCGGACATGTAACTCGACGCCTTCCTTATATATATATATATATATATATATATATATATATATATATATATATATATATATATATATATATATATATATATATATATATATATATATATATATATATATATATATATATATATATATATATATATATATATATATATATATATATATATATACACCATGCTTACCTTATCCAAGGCTCAACCCGTCTATATCCACGCAGTCTAATTATAGCCGCACTTATATGGAAATAACTTTGTAAGGTATTTGACTGAAGGTTGCTGCTCCTGTTGAGTAGGAAGTCACTCACCTGAGTATGACCCTAGAGTTTTGTGATGAAATGGGCGGGTTTCACTTTCATTTACTTTCTAAGGAATAAAGGGGTTCGCCCTGTTTAATAATCTATTGCAATACAGAGTTTGAGTCAGCAATATGTCGATAAGGGTAGTGTGACTAGGGAAAATGTTTAATATCTATTGACGACTATACCCTATAGAAAATATGAGACAAGAAGTTAGGATTAATGTTGTCAGCCCAAGTATCACCAACTCTTGATGCTGATTGGTCAATAGCTGCCCACACTATGCAATTTCAATATCAAATTCCTGCAGTTTGATATCACGCCTCAACAAACAAAATTATCACCTGCTCTACTGTAATTCTCTATGCTGATTGGTCAATAGGTCTTAGATCTGGAGCCGTTCACACTTTGTAGATTCAATATCGAACGGCAGAATTCAATATTACCACTTGACCACCAGCCTCTGACCTCCAAAGTTATTTTTTAATTTTACAAGCCCTGCGGGGAGTCTGCTGGCAGTTAAATTGCACTCAGAGAATGGAGTTATATTCAAAGGAACATATGAAATATTAATATCACTGATTCTTCAGTGGCAAGACAATACGAGACAAACGATGCGAAACCAATTATCTTAAATCATTGGTTAATGCAGGTGGTTAATATGGGTTAACAATCAAACATGATGCTCTGGACATGTCAAAGCTTTCACAGTAGTCACAAATAGGCCCTACCATCCAGGTGCATGTAATATATGCCTAATAAAGGCATACTTTGGGCTATGTTCAAATGGTGAAAATATAAAAATAAAACACCAACTATTGATTTATAAATTTGTACTTAACTGGAAAGTACCCGCCCTGTTATTCTCCACAAACTCTGGTCATTCAGTAAAATTTACATATTTGTTCGTAATTTCATAACGCTACGAGTTTTCTCGAGGGTAGGGTAGTGAAGGTATCGCATTCTACACGAACTGCGATCTTGCAGTTGGTAGACCCTGCCTGTGCCGCTCAGGAACACGTTGAGACAAGAATTTGGAATTTTCATTTTTTGTCATTTTTTTCTGCCAAATTGCGGCTAGGGCGTATTTCGGCAGTTGTAACAGGTTGAAGAATTAGAGAAATCCTTTTTTTCGTTTGGCAATTCTTATAATGAAATAAATATAAGAGAACACATATATACCTGCGACCACACACGTAGGGCTACCTAACTTATGTACCAAAAGTCAAAAAGCTCGGCCCGGGAGCTCGGCTAACAGATATGACATTGATAAATGAGATGTTAAACCGGCTGAAGCACATGTCATTTGTAGTCGTCCTAGTTATTCTCCACGAACTTTGGTCATTCAGTTAAATTTACATATTTGTTCGTAATTGCTTAATGCTACGAGTATTCTCGTGGTTAGGGTAGTGAAGGTATCGCATGCTAATGCAATCTTGCATTTGGTAGACCCTGCTTACGCTGCCGCACAGGAACATGCTAACACTTAAATTTGGAATTTTCATTTTTGGTCAGTTTTTCTGCCAAGTTGCTGCTAGGGCGCATGTAAGTAGGTGTGGATGGGAAACCAATCTGCCGCTTGGTTTCAAGTCTAAGGCATCAATCTTTCATGTCCCAGCAGGGACTCAAATTCAGACAGGGTTGAGAGACAGCTAGCAGTCATTGGCAATGCCGTTGTCCGTTCGGCAGGCCACGGTCAAGGTCAGAGGAGGGTATCGGGGCGAACCACCGACACACCCTCACCCAATATTAGCATTCCCCTCTTGCTCCCGATCTGATGACAAATCGAGAGGAAGCCCGGGAAAGCGCAACAATCATCGATTGTGCTTATCCTACTGAAGCTAATGATGCTACTTATATAGGTAGATTGGAGTACAGTAATGTGCTTAGTAGTTGACCAAATGTTAACTTTTGCAAGTTTTTTGATCAAATAAAACTGTTCAACTTTAACTTTATCGAAAATGTAAATAATTTATAATATTTCCATTGAAAGAAATATTCTTAATTTTGTCACATTGCCGAATTAGGTACCTTATACACCTCTGTGGGTGTATTTACATCTTGTTTTGTCGCCGCACATGGCTATTAATAGAGCACAGTTCCGCATTTGTCATTCGTCGACCGTGATTGGGTCACATTTTCAAAAATTATTTACTTTGCTTATGCCACGATATAAAAACACATTTGAAGTTAGTTAGTGGTATACTATTTTTATCTATCTATTAAAGTGTTGATAACTGTTCTAATGTAATACTTTTGTTGGGAAATGTTAAGAGCTGGTTCTTCATCTCATTTCAAGCATAACTAAAATAACTGGAGAAGAGTCAGCAGGAACCAGTGACTTCTCCTGAAAATGTGTTTTTAATATAGAGGGTAATAACAACAGACGGCAGAGAAAGTCAGGTGGCGACCTCTGGCTATCTGTAACTTAACTAAAGTGATTTCATATTTAGTATGGTTTCATATTTATCGTCAGAACTAGCATCACGGTACATGTACTATCTGCGTAATAAAGGCATATTTTGGGCTAATTTCAAATGGTGGAAATGCAGAAATAAAAACAAAACACCAACTATTGATTTATAAATTTGTACTTAACTGGAAAGTACCCGCCCTGTTATTCTCCACAAACTCTGGTCATTCAGTAAAATTTACATATTTGTTCGTAATTTCATAACACTGCGACTATTCTCGAGGGTAGGGTAGTGAAGGTAACGCATTCTAACCGAACTGCGATCTTGCAGTTGGTAGACCCTGCCTGTGCTGCCGCTCAGGAACACGTTGAGACAAGAATTTGGAATTTTCATTTTTTGTCATTTTGTTCTGCAAAATTGCGGCTAGGGCGTAATTCGGCAGTTGTAACAGGTGGAGGAATTAGAGAAATCCTTTTTTTTCGTTTGGCAATTCTTTTAATGAAACTATGAGTATTCTCGAGGGTAGGGTTAGTGAAGGTATCGCATTCTACACGAACTGCGATCTTGCAGTTGGTAGACCCTGCCTGTGCTGTCGCTCAGGAACACGTTGAGACCAGAATTTGGAATTTTCATTTTTTGTCAGTTTTTTCTGCCAAATTGCGGCTAGGGCGTATTTCGGCAGTTGTAACAGGTTGAAGAATTAGAGAAATCCATTTTTTTCGTTTGGCAATTCTTATAATGAAATAAATATAAGAGAACACATATATACCTGCGACCACACACGTAGGGCTACCTAACTTATGTACCAAAAGTCAAAAGGCTCGGCTAACAGATATGACATTGATAAATGAGATGTTAAACCGGCTGAAGCACATGTCATTTGTAGTCGTCCTAGTTATTCTCCACGAACTTTGGTCATTCAGTTAAATTTACATATTTGTTCGTAATTGCTTAATGCTACGAGTATTCTCGTGGTTAGGGTAGTGAAGGTATCGCATGCTAATGCAATCTTGCAGTTGGTAGACCCTGCTTACGCTGCCGCACAGGAACATGCTAACACTTAAATTTGGAATTTTCATTTTTGGTCAGTTTTTCTGCCAAGTTGCTGCTAGGGCGCATGTAAGTAGGTGTGGATTGGAAACCAATCTGCCGCTTGGTTTCAAGTCTAAGGCATCAATCTTTCATGCCCCAGCAGGGACTCAGATTCAGACAGGGTTGAGAGATAGCTAGCAGTCATTGGCAATGCCGTTGTCCGTACGGCAGGCCACGGTCAAGGTCAGAGGAGGGTATCGGGGCGAACCACCGACACACCCTCACCCAATATTAGCATTCCCCTCTTGCTCCCGATCTGATGACAAATCGAGAGGAAGCCTGGGAAAGCGCAACAATCATCGATTGTGCTTATCCTACTGAAGCTAATGATGCTACTTATATAGGTAGATTGGAGTACAGTAATGTGCTTAGTAGTTGACCAAATGTTAACTTTTGCAAGTTTTTTGATCAAATAAAACTGTTCAACTTTAACTTTATCGAAAATGTAAATAATTTATAATATTTCCATTGAAAGAAATATTCTTAATTTTGTCACATTGCCGAATTAGGTACCTTATACACCTCTGTGGGTGTATTTACATCTTGTTTTGTCGCCGCACATGGCTATTAATAGAGCACAGTTCCGCATTTGTCATTCGTCGACCGTGATTGGGTCACATTTTCAAAAATTATTTACTTTGCTTATGCCACGATATAAAAACACATTTGAAGTTAGTTAGTGGTATACTATTTTTATCTATCTATTAAAGTGTTGATAACTGTTCTAATGTAATACTTTTGTTGGGAAATGTTAAGAGCTGGTTCTTCATCTCATTTCAAGCATAACTAAAATGACTAGAGAAGAGTCAGCAGGAACCAGTGACTTCTCCTGAAAATGTGTTTTTAATATAGAGGGTAATGAGATGTATTTGTCATTTTTTCTTAGCATGAAAGAGCAGGTAATACATTCATTACGCCCTGTTGGAAAGTGCAATCCGGCCTGCTATCCGCGCTGTCATCCAGATTACACTTGGCTCCGCCTCGTGGGATCTGGATGACTTCGGTTGGATATCAGGCCGGATTGCACTTTCCAACAGGGTGTAACTAATATTATCATCAGCTCCACTGTGATACTCGTAGCTGATTGGTCAATTGCTGTTGGGTACTGGATTGTATTTCATTGCTTCTCATTTAATGGCAATGTTAGGATCCGGATAAGTGTTTTATCCCCACTCTCAATGTTTTATCCCACTTCGCCATGGTAACTACGGGTTTGACCTTAAGTTTACAGGTCACAGCCTCGTTTTGAACCCTTGACGATGAAAAATAAAATGGCGGACACCACTTCACATCGCCGCCTGACTCGATTCTTTTGCCGTTTAAAACACTATTTGCGCATGTTAGTCTGCCAACATGGTGTATACATGGAAATCACCACTCTGACGCTGCACGATGGATCCAACATAAGGCCGCGCCCCTTTCTTTGTGTTACCTTTCTTTGTGTGTATGAGTCATCGATATCGATGACTGACCAGGGTGGATTCAGGTTTGCAGATGGCTGCAATCAATCACGCCTAGAACGTCATGACTGTTTTGATATAAATATTATTATGAAATGACATAAGCGCATTTTTCTAAATAAAAAATTGAAGGCAAATCATGATCAGAACCCAACCCATATAACTTACTCTACTTTAACCTTCAAATATCTTGATATTATTTTTAGAATTCCAAAACGATTTCAGGGTATAAATGAGGAAAAGCTATTCGCCTTTATCATTGGTTTCCCCTATCGCTGAGCTGTCTCGCGTATTGACAGTTTCCCCGACTCACCTCTGCACAGATTGAGACGTTTGATACAAACCAAGTGAGAAAGTTACCATTAACAGTTTGCAGTCACTTAACCGAAGGTGGCAGAAAAGATGACGATACTTTAAGGATATAGAGGTTATGTTGACACCGATGGGTGTTTGTATTACTTCGTTCTCAATTGAAAAAGAACTATTTAAGCTGACCTGAAGAAACCAACTTTGAATTAAGTAGAGACAGACATTGACAGCTTATCACTTGCGCTTTACGAATAATGTATCATGATGACTGCTTCTGTCAACTACCATCCGCTATGGTCAAGAGAGATGGGTAGATTCTAAATCCTGGCGAACTTTATGCATGACGTCATGGAAACTTGTGATCTTGGCATCCCCTACCTAGGGTTAGGGTTAGGGTTAGGTTTGGGGTAAAGAATCGGGTCTAGAGTTAGGGCTAGAATTAGGCAACCCTAAACCTAACCATGGACATGATTCCTAACCCTAAACCTAACCCTAACCCTTAAGGTAGGGGATTTCAAGATCACAAGTTTCCATGACGTCATGCATAAAGTTCACCAGGATGTAGAATCTACCCAAGAGATGAGCGTACATTTTGCTATCCCTTTCTGTGTATGTGAGGCAGGGCATTATATGACAACATGCCTAGCATCTTTGATAGTAGCAAAAATCACGTGGATGCAGTCCTATAGTAGAACCGTTCAATCTAGCACCATATACCTTTAATAATCCTGTGTAACATATCAATTTGCCATTATTCGCATTCTGAGATAACTCATTTATGCGTGGAGATCGATTTGACCAATGTCGTCTGGACCAGCCAAACTTTTGGAAATAACATTGGCTTGCAGCATAAATTCGCAAAATGTTTGAAGAAGAGTTGTAGATAGAGTTCACATGAACAGTTCTCCTTGAAATATTTTCTAAATATTGCACTTGTTCTAAAAATATCACCAAAAATGTCTGACGGTTTCGGCTGCTTCAGACATGAATGGGATAATAGTATGATGACATTCGGCCAGGTGGCACCACGACAAGTGCCTTAATGGGTCAGACTAACTTAATCCAAGGTATCTGGGCCCCTGAGTGAGAGAACTTGTATATACAAATATACTTCTCGAGCCTCGTCCTCATTAGTCCATTTGTAGAACATACGTTTGATTAATTAGAAAAGTGCCTAACATGTCGGTATAATGTTTATTTTGGACCCGCTGTCAGTTCATTTCTATATAATCCAATCACAACCACAATGGACCAAAACTCTCTTTTTCCGCTCATTACCCAACTTAATACATATATTTATCGCATTTCTCTCCCCATATACTATAACACCACCCTTTTTGCATTAACATCATACCCCGCAGGTAACCTTTGGCGGTATACACTTTCCTTCGCAGCATCCAGACGCTTAGACAGACAATACGTGGTGAGGTCATATGCATACATGTACCACACGTGCGACTGCTAGGAGACAAAGATTTCGACTTTTTTGTTGATGGAGTGAACATTTTTGATGAATCCAACGCCTTGTAAATCAATTTTCATTTTGGAATACCGTTATAAGTGTCACTGTGGCGAAGTCGTGACTGGTCAGTTATAAGTGGTAGGGGAACGAGGAGTACGGTGCGAAAAACACCGCCAGCCTCAAGCCAATGGTAACTTTCTCACATTCCCTGGGTAGCCTGCTAAGCACGTATTTGCGGGAAAGCTGATAAGTTATCTTTGTCCTAATCAATGTTAACGATATCGTAAAAATGAGACACAGATATAGACAGAGATAGTTGCTCAGATATCGTGTCTTTTCACGAACCGATGATTCACTGTCTGGCACGCAATCGAGTGCAGTAAAAGTTGGAAACAAACAACTTTTGGAGAATACAGCTACCATTGCTAAGCACGAGGGTAGGGAGTATGTGTAATAGTGGTTTAAACGACTGCCTTTCGCCAGCAATGTTCAAATAAATGAACAAGTGACGAAATCCTTTCTACATACGATAAGAAGTTACTGAAAGAGTGATTTCCTATGATAAATAATACAAAGAAACTATAAAAGGATAAAAAGAAGTGTGCACACTAAGCAATTAGGTTGTCACTGTGTGTAATAGGGTAGGAACATTGACTAATTCAAAGATGTGTAGCACTCTGAAAATTCTTTATTGTGTCCTAGGTACATGTACCTTGACAGTGGAATACACTGTCAAATACCAACCTTCTTATAGGAACCCGTGTAAACTTTAATATATATATATATATATATATATATATATATATATATATATATATATATATATATATATATATATATATATATATATATATATATATATATATATATATATATATTTATACATACCGGTATATATATATATATAAATATATATATATATATATATATATATATATATATATATATATATATATATATATATATATATATATATATATATATATATATATATATATATATATATACATATATATATATATATATATATATATATACATATATATATATATATATATATATATATATATACATATATATATATATATATATATATATATACATATATATATATATATATATATATATATATATATATATATATATATATATATATATATATATATATATATATATATATATATATATCGATCAGGCATGAAAGCTATGAATGTTATCACCAGGCTGCGACGGACCCTTACCTATATTTTAGGTAAGGCGTAACCGAACCGTCCAGTTTCAATCCTCCCTGCAGTGTCATCGATATTTGAAAGGATTGTGTATGATCAGCTAAGTAAGCATTTAGGCAAACATGATATTCTCTATGAATATCAGCCAGGTTTCAGACAGTCATACTCCACGGAGACTGCTCTCATCGATCTCTCTGACAGAATCAAGTTTAGCATGGACATTAGGGACTATATACAGGAATGGTTATGATTGACCTGCAAAAAGCTTTTGATACAGTCCCACACTTTCAGATAAACTTGGTGCTATTGGATGAGACGTTGGGTCAGTGAAGTGGTTCAACTTCTTGGTCTTATCCAACAGATATCAATTTATAGACATAGAAAGCACTTTATCAGACCGAGGGGAAGTTACTTTTGGCGTACCCCAGGTCTCCATATTAGAACCTTTATTGTATTTAATCTATGTGAATGATATGGAATCAGCTGTGATCCTTTGTTGTATACTGATGATTTGGCCCTTTTGATCAAAGGAAAAAACATTATTGATATTGAACAAAAGCTATGTGGGTAATTTAACAAATTAAATGTGTGGTTGATAGACAACAAACTTTCACTCCACATTGGAAAGACAGAGTCTATCCTGTTTGCCTCAAAAAGGAAGTTAAAACAACAGAAATCTCTAAGGATCTCAAGTGATCAGTTATCAACGTGAGTGGGAAAGAGGTTGTAACATACCTTGGGGGTCAACTAGACCAAGACCTGTCAGGAAAATCTATGCCCCAGAAAATCATCCAAAAGGCTAATGCCAGTCTCAAATTCCTTTACAGAACGAAATGTTCCTAAATCAGTGCTGCAAGAAAGCCGTCTGCATGGCAACAATTTGGTCAGGAATAGACTACGCCAGCATTTCTGTTACTTCAGTCTACCAAAATTCGTACAGACTCGCATTCAGGTCGTACAAAATAAAATGACTACTCAAACAGAACACACTTGTTAGCCAATGACTTTAATGGTGTTAAGTGGATGAGCATTGAAAACAGAATAAAATATCTCGCCACAAGCCAGGTATTCAACTGCATTGCTGGACAGGCTCCAGAGTACCTTCAAGTTTTTGAAAGAGTAAATGGATCCCACTACTATAACACCAGTTATAGTGTTAATGCTCTGATTTTACCAAAGGTTGATTCATATGGTATAAAGTCCTTCCACTACATAGGTGCCCAATTCTGGAACTCTTTGACAGACGAGATTCAGACTACGTATAGTAAATCTCTTTTTGATGTGAGATGCAAAAAAACATTTCATGTCAGTCCTCTCTGAGTCATAAAAAAGAAATTCATCAATTCTAGTCCGGAAATTTGGGCCTCCTTTTAAAACAGTATTATACTATGTGATATCATTATTAGGTCAATGTTGAGCAGTGGAGTTGATTATTACATTTTATGCCATTGACTGAGCATACTAGGACCACTATGGAAATAAGTTTTTATTCACTGTTAGTGTATATATCCTGTGTCTGGTTAGAATGATATTGCATAGCAGTTAATGACTCTCCAGCTGCCTTTATATATGATATATTATGTGCCAATGCTATGTAATACTAGTATACATCTTACTAGACCGAATAAAATCAAAATCAAAATCAAAATTAAACCCAAAATACAAAAGAGCTCTGCCATACGGGTGCTAATATTGGGGTGATCAGTACAGGATTAGGAACAGAAATCTCAACATCATATCTCAGCCCTAGTAGATCTGAAAATCTACATGACGCATTATGATATCTTACTTCATGACACACAAGTCATTTGGAACTATGGGGTGGGACTAGTGGGTGGGACCGTGCATAGCTTTACATATTGCTCATCCGATCCTTTCATGTCGGACCATTGGTTTCAAATCTATCCTTATACCTGTCACCACTAAAAAGGACTTTCTTTTGTGCATGAAAGTTACCCACCTAACTTATAAAATTGGCGTCTTTAAGATATGCTTAATGGTATGTTGTATTTTGTTTTCTTAGGAAATATATAAAACACTAAGGCCACAGCAGGCGAAGACAGTAAAAACAATTTGTACATTGTATGTTTGTCATACTGTAGATTCACAAAAGATTGTGTAGAGTAAATTTTGCGAATTTACAGAAAATCGATGTTTGCGGTTTTTAACTTTGCGAATTGGCCGCAACATGGAGTGCCAGCTATTCACTTAAAGTGGCAGCACTAATCATTGCGAATTCTAATTTTGCGTCCGAGGTTAAAAAAAACGCAAAAATTAAATTAACGCAATCTTTTCCGAATTTACAGTATCTGGGAGGAACTACCTCCTTGGCTGGATGGTCTTGTAGATTGCACTAGATGTATTGTGTCTCATCACTGCACAGAGTCCCATGTCCTACTTTCACGTTGAGAAGATAAAACATTGTCTGTGGCTTGGGGATGGTTGGTGTTTTTTCTTGGGTATCAACAGTTTCCATCTCTCATCTCTCACCATAGGCTAGTCTATCTCTAATCTTAAACCACACAGTACGTGATAAATATCACTTGCTATATCAAAATGTTTCTAAATAGAGAATACGTTTTGCATGGTAAATCATGCATGCAAGATATCCCATTGAGGACATCGATGTAATCTCACAAACCTCATACATGCTTGATCAATGAGTACTGAACTAAAGTTATCTGTAGGAAAAGTTGTCCCTGCTTTCCTGTTTTTGATATGAAAAGCGAACTGAGTTTTTCAAAGAGACTCGATTTAGGTCAATGCACAAGAAAATTCTTGTCTACCTTGACGCCCTGGAGATTTTTTCAACATAAACTATTATTCAGTATGCTTTTTGCGTTTTAAAAAGTTTGGTGAGTCGTTAAAATCGTTGTGCGAATCTCAGTCGCGCTCTACTGCATGTAAATCAAGCACTACCCTTCACGGTAGACCTAGGCATCATCTGCACACGCCTTCCTCTGTATCAGAAATACCACCACGTTCAAAATCATCCCCTCCAGACCCTGTCTTTTCCTAAATATGCCCTCCTCTGTATCAGAAATACCACCACGTTCAAAATCATCCCCTCCAGACCCTGTCTTTTCCTAAACTCACTCTAGTCTTTGGGGATTTGCACATGCCCTCCTCTGTATCAGAAATACCATAAAGCACCACCTCCACAACCTCTCTCTTTTCTCAGGCCCCATTCTAGACTTTTAGAGTCATGCTCTCACCATTATTAGAAACCCTCACCCCTCCCCACCCTCTCTTTTCTCAAGCCCCCTCTAGACATTTACACATGCTCTTCCTATTATTTGAAAAGTTGACCCCTCCCCCAAACCCTCTCTTTTCTGGAGCCCCCTCTCGACATTTACACATGCTCTTCCTATTATTTGAAAAGTTGACCCCTCCCCCAAACACTCTCTTTTCTGGAGCCCCCTCTAGACATTTACACATGCTCTCCCTATTATTGGAAAAGCTGTCCCCCTCCCCACCCTCTCTTTTCTCAAGCCCCCTCTCGACGTTTACACATGCTCTCCCTATTATTGGAATAGCTGTCCCCTCCCCACCCTATCTTTTCTGGAGCCCCCTCTAGACATTTATACATGCTCTCCCTATTATTGGAATAGCTGTCCCGCTCCCCAAAACCCCCTCTTTTCTGGAGCCCCCTCTAGACATTTATACATGCTCTCCCTATCTTCAGAAACCCTGTCCCCCCCCCCCCACCCTCCCCACCCTCTCTTTTCCCAAGCCCTCTCTAGACGTGTACACATGCTCTCACCATTATTATAAAACCTGACCCCGTCCCCACCCTCTTTATTCTTAACCCCCCGCCCCCTAGACATTTACACATGCTCTCCCTATTATTAGAAAACCTGACCCCCCTCCCCACCCTCTTTTTTCAAGCACCCTATAGACATGTACACATGCTCTCCCCATTATAAGAAAACCTGACCCCCTCCCCACCCTCTCTTTTCTCATTCTCCATCTAGACATTTACACATGCTCTCCCCATGATTATAAAACCTGACCCCCTCCAAACCCTATCTTTTCTCAAGCCCCCTCTCCTTTGTCGCGTCTGACCCCCCTCTAGATGTGTACACGTGCTCTCCACAATATTAGGAACCCCTCCCCCACCCTCCCTTCTCCTAAACCCCTCCGCTGTGTGTTCTTCTGCAGACTATGGAGTACCTTATCGCCTCAGCAATTACTGTTAAACTCTATAGCTGACTCCCAAATGCCTTTCTGAATGATTTAAACTGTCCAGGGTGCCATTCCGGTTTGTCATTCGCCTGCATACATTACATATTACATATTTCAGCTTCCTTAGTATGGAAAGCATGTGGTGTATTATGTACACCCTTTGCTATGTGCCTCAGTTGCTACTGTCACTTTTAATGGAGAACAATACGCATCAATGCACATCATACCGGTAACCGCACCCCTGATCACATGAGTCCGCGCAGGCTTGAGATGTACCTACATGTAAATCATCAAAGAGACACCATTTTGATAAATAAGTCTGAAGTTCGTTCTAGTTAACTTCCCTTCTGAATAACCGCCATCTGATAGTTTGAGATGGACGTGTTTGCATTTGCAAAGTATATCTGTCCTTTATAGGAAAGTTGGGCTGCGTTGCTTCTCCATTGGGAATATGCATACGGATGATGATGATGATGATGATGATGATGAGGATGATGAGGATGATAATGGTGATGGTTAGATAGCTGATAATGAGGATTAAGATGGTGTAGATGTAGATGAAAAGGGGGTTATAGATGGTAATATGAACAATGATCATGATGATGGTGATGGTGATGAGGATGAGGATGAGGATGAACATGAGAATGATGATGATGATGATGATGATGATGATGATGATGACTGTCACTAGCTTCCTTGCAATCCTTCGCAAGTAACCATGTTTTGTTACTTTGTGTAAGCTACAACCATTAGCGATGATGATGATGATGATGATGATGATGATGATGATGATGATGATGATGAAGAGGATGATAATGAAGAGGACGATGATGAAGAGGGTGATGATGGTGATGAAATAATAGTTCAATAAAAAAAAGCTGTAGAGGAGTGATGCTCACAAAACCAGAAAGTGGTTAAATGAGATATTTTATTTAGAAAAGGAATCACTTTCAGTAGAATACCCCTATCACTGCAGCGCAGTAGGGACAGCAATAGCTCAACCAGACTGTAACTACCCGTTTTTTTGTGAGTATGGCAAGTTATGCCTAAAGTGCGGGTTTATGATTTCCCCGGCAACCTGTGTTTTGCTTTTGTGTGAGTTTCTTTGACAGAAACTGTTTCTCTAGTTTTGTCACGACCCCCTTTATCAACACGTTTTGGGGGATCGTTCACGTTCATCAATATGGGCACAAGTTCCTTTTGTCCCTGCTCATTGAAGTGAAGGTTAAAACCCTCTGCTGCTCAGCTGACAAGTTCTGCGCAAGAGTAAGGTAAGAAGCACGAGGCATGAATGACAGTGTTACAGGGGAGGTGAAACTGAGGCAAAGGTCGACCCAGATTAACCCATTAATGCTTAAGAGTTCCTCCAAAAAGTGCCGTCTGGATCTAAGATACTTTTGACAATAACTTATGAATTGAGAATGATTTTACAAAATATTTGCGGGAGAGCTGTTGGTAGTGTTTTGATAAACATTACTCCTTCAAATATTTTCCCAAACATGCTTTTGCCTCAGAGATGTCACCAAAACTGTCAGGCAGTTTTGGCCTCTGTGAGCATTAGTGGGTTAACCACTTGATACACCAAATGCTGCTGGGGCTACGTTTCTTTGGTACCTTACCAGCCTCGGGTTCGACCCGGGCCTTGTTCATCACCATAAACGTTGATCAACGTTGATCCAACGTATCCCAGTCATATCGTTATCGCAGGTAAACGTTGAAACCGTTCAGATTCCGTTTTCCCACCACGTTGATCAACGTTGATGGTCCTGAACAAGGCCCAGTCGAACCCGAGGCTGGTAAGGGACCAAAGAAACGTAGCATATGTTGGCCAATGGATTTGGACCAACCGTTCCCCTCCCTTGACTTTGGAGAAGCAATACAGTAGACGTTAGGTAATCACGTATTCCGACTCCCCCGGGCGGCCCTCCACCCAAAATAGGGCCAACATATGACTCATTGCATACTTCCAACACCCCCTCCCCCTCTCCACCCACCCCCGTGTGGTAATGCTCATATATCTCTCTATTTGTGAATAAGATGGTTACTACCCCCTCCCCAAACACTGAGTGTGGAAAAATGATGACTTAGTGTAGTCAGTCCTGGCGACTCCCATGCACCCATCAGTGAGGAAATACAATCAACCACGTGACCTGAATGCCACTTACTACCCCCTCCCCATTTTGAAAGAATTAGGAACAACTGGAGTGCTAAACATTAATCATTCATACTGTCATCCCCTGCTCTGGGTGGGCATGGGTTAGTAAATTAGCCACCTTTTAAACTGGAACCTTTAAGGTGGAGACTAACACATAACAGTGCAAATCAAAAATGCAAAGAAACTAACCAGTAAACTAATCTCTAGGTCGAGCACCTCGTCAATTTGAACAACATTTAGCCTATGAAATAATGTTCCTCGATTTTACTCTAACTTTATGCATGTGTTGAAAAAGGTATTGTCTTTCTAGATCACAATGGTGTGTGTGCAATCAGCATCATCACCATACACTTCTATTTTTACCACATACATGTACATCCATCCAAACATACATACATAAACACACACATACATGGTAAGGAAAGGGTTACGTAAATGGAAACAGAGAAAACAGTGTGTATTTGATATATAATATCGTTATGGAGTAGAACCGCAAACATTGTAGAAGCTGGAAGGCGAGGCCTTGTTGTTCTTTGACCTGTTTCTAGGGGAACTGTCATCTCCAATGTTAGACTAGTCAGCAGACTCTGGCCAGGACAAACATATGACTTTTTAAAGTGTGAACTTCAAGTTAAGCAAATATGATTATCATTGGATCAAATCACGATTAGCTTTAAGTCAGGTTTTCAGTGTTGGTGCCTTCGTATTTTGAAGAATATGGATTTATGGCGAGTGTTGAAAAAAGGTTCGATATTTAGTTTATTGTCAGAGTTTTTTTTAACTATTTAGGAAAAGAACATAAAGGCAGTGTTTTAAATTCCGCAACCTTTCCTAGGGTTTCTTTTTGTGTTGCGGTTGTCACTTCGACTAGTCAGTATGATCAATTGACTACCTGCTGTGTCTTAGCACCATTTTAAAATATGATCAAAAAACTTTTATATGCATGTGAGAAAGTCTTGAGTAAATGGCAAGGATAAGCGTTCTCGAGGTGTTATCGGTTGCGTGTAAAGCGAAGTGTTTACGCGTGTTTAACCTATGTTATACGCGAGTTAGTTAACACGGGTCGTTTGGTCCGATTGGCTAGCAATATAAGTTTTTACGCACGTTAAACCTATGTTTTATGCTATAGTTAGTTAATTCGCGTCGTTTGGTCTCGTTGGCTTGCCATACATATGGCCATTCGCGAGTAAATTAGCCCTTTGATGGCAGATAAAAGTGGCGTAATACGCAATATAATATGTATATCCAATTTCATTCTGTTTATCATAAATAGTTATGTATATGTATATATATATATATATATATATATATATATATATATATATATATATATATATATATATATATATATATATATATATATATATATATATATATATATATATATATATATATATATATATATATATATATATATATATATAAATATATATATATATATATATATATATATATATATATATATATATATATATATATATATATATATATATATATATATATATATATATATATATATATATACATACATACATACATACACACACACACACATATATATGTTTTTGATAAACTTCGTTATCATAAAAAGCTTCTAGAAATAGAATACCACCAGGTTGGTTGTTGTGATTAGTTTTAGAACGTGTTTGAATAATGGACATCCATTTGTCAATATCTTTGACCTTGGCAATTAACAGAAAAATGTTTTGTTTTAATTTCAACATTCAAATTGCAATATAAATAGATTAACAACATACTTATATATGTGCAAACTATAATAAGCGCTCTGTGACTTCCTTTATCAGTACTTTTAATTTTGATCGAACAACCGGAATATCATTTAACAACATATCTGTTAGTCTAAAATTACCTATGCAAACAGATGCGATAATCCAGGTTAAACAGAAGACCATGTTCCTTACGGCTGTGATGCTGGTGACACACTCAAAATAAGTCATCTTCTAGTTTAGCACTTCTGTCCCCTTTCTAACAATGGTTATATAATCCCTGAGGTCCTGGTGTTTCAACTATAAGTTTACTCTAACTTAGATGCTTGAGCTGACCTCAATATAATTACAGTTTCTATTTTACAGTGTTTTACCTCAAATGACGTTTTCCTTATCAATAAAGGGTACTTTTTTCGTAAACACCATGCATGTTTGCTATATACACTAGGCCAGGGAAACTTGTTGGAAAATTTGGAGTTCCTGCAAGATAGCACCTAGCAATTTTTCTTACAAATGAAGGTCAACAAGGTATCCATTGTGACCTGCGTTCTTAGGTAAAATATTTCCACCAAAATCATGTGCAATTACATCCATCTTATAAGTTTAACCGAGTATGTCTATTCTAAGTACAGATTCTTACTTTACACCGAAATCAATTTGACGACGTATAGCGCAAAAGATGAATTTCGCGCTAAATTTAAGAATGTGTCATTTTCTCAGATTCACAGCATATGTTTAACCTTTCAGGTTCTGAGCGTAAACTGCGGGGTGATCGTCAAAGTACAATTGTCCAGTTTCAACAACGAAGTGGGCAGAGTACAGAGCGGTAAATGCTGTATAGGGTCAGGAGACCGAAAGACAAGTTGTCCTGCGCAGTTCAATGAGTGCAGATATAGCTTCAAGGTGTGCCTGAACAATGCGGGCGGAAGGTAAGACAGGAATGACCAAGCTTTGTGGAATTTCACCTTTTTATTCAATTTCTATTTTGGAGGGTTGATTGAAATTAGTTTATCATCACCCTTTCCAACATTTTAAGCAAAATGGGCGTGACTAGCAAGTTAATACAAGCTAATTCTTATTTCATGTATTCATATCTAAAACTATATTCGACAGAAACGTGATAATGTATTGCTCTATTCAAGAAGGAGGGATATCCTTTTAGACAATTTTCTTTTTGACCATATTTTGGAAGCAACTTGATATAATTATTGGAATTTTGTACATCGTCACCTTTAGAGGCTAAATTGTGTAGGTGGAGTACCAAGGGGAAAATAGCCTAACCTCAAGTCACTGGCAACCTTTCTACGTCTCCTAAGCAGGATTCGAACCCGGGCAGTAGTGAAAGACAGGAAGCAGTCATTGGCAACGCCTATATAAAGCACTAGGCTATCAGGGCAGACTTCATGCCTGACTGAGCATCCTGTAACATGCTGTCTGCGCACAGCTAACATCTATTCAATTACAGCAAACATCCATGCAACTAGAAAGTTAATGTACCGTTATTACGACGTCGTTACTTCAGTTATCAGAGATATATGTATGGTGCCAAATACATTGTATTTCCTTTCATTTACAAGCGATATGATGCATTCTTATTTGTTTGTATGAGTGTAAGGCACGGACAAACACTTACTGCTCTTGATTTTAAAATAGCATTTTCCTGATCACCATGCTTTTCTGTTACTTTGACGGGGCTGCTCCATGGCCGAATCCCCATTCAATTGCGGTTTGACTGCTCGCGATGATTCACCACTGCGGAGGGCTACTGTATAACTGGTTAATTTGGTCTGGTTTTTAATTTGGCGTTTTTTGGCGAATGCCCATCAACGCCAAATTAAAGATCGCATAAAAATATGTACATAAAGATGGCGTTGTTCCGACTGCTCCAGACGCCAAAATAAATACAGGGAAAATACTTTTTTGAAAAAAAAACACCAACTTAAGTACACGCCAAATTAACCAGTTGTACAGTAATTCCATCAGCCGATAACTAGTGGAATCAGTTTGTTATAATTACTGGTACTCCAATATCCTCCAACATATATCACTGTCAAGTTATCGGTTAACTTAAATGATATGCGTTACTATAACCGCAATGCTTTTGCAATACGTTTGATCCTATCTTTGTATGTTTATTTCAAGATTGTTCTGATAATAGGGTATACATGTTTGTTTGCGTGTAGAAGTGTGATTGTTAATGATGGTGATTATGACGGTGTCCATTTGTATGTGTTGATTTACTGATTTCCTTTTTTATAATTGAAACGTTCTTTTATTGATTTGCTTGTCCTAACGGACCCATAGAGAGTACAGACTAAGTCCAATACAGGTTGACAGGTACATTTCATTACAGATGAACAGACATTGAATTTAGTAAGAAATAATAAGTGAAAACAGCACATACAGACAACAGAAATTGTACAAAGTTATGCGTAGCAGCATATTGTCAAAGGGTTAGGATTATTCATAAGTTTATGACTAGAATCAATGGTTTACTGATTGCCTGGTCGATGAGAGAATAAATTATAAATTGGATGCGTTTACAATGTGACATCATTTACAAATGACAACTAACGGTAACAGAGAGGGAATGGTCAAATTAAAGATGATATTTTTCTTCACGATAGTTATTTATCTATAAATTTATCTAATCCTCACACCATTTCACTTACTGCTGTTCTTTAAGGGATCGTTATATAGCAATTTTATAATATCATTGTAAGATTGTTCTTTAAGGGATCTTTTCTCTTGATAAAAAGACTCATTTCATTATGAAAAGAATGAAATCATTTGCCTACCCTCCCGTAACTGGTAATATGATGTAGCTTTTGCAGTCGAGCAAGTAGCTGGCATAGACTGTAAGTCTTTTAAGCACATACCTCCTTAGCCGAGCACCTGGGCTTTTCATATAAGCACCATGCATTCGCTTGATTAACGTTACCGCCACCCTGCATATAATATGTGCATTGAACCAGAGCTCGGAGAGGCTCAGAGGACCCCCACGCTCAAATAGAGCATTAAACTTTCGATGCTTGTTGAAGACAAGACTAATTGAGACAGACAGAAGTACACAGTTTGTAAGTTATATACTATAGGCTGGCGTAATACTTCTTTCTTTGTATTGGTTATTGATCATTGCTGTCGCTTTTCTGGTTTGATGTAGGTATGCTTAATCATGACCTGCAATAGTCAAGAGTACACGATCCTGGGAAAAGAGGAAACCATACCTATGTCCCCAAGTCATTGGGAACTTACTCATGCGTTTGGTATGTTTGTACTTTTAACATTGCATATTGCCTCTAGAGAGACAAAATCGAGGACCCCAAAATAAAAATAATAGCCTACCGAAGAGTCTTCCAATAAGTCTGGCTGGAGTCATTTAAACTCAGTACTCACGTAAGTACTTTTTTCCGAAAAAAGGTGTCCTGAAATGAAGAACATTGTGTATCCACCCCAGGGATGTCTGAGCCCATTCATAAAAGGTAGCCGAGGAAAACCAGTATATTGTAATGATATAATGGTCAGGCTTCCCCAGTCTCGTAAATTGTTTAGTCTAGCTCCACATATGCACGCTAACGCTCTACAGTCTAGTGAGTTTCATAAGGTGACCCACCTCTGTGTCCTCGGGTAGGTCACACATAAACAGCACTATCAAAGATATGTCGCAAAACTAGTTCAAATTGGTAGCTTTCGTCGTAGATTTGACATATTTCAAAAATTGTACATGAAATCGCAGTAGGACAGCACCTTTACTGAACCATTGGCATCGCTGAGTGTTAAATGAGTGATCTTAAGGTTCGATAGCTATATATGGATTAATAAACCATTTTTCTGATGAAAATAATACCTTCATGCTTTACATAATACATTCATATAATAGCCATGATCAACTTGAAGAAACAAACACGTGTGTGTGTGTAAAAACATCAACTTGTTTTTATTTCAACAACTCATTTTATATTTATTTTAAAATCATGTTTATAACATCTTCCAATGGAACACATACATTTGATGAATAGAACAATAAAAGAGTCCTTAAATGATGGTGGGTTAAATGATTGCCAAGGAGCTCTGGTCAGAATGGGTTGAAAATAACCCTTAACTAATTCAGGGTGGCAATTAAAGGGTGAATGAATACATTGATGTGTTCTGGCCATGGATGGGTTAATTCAACCACTTTTGATATATTCCTGGTGGGTAAAGGGTTAAATTAATGGTCATCAAGTTATCTGACCATGAATGGGTAAATTAAATAGCCCTTAACATTTCCTTGGTTGCAAAAGATTAAACGATTGATATTTAGGTGGAATGGCCAAGAATGGGTTAACTTTACAAATGTATTGTCACCGGGTGCTCTGGCCATAGGTGGGTTAATAAAATAACCCTTTAATTTTGGGTGGCAAAAGATTCAATGAATAGTGATCAGGTCCTCTGGCAATGAATAGGTTAATTAAATAACCTTTAACATATCCTGGGTTGCAAATGGTTAAATGAATGATATTAAGGTGCATTTGTCATAAATTGGCTAATAAAATAACCTTTAACTAATTTTGGGTGATAAAGGATAAACGAATAGCATTGCGATGCTCTGGCCATGAATGAGTTAACTCAATAAGATTCCATATATTCTTCGTGGGTAAAGGGTCAAATGAATGGTCATCAGGTGCGCTGGCCATGAATGGGTAAATCAAATAACCCTTATTTATTTGAAGGTGCATTGGTCATTAATGAGTTTACTTAAAAACCTTTAATATATTCTCGGTGGGTAAAGGGTTAAATGAATGGTCCTTAGGGGCTCTGACCATAAATGTGTTAATAAAATAACCCTTTACTAATTCTGGGTGGCAAAGTGTTAAATGAATGATCTTAAGGTGTATTAGCCAACAATGGTTAACTTAAAAAACCTTTGTTATATTCTTTATGGGTAAAAGGTTAAATGAATTACCCTTGGATGTTACATACATTCATGTTTTACATAATAAAAAATACATATAAATAGCAATGATGAACTTGAACAACCAAGTGGGTATGTGTGTGTGTTAAATACAAAACCAAATATATTGCATTACCGCATTCCTCCAAAAGAGCATAAATATACTGCCTTACTTAAAGAAATTATGAAGAACACAGAACTATGACACAATAAACTTAAAGGTGAGCGTTTTTAGGTGATTGGATCTATGGCATAAAGTGCCATCCGAAATATAGGAAAACAGCAGTGAATAAAAATTATCTTCTTCCACACCCCCATCGTGATTCGAACCTGGTAGGACTGATCTGTAATTAAGTATGCTAACCTGCTTAACAATTACCCCAACTTACTATTCGATATTTGTATAGACACATAGTTCGTCAAATAAATTCTGAATAGATGGCGCTGTAGGTCAAAGATGTTGGCCCAGACCCCAACTTACTATTCGATATTTGTATAGACACATAGTTCGTCAAATATATTATGAATAGATGGCGCTGTAGGTCAAAGATGTTGGCCCAGACCTACTCTCGACTCCAAATTCTTTCCCTATTAAATTTGAGTCTTACGGGAGAAGGAACGTAATTAACGTAACCCTTTCTTGCCAACTGACTAAAAAGACGATGCGGGAACATATTGCTGGGTTCAAACCCTTGTCAAACGTCACAGGCTTCTCCCGTACTGCATATTAATATATTAGATGTTGACAATAAATACCAGTGTGACGCTAAGACGTATACGACCAGTATGGTTTAACCTATAAAGTAAACAAAAACACAATGCCTCACAATCTATTCAACTTAATCATCATCATTACTCAAAGTGCAATATTGTCAAATAATAACATAACATTCAAAATATGTATTTATTAAAGTATGGTCAACCATAATGATTACCATTGGTATTTATATATATATATATATATATATATATATATATATATATATATATATATATATATATATATATATATATATATATATATATATATATATATATATATATATATATGTGTGTATATTTATATATGTATGTATGTCAGCACCTCTCTGAATGGCCAATTTCTATGTGGTACAGGACTGAATTGGGATTATTACATTGCTTTTAACGATGGAGAATGTTATTGAGCTCAGAATTAATCCTGTATTGGGATCCTAACAATGCTCAGGACCCAAGTATACTATGGCAACTGGCGTTGGCCATACCATATCAACAAAGGGTTCTCAAGATAGCTGCCTCTACTGGTCACATAGACTACTTTCCACATGTGATGGATGCTAATGAGAGAGGTACACTCATTTTGAACACTTCGTTCTGCACGTACTCAACAGTAGCTATTTAAGTGCATGGACATTCTTTAAGAACATGCATGTCTGTCATGGCTGAATTAGGACGTACATGTATCTTGCATGAAAGAGGCACAGTAATAAACAGTTGTATCATGTTACATGTCTGTGTGAGCCTCCCATATACGTCATCAAATTATTTTTGGAGTTTTTTCCTTTAAAAGATACATAGAACACAAAGTATTCTCTGAAATCCAAACTTCAATACAAACGTTTTCGAAGTGTAATTATGCTAGACCTTTGCAGTGCTGTAAGTAATTTTAAAATGCCCTGTCTCAGTTATCACAGCAGTTGTTTAAGAAATAATTGAGTCGGCGCCTCAGCTAAATTGATTATGGACATGGTGACATTTTGTGTATGCCTTGAATGTGGAAAAGACATAATTCTTATTCGACTCACACTTTCTATGATTATGTTTTTATGAGGTAATACTATTCATCACCATTAACATTCAAACTTGCTGGCCTGTATCATGGTGCTTTATTATTTGACAGACCGTTAAGCGTCAGCCTTCAAACCCTATACTTTCGCTGTCTGACTTAACCAAAAAACTAACAATATGTCATCCACTTTAAAAGATGCAAGTATTGAAAAGAATAATTGATAAAATTATCATGTTACCTTAAATGATTATAGGTATAGTTAGGTTCCACATTATTTCCCTTAATATGTGAATGTATTCAATTTCCCTTAGATGATTTTGCTAACTCAATTAGCTAGTTATTGACTTTCAATTATTATTATTATTATTATTATTATTATTATTATTATTATTATTATTATTATTATTATTATTATTATTATTATTATCATAATTATTATTATTATTATTATTATTATTATTATTATTATCACTATTGTTATTATTATTATCATTATTATTATTGTTATTATTATTATTATTATTATTATTATTATTATTATTATTATAATGATTATTATATAGCTATATCAGGTAACACTCTTTTATGTTATTAGTAGAACACTTTGCTACAAGGAGGTCGATATGCACCTCTTCAGGTAGTTAAGGTCATACACAAAGAAGTTACTTTTGATTAATGTTCACAAATATCATCAAAGCCCATAGCCAACGTTTGACAAGATGATTGATGAATTGTCAAAAAATGTTTTGCAACATAAAACGCATGCAACCATATAGTTTGCCTACTGCGCTATGCTTGATAATCTCCTGCATATCTATAACACAAAAGACTATCATAATATGCATGTCCTAAAATTATTGGAGCATTAGAACTCTAGTCGATGAAGGAAGGAAGGAAATAGATTTTACGTCGCTTCCAACGGCTAAAGTCATATTGCGACGACATAGAAACCAGAACAAAGAATAAATTCATTATTCATTAAGTGAGAGAGAGAGAGAGAGAGAGAGAGAGAGAGAGAGAGAGAGAGAGAGAGAGAGAGAGAGAGAGAGAGAGAGAGTGTGTGTGTGTGTGTGTGTGTGTGTGTGTGTGTGTGTGATCAGCATTCACTTTTAAACAAAATGTGCTACGTGTTATACTGATATGAGTAAGACAACTATGACGTGAAGAATTTTTGCGGAGGCAATACTAACTGAAGATGGCGTCCAATGACCCGAATATGCCATCAAGCAAATACCAACGTGGGCGAATGTTTGGAAAAACAAACAAGAACTCATACACTTTGCTTTCCACTGGCCACGCCTATGAAAGCTTGCATATATTCTGAAACATCATCCTATATATTGACTGCTTCACAAGACCTTATTGTGCGGTTATGTATATTACGTGGCGGATCTGTTTATAATGTGCACATACTTGCAGCTTCACGTTATTTGATGAGCAAACAATCTTTTCTTATATAAGGGCGTCTCCCTCGGAAACGCCTTGAAATGGAGATGTGTTGCGTAAACTTATTAAAGGATAAGGATATCATATCTTCTTCTAAAATATGCATTGCCGTTAACAGTAACTATCTATCCATCGATATTCTTTAACTAGATATTTTCAATTTTGGTGTGACTTATATGCTCTGTGCCAAAAGGTGCGTAACTCACTAGTTTTATATTGCCCGGATAATAGGTATTTTCAGATCATGTCCCCCATTGATGTAATATGGGGTGTGTAACATTGCCCGAATCCTAAAATCAAAATGAGGAAAAATATTCCAGAATCTTGTAAATATGTTACACAGTTGAAGTTTCTGTTGATACTGAAAATTGGTGAGGCCAAAACCATTGAAAAAAGGTTATTTTTTCTTGTTCCAGGATAAAAATAGTAAGCACAAGCATTATTTTGGTCTTAAAACTTGCGCATAAGGAATATCAAAGGAACGAATTTACATTTAGTGTAAAAAAATATGAAGAATGTGTGTTTTCGGGTCAGAAACAAACAAATATGGAGCTTCATAGAAGCGCTCATTTAGGTGTTCGCCATTAAATGTTCTTTGCTGTGTTACATAGTACACTGTGGTAGACGTCCTTGTTAGATTGAATAGTTTGATAAATGCTAAGCATGCTACGTACCAAAAACGTCAGAGGAAGAAAAACTTATTATCCATAAGTATTACATGTAGAGTTGCAGGAATACCATCTCCAGGATATGGGTTAAAGGTCATAGGTCATCAAGTGCAATGGGCCTTATAAGTAAGACTTTGCGGTCAATTTCAGTCTCATCCGTCCTCCTATTCCATTGCTTCATCAATGACAATGTTTGCACAAGGTGGAGTGACATTCAATTAAATAATATTAAAGAACTTTATTCCCTACTTCATTTTCTACTTGTTGGCAGCCTTATCGCTTCCACGTTAAGTTTGTACAGAGGCCTGAAGTTGTGTAAATATAAAAACATTAGAAATCTGTAGTAATTACGAATTATGGGGTGGGGGTAACAAAATCTGTTCTAAAATATGACATATACAACAGACTGCAACAAATGACCCCTCGTTAGAATTGTATAGAGACAGACTTTTGTATACATCTGTATTTCAAACACAATTTTGACCTTGAACACAAGTTGAAGGTCAAATCAGGGTCATTTTGAGGGCAAGGTGAAAATTGATGAGGCAAAAACCATTGAAAAAAGGCTATTTTTTTCTTTTTCCAGGATAAAAATAGTAAGCACAACCATTATTTTGGTCTTAAAACATGCGCATAAGGAATATCAAAGGAACAAAACCAGATATAGTGTAAAAAAAGATGAAGAATATGTGTCTTCGGGTCAAAAACAAACGAATATGGGGCTTCATAGAAGCGCTCATTTAGGTGTTTGCCCTAACTTGTATGAAGACTGCAGTGAACCATATTAAGAAAGCTAAACACCGATTGCAATGTGACCGTCCACAACCAGTGGAATCGGGCTTTAGAAGTGTACAATCAATTTTAAGTAGTGAATGTTTTCCTGTTGGGGAAAGTTTTGTAGCACACATGGCCCTTGTTGCATTTTAAAAAACATTCCTCGTATAATTACCAATCAGAAAAAGTAATATAACTTATCTTGGGAGCAGCTATTTATCGTATTATTTCATACTTTACAAAGGTATCTCATAACGCATATTTTCTTTTCGCATTTTAGAGTGCCATTTCCAATAAAAAAGAAAATGTGCGTCACTGCATTAGTGCTTGTTGATCCATGTTGATAGTAGTTTTAGCAAAGCCGATATCCATACATGAATTATTTGAAAATATATGAAAAGAATATTCATTTCATGTATCTCTCTTAAAATAAAACTTTACTAATTTCATTTACAGATTATAGGTCATCTTTGCATGTGTGTGTGTGTGTGTGCGCGTGTGTGTGTGTGTGTGTGTGTGTGTGTGTGTTTGTACTTGCCAGTACTCGAATGAACGTGTATTTAAGGGTCAAGACTCACCGTCCAGCATTAAAGGACGTTTAATATTCCTTCTATTCTACGTTTTACAGTGAGAAAAATAAGAAGTGTGAAACGATGCAATACGGAACGCAGAACGTGTTCAACTTTTCATCGAATTCTATTCTCACTTTCAAATTGGATGCCGCATCGGTAAGAAGTACAATCTATTTTCACTATCACATATATCGGTTTGCCTCGTTTACAAATTTGTACTTGACATTTTCAATGATAAATAAACCTACACTGCGAAAAATGAAAATGAATGCTATAAAACATAACATTTCCAGTAATATCCATGTCCATTAATCGATAGGGTGATTTGTTTACTTCTGCAATTTTACCACAACATACTAGTAATAAGTATGTCATTGCTCTTAATTCTATTCATCGCCAATCCTTTTATATGATTGCATGAAACTAAAAATCTTATTCATATATATACTAGTATATATATATATATATATATATATATATATATATATATATATATATATATATATATATATATATATATATATATATATATATATATATATATATATATATATATATATATATATATGTATATATATGTTTGTATATATATATATATATATATATATATATATATATATATATATATATATATATATATATATATATATATATATATATATATATATATATATATATATTCTTTGTATGAACTTATACATTTTGTTTTTGTTTTTTGTCTTATCTTTTGTAAAAAAAAAATATACGATTTATTCTTACAGCCCAAATACGTGCTGGGTATTACACCCCTCGATATACGAACTGCGTCTGAGGTTAGAGTAGACACCTACGTTGAGGAAATCGAGCTACAAGCAGCAGGAAATCGCTCGGGTTCAGTGTTTTCCGATTTCTCCTTCGAGGGCCAAAGACCGGGCACATCAACACGGTACGATCATGAAAACTATGCCACCTTTATTCGTGATATATTTATGTTCATGGCATATCCAAAATTATACGATAGATATTACAAGCGAAGAATATACTAACTCCATTTTATAGCATAATGACATTGACATGTCGTGGTTCATTTTTCAAGGTTGATTATAAAGTTACTTATTTCTACCAAATACCTATTTTCAGACTACAGCTAAGGATTAGATCCCATTGCGAAGAAACTTTCTACAGAGATACGTGTGACAAACGCTGTGTTCCTGAAAGAAGCTGCCAGGGCCATTACAGTTGTGATGCACAAGGAGAATCCATCTGCGAAGAGGGGTGGCAAGGACAATATTGTGATACTCCAACGCCAGGCTTTGATGAATGCCGAAACGAATCAGACAGTAGGTTTCCCTCCATCCTTCTATCCGTCAGTTAAGGTGGCCTCATAATGAGGTTAACTTGCGAATATAGGGTAATTTCTAGTATATTGCATATGTTTAGGACCCTGACTTCCCCATGAACAGATCAACTGTGATGACTGCCATCATTATGCCATAATGGCATCATTAAACTGATGATGGAAGCAGTCGTCTTTATGTGAGACGAATTCTACAGAAATTCCCATTGTTTAAGGTGGCATTTAAGTAATTCTCATCTTCCTTTAGCACGTATCTGATATTCGAATTAATTGAACAATGAGACATTACTGGAACTATAAAGAGTAAATCAACCAAGTCTTCCTCAAAGTCTTAAGGAACCTATGACCTATATTCACTTATTTCATTGAAAAATGCATACTTAATATTACATTGTTTAACTCTAAAATCAGCAATTACTGTAAATAACTTAATTATCGCGGGAACAATAAGATAGCGATAATAGCGCTTTGCCTGTATGCGCTATTGTAAAATCCCCGTCTTTATTAAATTCTTAATTGAACTTCCTGCTGCTGTTCCCTTTCACCGCTATACTTAGATCACGCTATCCAGGGCAGTACCGTAACTGCGCTTTATAATGCTCACGCCATATTTAAGTGATTTACAGTACCTTGCTTATGTTCGTCGCAAAGTCTAAACGATGGGCACATAAGATGCACTATCGGAATTGACAGAAGCTGATTGCCAAATCTTAATGGCATGTTTGGCGTCATACGATGGGTTAAGAATGGTTCTAAATATTCTATTGTATTGTATTACATTATTAGTTAATTGGATCATTCGATGGATACATAGATGTATAGATGTATAGACAGACTGGAAGATAGAAAGATAGATAGATAGAAAAATAAATAGATAGATAGATAGATAGGCAGGCAGATAGATGGGCAGACAGATATAAGTAAATCGACATGAATTGATGGATGGGTAGAAAGCTGATAAGATATCGAATCGTTTTTGGAATCGATCTATTTGTGTGACCGTTTGTGCAAATGCATGAAATGTGTTAAGTTTTCTTTGTTATTTTACAGACGCTCTAAAGTATGGAACATACCTGGGACAAGTTTTTGGCTGTCCGGATATAACCACCTTGAAGCTGAAACTGCATTCAGATAACGAGGGAATTCCTGATTTCAATGGAAACCTGACAATAACGGGTCCAAAGGGAAGTGCCGAATACCATGCTGAAATCACAAGGGTCAACGGCAAGCGATTGATCATCAACGGCGACAGATGGATCACAAAGGTAGAAGGATTCGACACGATGCCAACTTTCCATGGTGTACGCAATACAGTCAACATAACTGGCGAAATAGGAGGGGTAATCTGCCGTGATGCTAGATTCGTGTTGCAATGTAAGTATCTCGTTTAGCAAGATTTCCAAATATGGCTATATTATGCATTTTCTTATACCAATACCAGAAAAAACTTTTCGTTCTGTAAGTTTTCTGCACGAACCACATGTTCATAGAACAAAATGCATCTAGTT
>OZ012684.1:17232924-17270424 GCA_963942565.1 Maea johnstoni | reverse complement strand
TGCATTCATCATTTCTTTTAGTTTTTCATATTCACTTTTCAAGAAAAAATGTTTTGCTGTGGTGACGATGTTATACGTGTAGCTATTAAACTCTCTGCCTTGAAAGCCTTACACAGTTTACAAATAGCTGGCATTCAACATCTCGTTCATTTTACGTATCAGCAATATACCATACTATTTTACACCCCATAAATGCGTTTCTGTATGTTACGGCCCATGTAACACTTTCCGTGGGCCCTCTTCAATCGTTGTTCTTGTAACTACTAATAACACATATCTTGAATAAAATCACATGTAGATATCTTCTCAGGTACCTCTTCTGCACCTATCACCAGCCCAAGCACTGTCTCTACCATGACAACTCTATCATCTGCACAAGCCACCACCTCACCTAGCATAGAAGTTTCAACTGCCACCGATGCAGCTAGCACAAAAGGTGTTACTTCCCCTGAAGTTAACATGACCACTGTTGCAGGTACAATCTCTGAGGCAACAGGTATACCCAGTGTATTTGTGGTGATGATATATGTTAAATGATAATAAGCTTATTTAGTATAATTTTCAACGTGATTATAAGTTTTAATTATTATCTTTTTCAAATTATTTTGATTGGTGTATGTTCCTACAATGTCTTTTCGTTGTATGTTTCAATCTGTCATAAACAATTCCAACGACTTCTCTGGAACAATATAGTGCCTTTTTTAAATATGATAAATATATGCAATGCACCTTATCATTTACTATGTTATAGCTAACGGACTGGGAAATAGTGCTCAAATTATATGTTTAAGTTATTTATTTTAAGTAAGGACAGATTGGTGTTATAATCTCAATCGCAATGCTCTTGCAATTAATACCAATCTGAGAATAGTTTTGGGTATTTTTAGATTTTCATAAGATTGTTTTAAGAATATTGCACAACACATACATGTTTTAGTCAAATTCTTATAAAAGCATATAGAATCTATTGGCTAAGTTGCTAAGATTTCTTTCTGACCTTTAATCATTCATCCTATATGGAAAAGCATACTATCTTTTCAGAAACAACTTCTACGTGTACTCTTCTTGCTGCATACTCTATTAAGTTACATCCATGTCTTATCTCCAGCTACAACCTTATTTGAAAATCTTACAACCTTATTTCTAGCTACAACTCCTGTTGGTCCCATTTCTTCCTCATCTGTAGATACCACCCTTGAAAATCTTACAACCTTATTTCTAGCTACAACTCCTGTTGGTCCCATTTCTTCCTCATCTGTAGATACCACCCTTGAAAATCTTACAACCTTATTTCTAGCTACAACTCCTGTTGGTCCCATTTCTTCCTCATCAGTAGATACCATCCTTGGAAATCTTACCACTTTATCTCTAGCTACAAGTCCTGTTGGTCCCACTTCTTCCTCATCTGTAGATACCATCCTTTGAAATTCTATCGTTCCTGTTGGTCCCACTGCTTTCTCATCTGTATATACCATCCTTGGAAATCTTACCACTTTATCCCTAACTACAACTCCTGTTGGTCCCACTATTTCCTCATCTGTAGATACCACTCTTGGAAATCTTACAACCTTATCTCTAGCAACAACTCCTGTAGGTCCCACTACTTCCTTATCTGTATATACCCTCTTTTGAAATCTTACCATTCATGTTGGTCCCTTTCTCATTTGTAGATACCATCATTGGAAATCTTGCGATTCCTGTTGGTATCACTACTTTCTTATCTGTATATAACACCATTGTAAACCTTACCACCTTACCTCTAGCTACAACTCCTGTTGGTCCAACTTCCTCCTAATCTGTATATACCATCCTTGTAAATATTACCGCCTTACCTCTAGCTACAACTCCTGTTGGTCCAACTTCCTCTTAATCTGTGTATACCATCCTTATAAATATTACCGCCTTACCTCTAGCTACAACTCCTGTTGGTCCAACTTCCTCCTAATCTGTATATACCATCCTTGTAAATATTACCGCCTTACCTCTAGCTACAACTCCTGTTGGTCCAACTTCCTTCTTATCTGTATATACCATCCTTGTAAATCGTACTACCTTACCTTTAGCTACAACTCCTGTTGGTCCAACTTCCTTCTTATCTGTATAAACCATCCTTGTAAATCGTACTACCTTACCTCTAGCTAAAACTCCTGTTGGTCCAACTTCCTTCTTATCTGTATATACCATCCTTGTAAATAGTACTACCTTAGCTCTAGCTACAACTCCTGTTGGTCCCACCACTTTCTCATCTGTAGATACCATCCTTGGAAATCTTACAATCTTAATATCTCTAGCCACAACTCTTGGTCCCACGACTGCCTCATCTGTGTATGCCATCATTGGAATTTTTACCACCTTAGCTCTAGCTTCCACTGCAGTTGGTCACACTACCTCCTCTTGTGTAGATACCACCCTTGGAAATCTTACCACAGTATCTTTGGCTACCACTCCTTTTAGTTTTATCCCTTCCTTACCTGTAAATTCTACCCTAGACGATTGTACAACCTTACACCCAGCTACCACTTACTCATCTGTAGATTCAGCCCTAGGAAAGTCCACAGCTTTATCTTTAGCTAATGTTTTTGTCGTCTCCACTACCTCTTCCATAAATACCACTTTAGGAAATCTAATCATTTTGTCTGTAGGTACCTCTTCTGAAGATTCTAGCACCCTTCGTTCTGTAGAGACTACATCTTCAAACATAACTTTATCATCTCCTACCACTGCAGCGCCTTTAGTTTCCACCTCCAGAAATCTTTCCACCTTATATTCCCTCACATATCCTCTGGAGACCATTCTCCTGGAAACAGCACTACTTTAGCTTCAGGCACTTCTATAGGCAACTTTATTACTTTATCCTCTTAGGGGTACCACCACCCCTCCCCTGCCAAAGGGACAACTCTTGTTAATTTTACCACCTCATCTCCACCGACCACTTTCAATGCTCCAACAAGCAGCTCCGCATCTGTTGATATGACCGTAGGAATACTTCTTATCCTTATCCCCAAGCATTATCCTTGTTGGTTCCACCACTTCCTCATCTATAGATACCAGTCTTGGATATCTAGCCACCCCAACTGCAGCTACTACACCTCTTGTCTCATTGTCTTCTTCTTTAGAAACTATCTTAGGTAAATCATACCACTTTATCTGCAGCTATCTCTTCTGAAGGTCCCAGCACCATCACATCTGTAAAAACTACATCCAGAAATCTCACCACCTTACCTCCAGTAACCACTCCTGTAGGTTCAATAACCACAGGTTCTTCTAAGGATACCACTCTAGGAAATCTTACAACTTTTGCTTCATCAGTCTCTTCTGAAGAACTCAGCACCACCTCTTCAATAGAGACCACCTCTGGAAACCATACATCCATATCTTCACCTACCACCCCTTCATCTCTAAGTTCCACCTCAGGAAACCTTACCACTTTAGCTTTAACTTCTTCTGTAGAGACCACTTCTGCAGGAAATGTCACAACCTTATCTTCAGCTAGCAGCACTTCTCCTATAGTTACCTCTCTCGGAAATCTCACCACTTTATCTTCACCAACTTCTTCTAAAGAGACCGGTTCTGGAAATCATACCACTTTATCATTATCAACTTCTATTGTGGGTACTACAACCCCCTCTTCTGTCATAGAGACAACTAATACCACTTCATCTCCACAAGCCACTTTCAATGGTTCTACAAGCACCTCTTCATCTTTAGATACAACGCTAGGAAATCGTACAACTTTATCCCTAGCAACAACGAGTTTTGCAAATTACACCTTCTCCACTGAAAGAACTACAGAAAGTTCCACCACCACTGCCTTTTCTTCTGATAAACCATCTAAAAACCTCACTACCTTATCAACTGAATCGCCTTCTGTTGGAAACTTAACCACTTTGTCTGATGAGACCACATCTATTCCAGCTACTTTCACTACTATTTTCTCCCCAACCACCACTGAAGGCTCTACCCCATCACAACCTTCTAATGTGACAACTAGCCGTCCAGAAACTGCTACAGAGGTTCTCACAACTATCACATCACCATCAATTTCCCCTCCTGGCAACAGGTCATCTGAGATTACCACCACTGTATCTTCTAAAATGACCACCTCTGCTGTGACTTTGAGTGCAGAACTCACAAAAACTTCCAGCTTTCCTAGTACCACTCCTAGTTCAAACCTCACCTCTTTCGGAACGGGAGCTACATCTGATGGTTTAACCATCACTAGTTCTTCACCAACAGTAACTACTAATGCATCTATCTCTGTACCTACTTCTCCTAGTGTCCTAAATGATACAACAACTACTGTTGAGGCTGTATCAAACAATGTCACCTCTATCACTCTAGGCACCACACGTGAAATGGTCGCCAATGCTTCCATGTCTTCTGTGACAACTGCTCCAGCAAATACAACTTCCACAGCTCTGAACACAATAACTGCATTTATTGCCAATATCACTTTGGAAATGACCACCACTCCAAGTACTAACATAACAAGTTCCACACTTACGAGTATTAGCACCTTTCCTGGTGTGACATCTGCCTCTCCTATGAACAAAACAACTGCAATCATTTCCAATATTACAGTGGAAGTCTCCACCACAGCAAGCACTAATGTTTCAGGTGTCACCTCTATAAGCAATGGTACTTTCCCTGTAGAAACAACTGTAACAACAAATGTGACTACACCTTTTCCTATGAGCACATCAACTGTATTAATTGCCAATGTTACGTCAGAATATACCACTACTCCACGCACTAACATTACAGGCATCACCACTAAAAGCATTGACACCACTTCTAGTACTTCAACTACTAGGCCTGAAAATGTCACCAGCATTGTAACCACTGTCCAGCCATTAGGCAATGTAACTAGTGGACCCGATGATGTCAACATCACTGCAACCACTATCGAGCCTGGGGTTAATGCAACTAGCAGACCTGGTGATATCAACATCACTGCAACAACTGCACAGCCTTTGGGTAATGTAACCAGCAGACCCGGTGACACCAACATCACTGCAACAACTGCAGAGCCTTTGGGTAATGTAACTAGCAGGCCTGGTGACACCAACATCACTGCAACTACTGCACAGCCTTCGGTTAATATAACTAGCAGACCTGGTGACACCAACATCACTGAAACCACTGCACAGCCTTTGGGTAATGTAACTAGCATGCCTAGTGACACCAACATCACTGCAACAACTGCACAGCCTTTGGGTAATGTAACTAGCATGCCTAGTGACACCAACATCACTGCAACCACTGCACAGCCTTTGGGTAATGTAACTAGCATGCCTGGTGACACCAACATCACTGCAACCACTGCACAGCCTTTGGGCAATGTGACTAGCAGACCTGGGGATATCAACATCACTGCAACCACTGCAGAGCCTTTGGGTAATGTAACTAGCATGCCTGGTGACACCAACACCACTGCACAGCCTTTGGGTAATGTAACTAGCATGCCAAGTGACACCAACATCACTGCAACCACTGCACAGCCTTTGGGTAATGTAACTAGCATACCTGGTGACACCAACATCACTGCAACCACTGCAGAGCCTTTGGGTAATGTAACTAGCATGCCAAGTGACACCAACATCACTGCAACCACTGCAGAGCCTTTGGGCAATGTGACTAGCAGACCTGGCGATATCAACATCACTGCAACCACTGCACAGCCTTTGGGCAATGTAACAATAGAAGACTTTTCTACAGTTTCTGTTAATGCCACTACATCTGCACAAGGCCTTTCATCCCCATCCAGTCCTGCACCTTCTGCGTCTGGTACCTCTGAATCCCTCACAACTTTATCTACTTCTTCATCATCATCATCATCTTCCATTGAAACTTCTTCAGCTACTACTCTCTTCACTGGATCTTCAACTGATGGCCCCTCCACTGTCACCACTCCTGAGGGTCTTTCAACTGTCTCTGGTGCTACTTCAGCTACCACTCTCTTCACTGGATCTTCAACTGATGGCCCCTCCACTGTCACCACTCCTGAGGGTCTTTCAACTGTCTCTGGTGCTACTTCAGCTACCACTCTCTTCACTGGATCTTCAACTGATGGCCCCTCCACTGTCACCACTCCTGAGGGTCTTTCAACTGTCTCTGGGGCTACTTCTCCAAGTGGTCTTTCCACTGTAGAGGGGAATGCCACCACCACAATAGGTGTGACGACTACTCCATCTGGTGTCAATGGCACAGCAACATCAGAGAGTGTCTCTACAGGTATAGACACTAGAATAAGCGCTCTCTACCATGGGACTCAGGCTAAAAGATCTAACAGGGGTTAATGTAATGATATTATTTTGCAGCAATGGATCAGCAAACTTTACCCCAAGTGCTACTAACTTGACCCCTTCCTTAAGGAGGATATGGATATATACTGCTTTGTAACCATTATACTGTAGCTGGTTACGGATTAATCATTTTTTGGTATTTCTATGCTGGATTTTTTTATTTGGACGATGTGATAATAGTTGGTGATTAGACATTAATCCTAACCTACTTATACCCATACAGGCATAACTTTTTATCAGTTTTAAAATGGTATCCTGTAGAAACATTTAACTCTTGTATTAATGATGTATAATTTGTCTTCGTCAATGGGTTATGATTGAGTTAATTTTTTCTTAGTTTTACTCACATTCAGAAAGTGTACAGGAAACATAATTTTGACTTCCCAATAATGTTCTATATTTATAAAATCGACTTATTTACCATTGAGTTTTTTTTTTCAAATTCAAAGAATCTCCAAGTGTATTTTTATGATGGAAGATTTAAAAGTATACAAAGGAATGTTCATCAATTGAACGTAGAGGGCAGTATATTGTGAAATGTATTTTTGCACCTGAATATGTATATCATTGATTTATGTGTTATGAGTAGAAATGCCTCATTTTTTCTTATCGATATGTTTCTATTGTTTTCATTACATCCCACACTTCATTAGTGACGACTCCTCTTCCTACTGCACCTCCAACGACCCCGCCACCCCCCGGGGAGCGCACTGCTAGAATCAAGTTCGTCGTCCAGCAATGGATGGAGGATGGCTTAAACAGCACCCTTATTCAAAAGACACTCGCAGGCCTATGGGCTGCCAACAACGACGGTGGTAAGTATATTCATTGCATCGCATTTTCAAGATACATACTCATTCGAATATTGTACCATACCAAGAAAGGAACAATTTAAATATATTATCAAGTTTTTAATTTATACCTTTCACGCACATGCTATCTTTTGATCCATTTTATTGAAAATAAAATTGAGAAAGATTTGATAGTAACAATAAATTGACTTGTCAACTTCTGTTCTGTTCAAGCAAAAAGCTTTATGTTGGATGTTGACTTTAAGCATAAAGAGAAAGATGCAACAAAAGCAAAACAATAAAGAACAGAACAAGCAAATGACCAATAACTTATTACATATATTCGCAATTATTTTTCATTACCTTTGATTTTGTACATAAAACTTGCTTATAAACAAAGTAAGAAATAGCAGAGATTATTCTTTTTCTTGACTGTGATACCATGTGATTTTTCAGTTGTGAATGTGATACTATATTACAAAATATAATATTGATTGATTGATGAATGAATACCTATGGAGAATAAAAATCCTGTTGCATAATGTGTGCAATTTGAAATTTAAAAGAAAACTTGGAACAAGCACTCTATGTACCTCCATTAGCAATAATTTATTTTTTATTTGCAGTGTCCGCCAGCGACTTGGAGGTCTCAATAGGGTCGGAAGCAGCTTACGGAAAAGTTGGAAAAACTTGGTAAACAATTATTTACACGTCGGTCAGATAACATTTTAGTAGTGATGATACACAAACGATAGTTCGAACCAATTGTGCAATGTAGTCATTCTGCGTAGAAGAGAGAATATTTATTAGTGGTTTTAAAGACAGGTGGTGACAACTATACTAACATTTTTTCACAAAAGAAGTGATATCTAGGAAAATAATTGGGGTTCTGAACATTTTCTAACAACATAAACAATCAAATAGAAAATGAAAGTACTGGGCTTCTCTAAAGGAGAGTAAAGGGACCTTAAAAAAGAAATTAGATTGGACAGTGATCTCTAGGAAAAAAATAATTGGGGTTCTGAACATTTTCTAACAACATAAACAATTAAATAGGAAATGAAAGTACTGGGCTTCTCTAAAGGAGAATGAAGGAACCTTCAAAAAGAAATGAGATTGGGGAGGCAATGGCAAGTATAGAAATTCTCAGGATGTAATGTTATAAGGATGAATCACTGTATAAGATTAATGTTATCCATGATTTATATCAATGGTTGTCTGTATTATATGCTGATGGCAATAAGAATGAATCTAAAATATTGGTAAATCACTACTGTAAATCACTTAAATATGGCGTGAACATTATACAGCGCAATAACGCTACTGCCCTGGATAGCGTGATCTTAGTGTAGCGGTGAACGGGAACAGCAGTAGCAAGTTCAATTAAGAATTTAGTAGCGCATATGGGCAGAGCGCTATTATCGCTATCTTATTGTTCCCGCTATAATTAAGTGATTTACAGTATGCAATTGTCTGCAGGTGATGATTTTAGGTTTACGATCCATTTTAACTGGTTTTTACGTAAAAAGATTTAGCTTTTGACTAACTAATCCATATAACGTGTTACTTAGGGTCGAGGTCACGCGGATTAATGCCAGAGTGGTACTATCTGAGGAAAAATTCAACTCACTGAAGCTCAACGTCAGTGCCCTCGCACCTAACCGTGCCTCGCTGGCGAAGGGCCTGGCCACTGCAGGAGTGAACATCTTCAACGGCACCACTGCGTACAGCGCTGCCATGGTCTACAGACTCACCCTGGCCGACTACTTCGTGGAGGAGACAACTGAGGAAATGACAAAGACCTACATGAGAGCTCTGAAGGGGGCTTGGATCACATCCAATTCCGGTAGGTGGAGCTAGTTTAGGGTAACTGGTAAGAGTAATCACCCAAATGAATACATGTGGTTGGTAGGTGCTCGGCAATACCAATCGTGTGCGTTCTAATAGTAGATACTGTAAATCACTTAAATATGGCGTGAACATTATATGGCGCAATTACGGTACTGCCCTGGATAGCGTGATCTAAGTATAGCGGTGAACGGGAGCACCAGCAGCAAGTTCAATTAAGAATTTAATAAAGACGGGGATTATATAATAGCGCACATGGGCAGAGCGCTATTATAGCTATTTTATTGTTCCCGCTATACTTAAGTGATTTACAGTATTGCAGTTTAACCCTTAATGCTTAAAGATTTCCCTCAGATAAGGTCGTCTGGATCTGCAATGCTTTCGACATTAACTCTGGAATTGAGAATGGTTTTGCAAAATATTTAAAGGAGATTTGTTGGCGGTGTTCTAGCTGACATTTCCCCATCAAATAGTTTCCTAACTATGCTTTTTCAAGCAGGATTTTATGAAAATCATCAGGCTGTTTTGGCCACTGTAAGCATTAATGGGTTAAATGATAGAAATTCAATATGAGCTACACGATTAAAACTACATACCAGGTAACAGTGAGGGTATGTGAGTAAGAGACAATATATACATTAGGATGAGTCTACGTAAAAGTAACAATTATATGAATTACGATTCAAACACATTTCACAAGATTAAACTATAATATACATTACCATTCAAATACATTTTATATTGACAATACAAGTGGTTTTATTGGAGATATGTACAATGTTAAAGGTGAACCACTATGTGTGGATCCGAGCAAAAAGTCAGATACATTACTAGTAACTGAGCCTGACCAAGGAAACCAATAAATGTTACCAATTCTTAAATTTGCGTCAACATAAGAAATGGATAAAGTGGTGTGAAGTAGCGGAACAAAACATGATACGTTTTTGAGAGGAGTCAGGTCGAAAGGTTTACAACAAGTTAATCAGTAAGACTTATATTAACCCTTTTATAAACAATACTGGTCAACGTCAATTTTATATTGACAAATATAAGCTTCCACTATGACAATACTCTATACGTGAAATGATAAAATTAGCCTAGGTTACCAGATGTTTGTATATGTATTTACGAACAAAATGTAAATGACTAAAATGAGTAAAACAGTACTATCACTTATCAGTACTGTGTGAGTCCTTAAACGTATTCTGGACGCTATTCGTACATATCCATTCATAGGATGGGACAATAACTTTAAATAGGGTTGAGTTTGAAATAATCTGCACATGTTAGACCACAACGAGACAATCTTTATAAGGGTGAGAAAAATAGAATTTTATCGAAAAGGCAGTTTGGATATAAAATTACCTTGACTATGTTAGGAATTGTGAAAAAATATAATACATGTATGAAGTTGTATAACATTACCAGTATTAATTCCAATCACTTATTTGTTCCCATTGACTAAGTTAGGAATTGTGAAAAAATATGATATGAAGCAGTATAACACGACCAGTACTAATTCCAATCACTTATTTGTTCCCATTGACTAAGTTAGGAATTGTGAATAAATATAATATGAAACAGTATAACAGGACCAGTACTAATTCCAATTACTTATTTGTTCCTATTGTTTGTTTTAGCGTATAAGACTGATGACACGTTCAAATTAGAAATGGTTGCTGAACAACAGGGCCTCACAGAGACCGGGTAAGTTGTGTGTGTGTGTGTGTGTGTGTTTGTTTTGATAAATTTACAAAGAAACTTCATGTAGCGATGCCTTTTAGAGACAGGAGCCACAAGGAAGTACATTTGTAGTTTTACATTACGTCGTTCAGACTTTGTCATGTTTTGTTGAAATTGTAATTTTGGATATCACTGTTAAAGACATGCAAATACCCAAATTACCATATTATCTTTATCAATATAGAAATACAAAGAATGTAACAGAGGTAAAACGTGCTGTAAATCAATGAAAGGACGCATATGTATTATTCTGACTATGTACCACTGCGTCATGACTTATCGCTATGAACTGCCTATCTATGAAGCTTTTTATCATCTCTATAAGACACATATATAACAAAGCATATTTAGCTTGTGTTAACGCCTTTTGAAATCTTGATGACCCTTATGACTTCACAACTTGAAATATATTCATTTATTATTTACAGAACGGATTCAACCAGTTTCGTGTACTTTGCAATGGCGAAAGGAAAGGCACTCAATCCAGGAGAAGTTGAGGGACCAAATGAAGAAAATATCACTGCAGCATTAATAGCTGCTAAAATTAAAGTAAATATCGTGTATCTGATAGTTTAAAGCTATGGTTATGGTACAGAGTATTTCGTAAACTAAATCCATTCATTATCACAAAACGCGCTAATCGATTCACATTCCTATATATGTCCTTAATGTTCTTTTAGAGTATACTTATCTAACTATATTTTCAATGATGTCATTCGTTCCTGTGTTCGCATAAAATATTTTAGGATATTTTAGCCCAAATTTCAACTACAATATTGGAAAGGTATCGTTTAAAAAGTATTTCACATTAACATAAGTATGTTTAGATATGTCTTTTAAAACAAGAATTTTTACTTAATTTTGGTGCCCCATGTCTATAGATCACAGAGATAAAATACAGTTAGCCCTTTTCTATAATAATGGTTAAAGGAAAGTAACTTACAATTATTGTATTGTTTTCAGTACAAAGTTACCACGGACGTATTTATTGCTAATAAATACATACAGAATTTCTATGTGGCGTCAGCTGTCTTGAGCGACGATGTGCCAGCTATCATATCAAAGTTGCTGAAAATATGGAACACATACTTGGCAACAAGTAAGTACCCCAACGCTAATATACAAACATTCCTACATGTATGTGCAACAGATTCATGATGTACGTCCACTAACAGGGGCGTCACCAAAATATTAGTATGAACCTTGGATAAATAACTTTTCTTCATCTAAAGTATGAACGTTACATCATAATTTGATTGGCATTTCTTCAAAATCAAAAAAGTATCGTATGTTGCATCGCTTCTTGCTGTAGGTCAGTGTATATGAATGAATTTGTTTTAACTTAAATCATTTTCCATTTCAAATTGCAGATTATGTGTGCAAGTTTTCAAAAGAAGAAACAAATATCAAATTTATTGAAACGGTGCAGTACGCTGGCACTAATGGGTAAGTCTTGACAACTACTCTCTACTACTAATCGCTGCTGCTACTACTACTACTACTACTACTACTACTACTACTACTACTACTACTACTACTACTACTACTACTACTACTACTACTACTGCTACTACTGCTACTACTAGTAGTCTACTACTACTACTACTACTGCTGCTGCTGCTGCTGCTGCTGCTACTACTACTACTACTACTACTACTACTACTACTACTACTACTACTACTACTACTACTACTACTACTACTACTACTACTACTACTACTGTCTACTTAGGAATAAATAGTTCACACCCATCACTCAGCATGATAATTTCAAATCGATGTTGGAAAAGTGTCATACATTTAACAATACTCTTGACATGCACCCTATTTATTTCATCATCAACATGTAGCACCGAGGTGTTTGGATTCAAGTATGCTGTACTGGCTGATGCCAAGGGTACATTTGTGAAAGGCACAGTGTATGAGGACACAGATAAGAGCCGTGTACAGGCGCCTGCGGCCGAGGCCTTCAGGAATATCAGCATTGTCGGAGGCACAAGGAATTATACATCATACTTCGGAGAGACTCGCCTTACTGACTCAGCCTGGGTGGTGGCCTTCACCACTACAATAAACACGCAAAACCTCACATCGCTGACAGATATCTTCATAGACATTCTAAGAAATGAACAGCCAGGTAGGTACTAGTGCACTCAAAGCATTCAATCTGCGCATGCTCACAACTATTTCCATACATTTCGATCGATTTCCAAACTTCAATTGGAGTTAGAAACGTCAACATACATATGATAGATAGAGCCAACAGGGAATGACTATATATCTGACCCGTTTTTTGCAGGCTAATTAAAAAATCGTAAAGCATGAGGTCTGTTCTAAAAGATTGCCAATAAGTGTATTTAATTGAGACAAATAAATGAATACTATTAAAAAGAAGTATAGTCAAATAATGAAAAGTAAATATGATATTTTCATTGCAATTGATTTTTGTTGACTTTGAATTTTCTTTAACTTGAATGTATTGCTGACTACATGTATATCTTTTCAATTTACATTACTTCCCTGTACATTTCCTTCTAGGCACCTCAACTACCTATAACGTGGAAAGAAATTTTACCAACTTGATCTCTACCACTGATAGAGATGAGAACGGCGAAGGGTAATTATCTCCTTGTACTTAATTGATTAGCTGTATACAGGCAACTCTGCTTAATCCGGACATGTGTAATCCAGATTTTCGTCTAAACCGGACAGTTTGGAAAGTCACAGTTCCTTCCTATATATATAAGTCCTATTTGCATAATCCGGATTTTGCCTAATCCGGACGGAAATTTATGGTCCATATGAGTCCAGATTAAGCAGAGTTGCCTGTAATATCAATGGTGCTCAACAGTTCTCAGAGTAGTAATTTATAATGATAGGATGCACATGGGTCTCGTGGTACAATATTGAGTCGAATGACGGGATACGATATTTAGATAAGGCTAGTAGGAGTACTGAACAGTATACTGGTCTCTGACCACTCTGTTGATTACGACAGGACGAGAGAAGTAAGTCATACATAATTCCCCTTAAAACCTGAAATAAACCATATTCATGTTTTCGTCATTAGGATTTGATACAATCTTGCATTAAATATGTACGCAACTGAATAATTATGATTTTCGACTAAACCCCATGTTTCCGTAAAGATTATATCAGTTGTATCATGAAGTGGCTATTTCGATGCAAATTTCACTTTTATTTGATGAAAATGATGAGCGCTTGCTCGGAAATTTCTGCACAAAGCAAACACGTACATGTATAGATACACGCATGCTGATGGGTGAAGTACTGTATAGTGCTAGGGAATGGTCAATGCAATACGTTGTTGAGTGTGGAACACCTCTAGCCTCCCCTTTCAAAGAAAAATTATAGTATAGTATGATAAAGTAAAGTTTATTGACTGCAACTCAACGATGAAAAATTGATTACAATAAACAAACTTACATAATTAATACATACAGTAGGAATAGAACAAATAGGAACATGTAATGAAGTGAATATAACTGAAGAGAGAACACTTAACAAGCGAAGTATAACGAGGCGCTACAAAGTGTTATATGGAAAGTTTCAACGCACAGAGAAAATTAGACGGCGAGGTAGGGGGAAGAGCTAGTGAGAGGAGTAAAGTCATGGGAAAAGTAATAAACAAGAAAAGTGGACAAAACTAAAAACAACTTTAGATGGAAATGATGTCAAAGCATAGCATATGCATAACTTTAGAACTAGCTAATGTGGCAATTGTTTTGTTAAGGTTGACAGTGTGGATTATACATTTCTTCGTCACACAAGAGGATAACTCTCAGAGGCAAAAGCGTGGACTTTTTTCTAAATGGAGACGGAAGCGAAGACCTTGTGACTCTCGATATAAAAAGAAGATCGATAATAAGAAATATAATAAAAGATACAGACCGTTCAAGGTATATTGCATTTTTCTTTATTTCAATTTGCATATGTTGAACTTTATATCTTCGATAATAGTATACGTTTAATTTGAAATATTTTGACACTTTTAAGATCTTAGGGCATTAAAAAGCGATGACATACATTCGTTGATATGCACGGTAAGCATAGACAGCACCTCAAAGCGCAACACGCTTAGAAAGCAAAAAGGGCTACTTGTCTGATTTTCATCAAATAGGCATCTCCTAAGTGAATAGGCCCATTTCTATATCAAATATTCACTATTATTATTATTATCATTATTATTATTATTATTATTATTATTATTATTATTATTATTATCGTTATTATTATTATTATTATTATTATTATTATTATTATTATTATTATTATTATTAATATTATTATTATTGTTATTATTATTATCATTATTGTCATTATTATTATTATCATTGTTATTATTATTATTATTATCATTATTATTATTTTCATTATCATTATTATCATTATTATTATTATTATTATTATTTTTATTATTATTATTATTATTATTATTATTATTATTGTTATCATTATTATCATTATTGTCATTATTATTATTATTATCATTATTATTATTATTATTATTATTATCATCATTATTATTATTATTATCATTATCATTATTATCATTACCATTATTATTATTATTATTATTATTATTATTATTATTATCATCATTATTATCGTTATTATTTGTAACTTCTCGTATCTTTATCTTTAAGGTATATCCCAAAGACCCTAAGAAATTGCCAACATCGACATCAGACCTGTTTGTTATTTATGTGAATTACTTCATCAGGAAAGATCACAAAATGAAGATCCAGAATGCGTTGAGCGAATACTATGGTTCAGGTATTGTACACTTATTCATGAATTTCTGTTATCATTTTAAATGTATAACTGCAGCTGTCATACATCGCTTACTCATAAGGAAAGTCATAAAAGTCAATGGTAGGGGCCATGTAAAGAATCCATAGTTGCAAAGTCGAACAGTAACCATAAGCTTTGTGCTGGATACAGGGTATACGATTGAGAGCTCTACTAGTTGGCCACGTGGCTTCCGCATTGTACATATCGAACACAGCTTCAAATCTTCATTAAGTTATTTACTTCAAAATTTAACATATTTAATCCCCTACATTGGTTTTACCTCGATGCATTTACCTGCATCATTATTGAAAAAAAATGTTAATTACTCGGTAGTTGATATTACCGGTGTGTGTGGCTTGTATTCCAAAGGGCAATGCCTTAGACCACTCGGCGATTGAGGTAGGCCGTGGTACAGGCCCCTCTTTGTTACACATGTTAGAAATCATTCTTTTTTACGTCTTTTAGATTTATAGGCCATGCATGACTTGGCCTGCGGTTTGGGGAAGAAAGCTACCTTTAGGTATATAAGCTAAATGAACCCCTGGAAGCTCTGAACAGTGCAACTCCTCTGTATTGCTTGGGTTTTCCTAGCAGCGCTCAGAGTATATCCCATATATCACAACGTTCTGGCGATCTATTTGACATCCAAAACGTTTGCACGTTGATCATTGTATATCTTTTTCGTGTAACAGGTCTCGTCTTCGACGGATGGCAGGTTAAAGGGGGGAAAGAGGCAAAAGGCATCAGAACCAAGGACTCGTGTGTGGCAAAATGTACTGGCTCCTGCAAGGCTGTTGACTTCAACAGGAAGAGTAGGAGGTGCTACTTCTTTACTGCATCCAAGGCTTGTGGCAAACGATACAAGAACAAGGATGTAATTCACATCAAGAAAGAACCATGTGGTATGTTCAGTCATTTTTATATATACTAATATATATATACATGTATATATATATATATATATATATATATATATATATATATATATATATATATAGAGAGAGAGAGAGAGAGAGAGAGAGAGAGAGAGAGAGAGAGAGAGAGAGAGAGAGAGAGAGAGAGAGAGAGAGAGAGAGAGAGAGAGAGAGAGAGAGAGAGAGAGAGAGAGAGAGAGAGATAGATAGATAGATAGATAGATAGATAGATAGATATAGAGATATAGAGATATATATGTATCTCCACACTGGGTCTGGCATGAGCCATGTATGTAGAATCTCAGTGTTATAGGGTTCTATCAGTTACAGTTTTGTCTCCGTACTACGTCTGGCACCAGAATCCCCTTTCCTGACAGTATAGTCCTCGGAATACAGTCTCTGTCATCACCAAACCCTGTTTGAAATCTATTTTGAAGTTTTTTCAGTTAGGTTGACTTTTAGATGACACTTTCCCCACACAATTATGAAAATATTAATTTCAATGCAGTGAAATACAGGAACTTCAAGATTGTACCTAATGAATAGTTCAAGTCATATTCATCCGATACCAGTGTCATTTCTTCAAATCAGACTGTTGACAGCAATCACTTTTGTTCTCTTTGCAGGAACCAAGGTGCTTTTTGTAAAAGCCAGAGCAAGTGTTTGCAACTGCGGGTAAGACTGGAAAAACCTTTACAATATATGATTTCTGTTATGTCTTTTACTTAATACTACTAAAAAACTAAAGATGTATTTCTTACAATCCTAATTGACTCGCCGGCATTTAGAACTTCGATGAAATCATTTTAACCAATGTGATTAGTGTTGCATAGGTGTCCTGAACATTAGTCCTACTATTGGCGAATTATCTATCTGTCTGAGAATCAGTGGTATTTCGTGTACAGTATTACTTTCTTGATGCGATATTCAAAACTTTCCAAAATATCTTTAGTGCTTTTTATACGTTTTATGTATGCACTCATTGACTGAAGGTGAACCCCATAAACTTCACCTTCCAAATTTCCCTCTTGCTTTATTCGATAATGTTCATTACCAAACTAACAAGAACCACAACTCGAGACTTTCTTGACATGGATTCATAGGATTTTGAATTCCAAGACTAATTATATAGTTCCTCATATGCTTATGCAAACTTGAGCAGATGTCACTAATATAGGATGTTGAAAGTGAAAATGGTGTCATTTAATATAAAACTATTATTTATCCTTTCTACCTTTTGTGACTTCTCGTGTTCCAATTACTTCTCAGCATCCAATATCAATACAAACATTTACATAATTACAAACGGACCAATTAGGTGAAAGCATTTATTCGAAACTCGAAACGTACCATAATGCATATATTATGATAATATTGTTGAAGGATGCTTTGATAATGTTCCATTCCGACATAGGGATTTTTTATGTTTTCTCCTTTAGGAGGGTGGTAACTGCGTACTACTACAGACTGGAAAGAGGCGGGAAGGCCATATCAGCCATCAGGAACCCCAATTCCATGATCACTAACAGCAAACAGGGGGCCGCATTCAATACCATATTGCGCAAGGGGGGCTTGCGGTACAGCACCTACAACGTCTACCAAGACTTCAACTACTACTTCATAATAACTAATCCAAAGATACTGCCAGTGACTTTCTATGAAGACATGCTCTCCATCTACGTTAGACGTCCAGTGTTCTCTAAGGACAGACGGTTATTCACAGCCAGAATTGCCAAGGCCCTAGCAGCCAGGGGCATTAAAGGTAGTCACAGAATTACTCTTGCCAGTATAGATAGCTTTTGAGCATCGGGTTTCATTAATTCATGACGTTGCCAAGCATACAAGAATTTTACATGTAAATTAGCAATGTAAAACCTGAAAAGGGAGTAAATGTGTAATTTTATCTCACAGAAATAAAGACTTGTCAAAAGAATATATATTTGGGAGGTTTTAACTCTTTAACTGCCGGTGTCATTTACTGAAAAGACCCCCGGAGCTGTTTGTGGCCTAAACTCCCTAGTAGACTTGTATTCAAAGGCTCTTCTGGGGTTCTCTTTTCGTGTGAAAATCAGTATAAAGTAGTCTATAATCAAACAATCCTCTTTGGCTTTTAGAAGGGAAAACTAGCTGAAATACATGGATTGACCCGCCTGTTTGCCACTTGTTGGTGTTCCAGGAGATAGAGGGATACCTGTAAATGCAGCTAAACTATTCGTTTCCTGTTTTTACGTCATGTACTCTTATATTTGCAAACACCAAAAGCAGCAACTTCTATTGAAGCTATCTGAGTGCCAATAGCTTTATGCTAAGATAAAATGATTATAATCGATTTCCTTTTTCCCATGTAGGTGCCAGAGTGAGCTATCGTCGACAATCCAGGCAACTCTCAGTGAAAGGGTCAGTATAGATTAAGTGCAAAAATATATGTTAATCTGCCATTCTTGATAATCAGGAATTAGGTTGGTAACGTTTAAGATGAATACAAAATTCTCAATGAGTTGGGATTAGGTGGTGGTTTTCTCGGATTCTCCGATTTCCTCCACTAATTACAATGAGCTAGTTACGAATATGCTGAAATATGGCAGACGAAGTGGCAATAATTGAAATTTCATATTAAAAGAATAGGCTGATTGTATTAGAAATTATATATATATATATATATATATATATATATATATATATATATATATATATATATATATATATATATATATCTATATATCTATATATATATATATATATATATATATATATATATATATATATATATATAAATATATATATATATACAACATCAAGGCTGCTGATAGTGTGCAAAACTTCAAGAAACAGCTGACAACATTGCTATTTCGACAGGAGTTTAATTGACTATATGGGGCATGACGACTGTCCACTGACTCTAAAGCGCTTTTGGACATTATAGGTGGAAAGGGGCGCTATATCAAATATCAATTATTATTATTATTATTGTTATTATATATATATATATATATATATATATATATATATATACATATATATATATATATATATATATATATATATATATATATATATATATATATATATATATATATATATATATATATATATATATACATATATATATGTATGTGTGTGTGTGTATATATATATATATATATCTATATCTATATATCTATATCTATATATATATATCTGTCTATATATATATATATATATATATCTGTCTATATATATATATATATATATCTATATATATATCTATATATATATATATATATATATATATATATATATATATATATATGTATATATATATATATATATATATATATATATATATATATATATATATATATATATATATATATATATATATATATAAACATATATACTTATATGTATATATATATATATATATATATATATATATATATATATATGTATATATATATATATATATATATATATATATATATATATGTATATATATATATATATATATATATATATATATATATATATATATATATATATATATATATATATATATATATATATATATATATATATATATAAAGTGTAGTCTTATTTTCTTCAATATCACTTTTCATTCTACAATTGTTCTCTTCCAGGGAAATAGCATTCAGACTTTATTTCTCTGTGAAGAATGCTGCTGGAAAGGTTGTGTCCGCTAAAAAGTACAAACTCACAGCCAAGGAAATCGGCGAAATAAAAGGCTCAAGTGGATCATATAAAGTGCTCTCCTATGCAAGTGGGGCCATTCGAAGTTTCGACGCCTACTTCTTCCTGCCATTCAAGAGACCTATATCTGCCAAGGACACCGAAAGACTACAGAAAAATTTACTGGCTGCATACAAGGAAGCATGGAAACTAGGTACGTGTACTTTAAAATTGGGATTGGTTTTAGAAATATTTCAATTGGCATTAATCCATTAAGTCCTAAGAATAATCTCTAAGTAGTCATCTTACTATGTTATTCTACCTGGTTATTTGGCATTCTGGATTCGGTTTTATCGTCACTTTTGCTGCCACAAAGAGGCTATACCGTGACTAGTCATTTGCGATTGTAAAAGTAACGGCAGTACACGCAAAAAAGCAATTGCGCATAATACTAAGTCACTGGCAACTGTCTCACATGGCCTGAGCTAGATTCAAATATGCGCATTTTTTAGAGCGAGAAGTTAGTAGCCATGCATTGGACCTCTTGGCAAACAAGGGTGCTCAAGTTGAATTATAACTTTATTTTTACTGTATTCTTTTATTATTCGTTCATTTTTATTGAAAAAAACATGCACTTTGTGATTTTCTATCTGCATTCAATAAAAAATACAATATCAACTGATTCATGGTTTCGGAATGGACTTTTTATTATGGTCATAGTTATGCCATGCTAAGGTTAACATCAGCCTAGAAATGTTCTTCATATTTCATTTACACATACATTCTCTTTAATTTTATTTACATAGGAGGGTTTGTCTATTTGTCTATTTCACACAATGGTTATTTTGTTTTGGCAATTATAATAATAGTGTTCACTAACCCTCCTTGTTTTGAGCCCGTTTTATTTCAATGTCTTGTTTCAGCAGTTCTTTGAAGCCAATATTCAATTTCCTTACTAAGTGAGAACTACTACGGGTTACACAAGCTTTCGTTTTAGTCTCAGAATTACATGCCAGGCCATCGAACATTTAGTACATACTTCAAAAAGAACTACCAGAATGGAGTGCATTAATTCATCTCAGAAAATTTTACATGCTCTTTTTCTGTATCGATCTGGCCATATGGGAAGCTAATTGATGTTCCAGAAAAGTGGCTTTTCATTTGATACAGTTATATGTAATCGAAATTAGATAATTGAGCGCAAAACAATGTTTAGAAAACAATACCTAACTAGCAAATTGAAAATCAAGGAGGCTACAAACTTCACTTTTTATAAACATACATGTAAGGTGTGATTAACTTGATTATACACAGTATAAGGTATCTGTGTTTGCCATCGTTTTTGTTATTGACTTTGTTATCATTGATATTGATTTTACAGGATCAGGGAAAGGGTCCCAAACTCCACCCACAAGTGAGTAGCATTTGATACGACTGAAATCCCATACTGCATAAAAACCTCACATATAATAACTTATAAGACTTTTCTACTGTCAATTGTATAACAAAGCCATTAGGTTAAGCCAACTCTATGTCATTTACATAGAATGCTTGCATGCTATCTTTTGTATTGACGATTTCTCCTCTGTCTATCAGTTCCCCATACAATTTCAGGTGTCTAATGTCATAAACTGCTGAGTAACCCAGTTGCTCTTTCTCATTTAGGTAGTATTATTTCTGGTTTCTGTGTTCACTTGACTGTCACAATCTATATTTTCTTTGTTTATATATTTCTATTCATCTATTTTACATTCATTCATTTAATGTATATGTCTTTTATGCAAAGTCATAGTTACTGTAGAACACACAATGTTAGCGTCTGTTTATATACATATACATAGCGTGTGGTTCCGCTTCGCTATATATAAAAACGCTATACTTTCTTCTTACTCACAGTACTGGCGCTGTCAGCGGCGGCTACCGTCGCTAACATAAAGATACGCTTTGATGCAAAAACTCCCCAATTCGCTATAATTGGGACACGCGTCATATATGTGTTCTACAGTAATAGATTTGTATTAGTGTAAGATCTCTAGCTATAAGGATTGCTCTACTTAAGTTAGATAAACAACAACATATCTGTGGAAAACTAGATAATCAACCACCTTTAGTACAAAGGTACGTTAATGTCTATATTGCACAAAGAGATCAGTAAGGTTGGTGTCTATGCTATAAAGATAAGAGAAAATGATTTTGAAACTTTCAGAGAAAGGTGGATTTAATATACCCGGAGGGGAGGAGGTACGCAATGCTAAGTTCAACAATGCGGATGAATGTGTCAAAGCCTGTACGGGCGGGTGCTGGGCGATTGATTTCAATAGAAAATCAAAGAAATGCTATCGTCATACTTCCAAGACAGCATGTAAGACCCTGCATCCTCACAAGGATGTTGACCACTACAAGATCCGGCCTTGCAGTAAGTGGTGTATCATATGCAAGAGTAGGGGGTGGGGGCAGTATGAACTCGGAAATGCGGGTGGTAACATTAATTAACCTAAAAAAGTAACTCATCATTTGCAAAACTGTATCTTTGATGAATGAAAACAAGATTGTATTGAACCAAACATGCCTTGAAAGCCGTGGCCTTCATCGTCGCCGCCCAGTTGAAACTGACAAAGGAAAAGCAATTTTGGCGGCAATAATCACAGAAAAAGACGCTGGCTGCTGTCTCGCCTGGTGGAAACAGGCCTTTGAATTCCATTCTCAACAAATTATTTGTATGAGTAGTATTTTTAATTGATGCATCCAAATGCCATCATAGTGCATGATCCTTTGTCTCGCACTGAAGAGTGTAAGACCTTCTCCTTACAGTTTCGGCCAATCTCTTTCAAAGTCTTCTGCACGTGAATCCAAGCACGTCTACGCACTTTTAACATAACCTAAGTTTCTTTTATTCATCTAATACTTTACTTACTATTTATGTAAGGCAGCATATTTGTATTTATTTACATATTTAAGCAGTTTCATTACGTTTTCTTTTAGCTGAGAAATGATTGGAATCAGTTCCAAAAGGCCATACAGTATAAATATGAAGTAAACAAGGAGGCGGTGGACTTTGATACAGTTTAATATCATAGTTACGTCATGCTAAGGTTAACATCAGCCTAGAAATGTTCTTCATATTTCATTTGGACATAACTTTTCTTTAATTTTATTTACATAGGAGGGTTTGTCTATTTCACACAATCGTTATTGTTTTGGCAATTAGTATAATAGTCTTCACTAACTCTCCTTGTTTTGAGCCCATTTTATTTCAATGTCTTGTTTTAACAGTTCGTTGAAGCCAAAAGTATATTTCCTTCCTAAGTTTGAATTACTACAGTACACACGAGCTTTCGTTTTAGTCTCATAATTACATGCCTGGCCATTGAACATTTAAGTACATACTTCAAACAAGAACTACTCAAATTGAGTGCAGTAAGTCATCACAGAAAATGTTTGTGTATCTTTTGTGTGTATCGATCTGGCCATATGGGAAGTAAATTGATGTTCCAGAAAAGGTTTTTTTTTCATTTGATACAGTTATATGTAATCGAAATTATGACTGAGCGCAAAACATTTTTTTAAAGAAACAGTGCCAAACTTGCAAATTGAAAATCAGGTAGGCTACAAACTTCACTTTTTATAAACATAAGGTGTGGTTAACTTGATTATACACCGTATAAGGTATCTGTGTTTGCCATCGTTTTTGTTATTGACTTTGTTATCATTGATATTGATTTTTACAGGTTCAGGGCAAGGATCCCAAACTCCACCCACAAGTGAGTAGCATTTGATACGACTGAAATCCCATACTGCATAAAAAACCTCACATACAATAACTAATAGGACTCTTCTACTGTCAAATGTATCACAAGGCCATTAGCTTAAGCCAACTCTATGTCATTTACATAGAATGCTTGCATGCTATCTTTTGTATTGACGATTTCTCCTCTCTCTATCAGTTCCCCATACATTTTCAGATGTCTAATATCATAAACTGCTGAGTAACCCAGTTGCTCTTTCTCATTTAGGTAGTATTATTTCTGGTTTCTGTGTTCACTTGACTGTCACAATCTATATTTTCTTTGTTTATATATTTCTATTCATCTATTTTACATTCATTCATTTAATGTACATGTCTTTTATGCAAAGTCATAGTTACTGTAGAACACACAATGTTAGCGTCTGTTTATATACATATACATAGCGTGTGGTTCCGCTTCACTATATATAAAAACGCTGTACTTTCTTCTTACTGTACTGGCGCTGTCAGCGGCGGCTACCGTCGCTAACATAAAGATACGCTTTGATGCAAAAACTCCCCAATTCGCTATATTTGGGACACGCGTCATATATGTGTTCTACAGTAATAGATTTATATTAGTGTAAGATCTCTAGCTATAAGCATTGCTCTACTTAAGTTAGATAAACAACACCATATCTGTTGAAAACTAGATAATCAACCACCTTTAGTACAAAGGTACGTTAATGTCTATATTGCACAAAGAGATCAGTAAAGTTGGTGTCTACGCTATGAAGATAAGAGAAAATGATTTTGAAACTTTCAGAGAAAGGTGGATTTAATATACCCGGAGGGGAGGAAGTACGCAATGCTAAGTTCAACAATGCGGATGAATGTGTCAAAGCCTGTACCGGCGGGTGCTGGGCGATTGATTTCAATAGAAAATCAAAGAAATGCTATAGTCATACTTCCAAGACAGCATGTAAGAAACTTCATCCTCACAAGGATGTTGACCACTACAAGATCCGGCCTTGCAGTAAGTGGCTGTATTATATGCAAGAGTAGGGGGTTGGGGCAGTATGAACTCGGAAATGCGGGTGGTAACATTGATTAACCTAAAAAAGTAACTCATCATTTGCAAAATTGTATCTTTGATGAATGAAAACAAGATTGTATTGAACCAAACATGTCTTGAAAGCCGTGGCCTTCATCGTCGCTGCCCAGTTGAAACTGACAAAGGAAAGGGAATTTTGGCGGCAATAATCACAGAAAAAGACGCTGGCTGCTGTGACGCCTAGTGGAAACAGGCCTTTGAATTCCATTCTCAACAAATTATTTGTATGAGAAGTATTTTTAATTGATGCATCCAAATGCCATCATAGTGCATGATCCTTTGCCTCACACTGAAGAGTGTAAGACCTTCTCCTTAAGGTTTTGGCCAATCTCTTTCAAAGTCTTCTGCGCATGAATCCAAACCCGTCTACGCACTTTTAACATAAACTAAGTTTCTTTTATTCATCTTATACTTTACTTTCTATTTATGTAAGGCAGCATATTTGTATTTATTTACATATTTAAGCAGTTTCATTACGTTTTCTTTTAGCTGAGAAATGATTGGAATCAGTTCCAAAAGGCCATACAGTATAAATATGAAGTAAACAAGGAGGCGGTGGACTTTGATACAGTTTAATATCATAGTTACCTCATGCTAAGGTTAACATCAGCCTAGAAATGTTCTTCATATTTCATTTAGACATAACTTTTCTTTAATTTTATTTACATAGGAGGGTTTGTCTATTTGTCTATTTCACACAATCGTTATTGTTTTGGCAATTAGTATAATAGCCTTCACTAACTCTCCTTGTTTTGAGCCAATTTTATTTCAATGTCTTGTTTTAACAGTTTGTTGAAGCCAATAGTATATTTCCTTCCTAAGTTTGAATTACTACAGTACATGCGAGCTTTCGTTTTAGTCTCATAATTACATGCCTGGCCATTGAACATTTAAGTACATACTTCAAACAAGAACTACTCAAATTGAGTGCAGTAAGTCATCACAGAAGATTTTTGTGTATCTTTTGTGTGTATCGATCTGGCCATATGGGAAGCAAATTGATGTTCCAGAAAAGTTTTTTTTCATTTGATACAGTTATATGTAATCGAAATTATGACTGAGCGCAAAACATTTTTTTAAAGAAACAGTGTCAAACTTGCAAATTGAAACTCAGGTAGGCTACAAACTTCACTTTTTATAAACATAAGGTGTGGTTAACTTGATTATACACCGTATAAGGTATCTGTGTTTGCCATCGTTTTTGTTCTTATCATTGATATTGATTTTTACAGGTTCAGGGCAAGGATCCCAAACTCCACCAAGTGAGTAGCATTTGATACGACTGAAATCCCATTCTGCTCAAAAATCACACATATTATAGCTAAAATGACTCTTCTACTGCCAATTATATAACAAAGCCATTAGGTTAAGGCAACTCGGTGTCATTTACCTAAATTGCTTGCATGAACTCTGATCATATGCAATCTTTTGGATTGACGATTTCTCCTCTGTCTACCAGTTCCCCATAAAATGTCAGAGGTGTCTAAAATATTAAACTGCAGAGTAACCCAGTTGCTCGTTCTCACTTAGATAGTATTATTTTTAGTTTCTGTGTTCACTTTGCTGTCACTATCTATACTATCTATGTTAATATATTTCTGTTCATCTATTTTACATTCATTTATTTAATGTGTATGTATTTTATGCACAGTCATAGTTAATAGATATATATTAGTGTAAGGTCTCTAGCAATTAGCATTGCTCTACTTAAGTTATATAACCAACAACATATCTGTTGAAAACTAGATAATCAACCACCTTTAGTACAAAGGTACGTTAATGTCTATGTTGCACAAATTTTTAGTGGTAATGTTAGAAGTTTATGAGAATCTAGCAGCCGCACAACCAACAGCAGTTCTAGTGATTTTATTCTATTTTGCATCAGGAAAGTTGGTGTCTATGCTATAAAGCTAAGAGTAAATGATTTTGAAACTTTCAGAGAAAGGTGGATTTAATATACCCGGAGGGGAGGAGGTACGCAATGCTAAGTTCAACAATGCGGATGAATGTGTCAAAGCCTGTACCGGCGGGTGCTGGGCGATTGATTTCAATAGAAAATCAAAGAAATGTTATCGTCATACTTCCAAGACAGCATGTAAGAAACTTCATCCTCACAAGGATGTTGACCACTACAAGATCCGGCCTTGCAGTAAGTGGTGTATCATATGCATGAGTAAGGGGGCAGGATAATCTTGGGGATGCGGGTGGTAATATTTGATAACCTAAAGATGATTGCAACACTGTATCTTAGATGAATAAAAAACAAGATTGAATTTAATCAAAAATGTCTTAGGGTAGAGTGCGTTTTAATTTAGCGGGACGGCGAGCAGGGCAGCGGCTGTTTCTCCATCAGAAAGCTACTCCCTCACCGCTACGTTCCTACGATCTACCGACGGGCTACTGCCGCTTACATCAAATTGCATCTGCTCTCGCGAAGTGGCTGATTTGAAAATAGACTTCAACCAATCAATGTGATTGGTTTATATAGCAAAACCAGGCAGTTTCCTAGGATCACTCATGAATTCCATTCTCAACAAATTGTTTGTTTTAGTAGTATTTTTAATTGATGCATCCAAATGCCATAGTGCATCACTTGTCTCACACTTAAGAGTGTAAGACCCTCTCCTTTAGGCTTCGGTCAATCTCTTTCAAAGCCTTCTGCACGTGAATCCAAGCACGTCTACGCACTTTTAGCATAAACTAAGTTTCTTTTATTCATCTTATACTTTACTTACTATTTTAGTATTTATGTAAGGCAGCATATTCGTATTTATTTACATATTTAAGCAGTTCCGTTACATTTTCTTTTAGTTGAGAAAATGATTGGAATCAGTTCCAAAAGGCAATACAGTATACAGTGCCGACATTTAATTCCTGCACTAAATATGTGGGCAGCCCGGGCAGAATACACAACTGGACCCCCGGTTGCTACACATTTTTCCTTGGTATGGATGCATGTTTAACATACAACTGAACGTAGCTTTGAAATGCTTGGCTTATTTTCTTGACATGTCAATCATGGTCGTTTATACAACCAGGCACTGGCAGACGTCCGGTCCACTGGTGCAGGAATTAAATATCTGACCTGTAACTATGAAGTAATCAAGGAGGCAGTGGACTTTGATATATTTTGATATATATCACCCTATATTTCAGGCAACAGTGGCGATGGTAAGATGGACCAAGCTCCCCCTCCAGGTGCGTATATATGTGTAACAGTTAGTTAAGAAAAGGCTGCCCTGTTTCCTATTGTTAGTATGTTCATCACAATATCTGCCTAATATTGGGTATTATTTAACGTATAGGGAGATCTTTCTTTTTTTGTAATTGTAATGTTTATTGACCATGTACATGACCATGAAATTGCAAATACGTCAAAATCATATACAACATACATCAAAATTACATAACCAGGAAAATACAATAGTACCACAAAATCAAAGATTATTTAATCCTTATGCCAAAGTCAACCCCATGAGGAAAGCTTGCTAAATAAGCTTGGGAACTGCCGACTAGCACCAAGTCATTGGCAAATTGTTTTGAATGGGATATGAACCGCATTCTCACTTGCATGAGTAGCGAATTGCAGCATGCTCTGAAACGTATGTGAATATCAGTGATAACAAATTGATTCTTCGAGATATGTTTGACTTTTATGATGCTTTTCCTGTTAGATTTATAGCCATAGTTTTCTACTAGTCGTAAGCCTTCCGAAGTTATATTCAAAGTTTCAAACGTTGTGTTATGTTGCAAGACGTTAATCAGAGCCGCATTGTTAGTGATCGTATCAATCATCTAAAGATTTTTAAGAATACAAATTACTATCAGGTGTACCAAGCACGTGCTTTATGGTACACATGCATGACTTTGCAATGGAGGAGAAAAGTTGGCGCAATGCTTTGTCTCGGCGAAAAAACATACCGGGTATCCTGAGAGTTCCCCTCTAGAGAGAGATAAAGAGAGATATTATAGCGTGTTGCCCTTTTACTATCATTAGTCTGTTAGTATCAAGATATTGTTTAAGGGATCAGGATAGATTAGTGTGCAGATGGCCTGGTGTTGATTTATAGCTGAGGCCTGAATGTTCTTAATTTCTTATTTGGAAAAGAAACCCCTGCACACACTATTCCTAAGGCTGACACTGTTGAGGAAAGTGTATCTGCAATTGCTGTAGCTACAGGCTGAAACAGCTGTTTATCAACCAAAGTCACCACTTTCTATTAAGGCTATTCTATTTTAAAGTGGTATTTTAAGTGGTAGAAGACAAAAAAACAATTCAAAGATTGGAGGGTGGGTGGTTCCAGATATTCAGAACACGGGGGAGGGGGGCTCATAAAAAAGAATAAAGTTCAGAATTGGAGGGGGGAGTGCAAAATTTCCTCTGTGCCCCAACCCTCGCCCCTCCCACTTTTGAATTGGAATAGCCCTTTTTAATTTTAAAAACAACTCATATTGATAAAGTTAATCCCCTAAAATAATTCTCTACTTCCATACAATTTCCTTGACGATAAGGCATTTTAGGGCAGCTTACAAATCTAGCTGGTATATATGTAGACCTTTTGTATATTTTTGATCAGCCACCACACTCATTGTGATTAAACAATATACCAACATATTACTGTAGAAACATTCTATAATGTATTGTGGTTTTCATTTTAGGAATACTCTACTATGGAAAACGATCAAATGGAGGAGATCGTCCTAAGAGGGGTATTAGAAATGAATTGAGCTGCTTCAAAGCTTGCATTGCATCTAAAGCATGCAAATCAGCAGATTTCAATCGTGGTAGAAACACATGCCATTTCCATACTAAAGGGGTCACTTGCAAGAGATTAATAACCAGTCGGAGAGTTGTACGCTACGTCAAGGGATTCTGCAGTAAGTCCAAATATTTATCCCTATATATATATATATATATATATATATATATATATATATATATATATATAATTATATATATATATATATATATATACATATATATATGTATATATATATATATATTATATATATATATATATATATTAATATATTTATATATATACCATTTCATTTAAAATGTATGATTTGAAAATTGCTTTGAGCACATAAAGATATTAAAAATCAATTAGATTTTTAAAAATTAGATATCAAGAGATTAATAATTATATCTTGTTTTTAAACTTAGGCTCGGAGTACAATAACCAACATGTGCATGGAGGAAAGCGACAGAAGAGGAGCAACACAAAAGCGAAATGTCTGGCATCATGCAGTGGACCATGTCTGGCATTTGGGTTTTATCGTGGCAAATGTTATCACCACTATGCTAGGACTGCCTACAGAACCCCACATAATAAGAGAAATTCTGTATTTACAAGGAAAAGAGAACGTGGTAAGTGTATTTTTTGGTCTAATCCTTATATTCATTATAACTATCACCCTAGCTTTAATTCTTCCTCATCAGATCATCTTCATTGACATCATTATGATAATCATCATCAGTATTCTTGTATGCTCATTAACATTAGAATTATCATTTGTGTCCTCTTAACATCCTTATCAATATCATCATTATCATTATCAGCATCAATGTCCTCTTAATATCATAGTCATCCACATCACCATTGTCATCACTATCTCCCTTCTTCATCTTCATCACATCATCATTCTCATCTTATCATCTTCATCAACATGAAAGTTTTTCTGATGATGAATACATTAAGGACAATACAAAAGTCACCCTATTTTACTGCCTGTAACATGAGGGTGGTAGAAACAGGATAAAAAACTTAACTTATTTATCTTAGTTACCAGAACATGGGATTGACCATTTTCATACTGCCTGTTACCTTCATTTTGGCATTACATACAGGATAACAAAAACCTTTTTTTATGTCTCAATTGTCTTTAAGTATTTGAGAAATTATACAAACACAGCAGAAAATAAGCAAAACTCTTAAGTTGATACCAATATTTAAAAACGAATAATCATTTGCGCGGTTTGTTTCCTTCAGATGTTGCCTATGTTGGATATGCTATACGGGGTGGTAAGAAGATGCGAGGACGCGTCTGGAACGCGGCGTCCTGCCTGAGGAGGTGTACCGGTTCCTGCGTTGCCGTGGACTTCAACAAACAACAGAAAAGATGTTACCGTCACGACAAGTCAACAGGCTGTGGAAAGCTCATCCGCAACGATGCCGTTGTGCATTATAAGAGGTCGGCTTGCAGTAAGTGCATTTTAAGTGGAGGGTCCCACCAAAGAGTGTCCACCTATGCGACAATATGTGGGCACCAAGCCAAATCCAATGAGGCAAATACTAAGAAAGCATGGCCAGTAGAGTCTTTCAGATATTTCCTTTATATTTGATCTTTTATACAAACGTTACCTTACTTGTAAACCGCATCAATTTGTATTGCCTATGATATTAATCCAGATCTATTGTTATTAGTATAAAGGCTAATATTGTAGTGCTAAAAAGCTACAACTTGGCTTCAGTAACTATTATAGAGAGATGGATTTTGATCTTTCAGCCACCTTTATTTAACCCAAACATGCCTGTACCAGCCAAATCCGCCTCACAGTTTTTGTGATATCTCTCTATCTTATTCAATGGTCAGAAAAGGAGAGTTGTTCATGAAAACTATCTTCAACTCTCAACTTTCTTTCAAATCGTTCACAAACTAATGCTTCGATCCAAAGTTATTTTGAAAGCATGACAGGTGCAGGCAACACTCATCAAGTAATCTCCAGGCATGAATGGGTGATGTCTTGTTCTGAAATGACAGGGCTCGACACTACCAGTGGTCCTATGGCCCCAGGCCAGTAAAGAAGACCTCAACTGGTCCTACAGGGCCAGTAAACAATTGGGGACATTCTTCTTAACAAGTTTCCCCTCAAGAATGTGCCAAATGTTTTTGAAATAAATGAAGATGAAATAAATAAAAGTAAATGTCTGTGGATTGTATGCAATGTATTTTTTCTTTTTATATTAAAGAAAAATTTGTAGGACTAGTAAATTTTGCAGGACCAATAGATCTTAGGTGTTACTGGTCCTATGGGGCCAGTAACAGTTTGAGTTAGCGTTGAGGCCTGAATGACCTTCTATCTTAACCCTTTTACACTCAGAGCGGCCAAAAGAGGCCTGACGATTTTGGAAATATTTTCCTTACAAAAGCATTTTTTTGAAAACATTTGAAGGAGAAATGTTGATCAGAAGATAAACAACAACTCTCCTTGAAATATTTCGCAAACTTTCGCTTTATTCCCAAGTTATTTCCAAAAGTATGAAAGTAGCAGACAATAAAGCAAACGTCAATATATCTTTTGTCCCACAGCCACCAAGCATGCTGGCTATAGGGTTGCTGGTGGTAATGTGCAGCCCGGAATCAAGAATGAGCAGGAGTGTAACATCAGGTGTGTCGGCACCTGCCAGGCCATCACTTACAACAGGGACAAGAACGAATGCTATTTCCACACTGCCGAGAGTGCTTGTGGAAAACTGGAAAAAGCAGGAAAATCCTCCAACCACTACAGGAGATTGGCTTGTAGTAAGTATAGACTTTTTAAAAATAAATTTAAGAGGTCTCAGAACAAACCAAAAGTCTAAAAAGTATTTATGAACCAATACATTAGAAACACGTATGGGAATGTTAGGTTAAGAATATAAGGAAACGTTAAGAAAATCATGTGTAAGATTTAAGCAAAAATAAATAACTCTTCTTAACAAAACAATGACATAATTAATAAAGCTAACGTTACCCATCTACTTCACTTTTCAATGCATTTCTATAAAGAGACAGGCAAGGATATATATATATATATATATATATATATATATATATATATATGTGTGTGTGTGTATATATATATATATATATATATATATATATATATATATATATATATATATATATATATATATATATATATATATATATATATATGTGTGCATATATATATATATATATATATATATATATATATATATAAATATATATATATATATACATATATGTTTCAAGGAGACAGGCAATATGTGTGTGTCCTAATTCTTGTGTGTCAGTTGTGTATGGTACGACTACCACAATGCGTAATTGCTTATTCAATAAATTCTGTTCACAGCACCAAAAGAAAACTTACAGATCTCTGTGCGTGGCGGTCGAGAGTTCCTTGTCACAGACACATTCGTGAGCACAGACTAGTAAGTATATACACATGGAAAAGTCAACTCAAACAACTGTTTTATGAACACTTAAAACACAATATAAGATTATACAGCAACAATATAAGATATCTTTTAAAGAAAGCCTGAATTCATGAACTTTGTGAAACCAATGATCTGACCGTAGTTTAAATGTTTGTCCAGGGTTTAATTAATTTAATTGGCATTAGTGTTAATTCCCTTTGCCATTGTAGGGCTCCCCTAAGTTATCATTATAATTGTTATTTTTATAACAAGGGTTACTACTCTTATTACTTTTATTATTATTATTATTATTATCATTATTATTATTATCATTATACACAGGTGCCGCTGCGCCTTAAGGTACCATTAAAAAACCTTAAAAAGTCCTCTGACTCAAAATTAGTCTAATTTGAAGACACTGGTGTTTGCTGGTGATTGAATAACAATCAATGTATTATCACCTATTCGAGCTATGGGTGCTGTTCCCCATAGACAGGTGATCTCTTGCGGCAGGTGTCCCTGAGATTGGCCTGGTCAAAGCTTACAAATGTGTGGCATTGTGAAGTGCTAGTCATGGTACCTTTGCACTGAAAAGGTGCATGGCCAATATTCGAAACATTTTTTTGAAATTTTCACTTTACTTTCATTCTCTTGCGTGCAACAAAACATAATCTGTAGAAAACAAACTAAATTTGAAATCATGTCCATATCTCTTTTAATTTTCCAGTAAGCGAAACTCTGTATGGGGCCTGATGTACACAGTCAAGAAAGACAATGTCCTGCTTGATGCACGCACCACACTTGCACTCAACGACACCATCCTCGCTCCGTACTTCAACTTCCTCAGCCACTCAGGGAGAAATTACACTCTCTATATAAGAACCAGGCCTGTTACCTTCTATGATGTCCAGAGCCAGGTCTACCGTCTCTTCCAGTATGGCTACTCATCGTATGCAAATGTGATAAAAATTAGAACGGCACTTACCAGAGTCTGGCAGGGTTCCCAATTGGTCAAGGGCAGTAAGTAGTGCATTTAGCCATTCAACACGAACTCTTTACGGGACAATTTTAGAATTTTTTCTTTCTTGTTTTGCATATTTTTTTAATTTGTAAGATACTTAATTATAAAAAGATGTACATATCAATCAGGAAACTACCAGAATATTTCTACTTTTTGTAAGATACTTACAGCTAAATTAGAGCTTAATGATAATTTTGACTACTGCACTTTTTGATATGAAATCTATAAATATGAAAATATATTAACTGGTATTTGCCCTCAAATTTCTTATGGTTTAGATATGTCAAATTACACTTGCAGTACTACTTGAATGCTATATACTATATGCATGCTCTTTATCAGAGGGGGATTTTAATCGTAGTCTCCATCATTTCTGAAAAAACCTTCAAAAATGACTTCCCCATATCAGTATTTGGTATCTTAAACTTATTTTTAAGAAATAAAAAATCACATTATCTTTTTTTCAGTGGGAAAAAGTGTTTCAATCATGATCCTTCGCTCTGCTGAAGCCCACTACATCCCAGTGAAGTAAGTATGTGATATTATAAGTTATCCTCCTTGTCAAAAAGGGATACGGCCTGGTATCTGCGAGAAGCCGGCTGTATCGCACGAGGCCGGAGGCCAGTGTGATTAGACTGGCTGAACGAAAGATCTTTTTTTTTTTGATAAAACATTTAGGATGGGGTTAAAACACTTATTGGGATACTAACATTGACAATTAATAAAAAGCAATGTTACCACCCCAATAAAGTCCAGTACACCACAGCAATTGACCAATCAGCTGCTAGTATCAGAGTGGAGCTGATGATAATATCAGTTACGCCTTGTTGGAAAGTGCAATCTGGCCAAGTCATCCAGATCCCACAAGATGGAGCCGAGTTGGATCTAGATGACAGAGGGCGGATATAGCAGGCCGGATTGCACTTTCCAACTGGGCGTAACGAATTTATCACCTCCTCTTTCATGCTAATAAAAAATAACAAATACATCTCATAAAAATTTTGAAATAACTTTGGAGGTCAGAAAAAGGCTGGTGGCCAAGTGGTAATATTGAATTCTGCCATTCGATATTGAATTCTGCTGTTTGATATTAAATCTAAGTGTGAACAGCTCCAGATCTAACACCTTTTGACCAATCAGCATAGGGAATTACAGAAGAGCAGGTGATAAATTGCAAGCTTTGATACATTTCATGACCTGTATCTCCAGCTGCCCAGTTTTAACCCATGCTTGCCTTGATCTTCTTGACAATTAGTATCCCCTGGACCTTTTGAATTTTCAATAATGATAATCATCAATTATTAATCATGAATTATGAATTCACTAATTTCAGAAGTTGAATTGTGAGTTATACTCTGCTTTGGTTAATAAACATACCACCGAAATAGTCAGGCCATTTTTGGTTCCTATAGGCATGACTGGGCTAAGTATAATGTGGTGTGAAATATGTGAATATCAATATATATATATATATATTATATATATATATATATTTATATATATAGATATATATATATATATATATATATATATATATATATATATATATATATATATATATACACATACATACATATATATACATACATATATATACATATATATATATATATATATATATATATATATATATATATATATATATATATATATATATATATATATATATATATATATATATAATATATATATATATATATATATATATATATATATATATATATTATATATATATATATATATATACACATACATACATATATATACATATATATATATAAATATGTATATATATATATATATATATATATATATATATATATATATATATATATATATATATACATATATACATATATACATACATACATACATACATACATACATGCATAAATTCATGTGTGAGTGCATGTGACTAAACATATACTTTCACATCCACAGTGCCACGCGTGCACAGCGCCTGCAGATTCACTCCTATGTGGTAACAGACATCAGTAAGGGACTGGTGCCAATCACAGACAGCTATGCAGATGCCTTCTTCCCACGCTCGTATGCTGCCATGAAAACAGCCACGATCCAAAAAGCTCTTGACTCGTTCAACATCACGCAAGGCGGCATGAAATTAAGCCTCTTTGACTACAATGCTGCCCTAAATGCTAAGTTCATCTTCAGGGCACAGATGGCATTCAAGCTAGGTATTCGTCAGCCATTCCAGAGAGCTGATAGGGCCAAATTTGCCATTGCAATAGCAGCTGTATACAAAAAGTTCACAGGTAAGATCACTGTAATGTTATTTTACTCATGAGAGCATAGTGACAAAAAAATACCCTAATGTTCCCAAAATGGCCACTTTGTCCTATATACCACAAGTACTTTATATTCAACTTGGTCATATAGTAATACCATTGTACAAATTCAAAGAAACGTATACCTATTTTTCCTATTCAAATATATTAAATGCTCTGAAGGCCAAAATCAACCTGAGAATTTTGATTGAATCTTGCTGACAATATTATATGAAATCAGTAAGTTATCACTGAGATTAACAACTATTACAAGAATAGTTTACTTGTTCAGTTATACAGCTTTTTTTACAAGTTCTGATCAAATGGTTATTTATAGTCAGCACTTTTGAGTGGAAACGTACAAGGAATAAGGAATTAAGATCAAACAAATGCTAAAAAATATAACTTGCTACCAATAGCAAGTTGTGTTTAGAAAGGCTAACATGACATAAAGTATTAGTTTTAATTCAAAGTTGATAATGTCTTTCTACATGTGATAGGCTCCTAAAAAGTGGTGGTGTATTTTATAAAGTCAATCAGCCGTGTGGGCTAGCCGATTTATCCCCAGGGAAATATATGAAATGATGATACCTCATCTTGTAATCCAAGAAAAGCTGGACTGAACAATCTTAGTCTAGCCTTAGGGACTTGCATGGTTTTGGCAGCAGCCTAGAGAAAAAATAAGGGCATAAAGAGTGTGGGTATGGCAACAGTTTTGAGGTATGTGGAAGGCAGGTAGTTGTGGGAAATTTAAAAAGCCTTAGTATGAAACCCTTATAACCAATTACAGCCAATAAATTTATACTACTTTACTACTACAAAACATTTAACTAAGTCCTTTGCTTTTCAAGAATGTTGATATTGATGCATAAACACAACTTCCCAGTCTCCAATTTTGAAGAAAATTAAGACATCTTTTCAAAGTACCCCAAATTTCTGCTGAAAAACTACAATTTCTTCAAATGTTTGTCCATAGTGAAATATGAAAGAGTATTTTGCCTGATAGCATAGCATCTGAAGAGTCTTTATTTTGTATTTTGTTTTGCAGCGAGGGACGTCCGTGTTGTCATTGGTGCAGTGAACATGATGCAGACAGTAAAAGGGTATGCT
>OZ012684.1:17217924-17227924 GCA_963942565.1 Maea johnstoni | reverse complement strand
ATTGCAATTAACAGGTGCTGGAATCCAGCACAATAAGAAACATTACACGTGTAAATTAATCTGTTGTGTTAGAATAATTATTTCTTTGTTTTGTTTTTCTAGTCTTTTTTTACAAAAGGAGAGGAGAGAATCTGTAATCAACTTATATTCAAATTTCAGCATAATCAGAAGTATTCAGTAGTGTTTAAGTAAAGATTTAACAATAAAAATGCAAGTAATTTGTCTCATGAAATTCACATCTTATTCAATAAACAAATATTCCAATAAAGCTATAAACTTCTAGATGAACACTTAATAAAAAATCATTGCCATTGGAAGTTGGGCTGGGCTACTGTATTATCTGGGTCATCGGAAGTTGGGTAGCCCATCTTAAGATGGGCCAGCAAAATCCAGCCCAACTTCCGATCGGAAGTTGGGCTTGGCCCATCTTAAGATGGGCTGGATCGGAAGTTGGGCTGCAACATATATATATATATATATGTATATGTATATATATATATATATATATATATATATATATATATATATATATATATATATATATATATATATATATATATATATATATGTATATGTATATATATATATATATATATATATATATATATATATATATATATATATATATATGTATATATATATATGTATATATATATTTATGTATGTATATACAGGTGAACTTGGATATGACGGACTCAATGGGACAAGAAAAATTGGTCCGTTCTATGCAAAATCTGTCGTATGCATATGACGAATACTTGATATGCATCAGTCTGGGACCAAGCATATTGTCCGTCATATGCAGAAATCCGTCGTACAGTGGTCCGTCATATCCAAGTTCACCTGTATATATATATATGTATATATATATATATATATATATATATATATATATATATATATATATATATATATATATATATATATATATATATATATATATATACATATATATATATATATATATATATATATATATATATATATATATATATATATATATATATATATACATATATATACATATATATATATATATATATATATATATATATGTATATATATATATGTATATATATATCCCACTCGTCTCCGCCTTGTGAGATCTGGATGACTTTGATTGGATATTAGGCTGGATTCCACTTTCCAACAGGGCGTAACTAATAATTTCATGACCATGCATGGGGCTATCTGTTATGTCGAGCCCTGATATATATATTTATTTATTTGTATATATATATATATATATATATATATATATATATATATATATATATATATATATATATATATATAAATATATGTATATATATATATATATATATATATATATATAAATATATGTATATATGTAATGATAATAATTGGTGTGAGATTGGTTCTTGAAGGCTTGAATCCTTCAGGTGTTGTGGAACTGGAAGTGCATTACCTAATCGCATTGCACTACTGGAGAAAGCACAATCTCCAAATTTGAGTCTTGTCCGAGGCTCATCCAGAAGGCCCTTTGCTTCTGAACGTAAATTACATCTGGGTTTATAAGGCACGACATCCTTGCCCGCTACAGAGAGACTGACATAATGTTCAGCTCAGCTAGGTGTTTCTTAATTAGAGCCAAATAGAATTATCTCAGTCTTGTCATTGTTGAGTTTCGGTTTGTTCTGAGACATCAAGGCACTAGTGTCGCACAAACATTTCTCAAGATTCAAATTTCAAGTTGGACGATTGCATTATCACTTGTCTTTTTGAATGATAAACAGAGCTGGGTGTCATCAGCATAGCCATGATTGTTCAGACCGTAGGATCGGATTAGCTGTGCCAGAGGTATGATGTACATTAGGAACAATAGTGCGCCCAACACAGAATGAAATATATGTGTGTGTGTGTGTGTGTGTGTGTGTGTGTGTGTGTGTGTGTGTGTGTTATGTATTATACATGTATTTATTTGCATATTTACATGAATGCTTATACCAAATGATCTTACACTCACAGGGGCTTCGCATATGAGGGCGCTTATGCAATCACACTTGGACCAAGGCAGTTAGAGTATGATTCTCGACAGAAGGGCACTGCATGGAACTCCTCAGTGGTCAATGCTCACCTGGCCAAGGTGTCCGGTCTACAGAGGTCCTACAGGGCTCTGAACTTTGAACGTGAAGGTCTGCAATCTCTCGATAAGGCATTCTATGTCCGCTTAAGTAGGAAAGTACTTGCAGAGGATAGGGCCAAAGTAGGCAGAGCAATTGCAAGTACTTTCAAAAATTTCACTGGTAAGTTATCATTTATCAACCCCCCTAATATGCTCAAAGCTATGAGGGTGCTGACACATATGAAAATATCTTAGAGTGAATTTAAAGAAATATTTCAATTAATATATATTTTTATTCCTCTGATTAATTAAGATATGTTGTTTAAGATACAAAAAAGTTTGTTTTTATTTTTGCAACAGGTGCAGGATTTTAAACACACAACATGTATTATCATCAGAACAATAAGTATTGTAATGTCAAACTTTATAAGAAGAATGCTCTCCCAAGCCTTTTGAACAAGTGGTTATTCACTCTTTCTCCTCTTTTGCCAAAATATTCCTCTACCCTCATTTGCATGAATATCTTATATTGAATCACTTCATTTGAGTGAGAAATTTAATCCTTCAGTTTATATCTACAAATAACCTTTTTGGTTGTTAAAATAACTATCAATGCTACAGCTTCCCTGAGATGACTCAAAAAAGATATTATTCAACATAGATTGTGTATTACAAAAATACCGAAAGAAACTATTATAAGGGCAGCAAGGTTCTTATCTAGTGGACTTATAACTGTATTTTATATGATATGGCTTTTGTTCCTTGGTTCTTTCTCTCAGCATATATTTCTGGGTAAAATAGGTCGGCCAAGAGCTTATGTTTCTTGTAATTGATATACCGACTTAGAATAAAGATTTCATGAATTTGGCTGCATTTCTTTTTCAGTCACAGTAAGTGCATCAGTGAAAGAAGTTGCAATCAATCGCAGTGCGAGAGGGTAAGAACACAATACACCATCAAATAGCATTCAGTATTAAACCTAATCTATTCACTCCAGTAGCAGTAATGATGATATGATAATGATAATAATAATTGTAATAATTATTATAATGATATTAATGATAATGACAATAATAATAATAATAATAATAATAATAATAATGATAATAATAATAGTCATTATAACTATAATGATAATAATAATAATGATAATAATAATAATAATAATAATAATGATAATAATAATAATAATAATAATAATAATAATAATAATAATAATAATAATAATAATAATAATAATAATAATAATGATAATAACAATAATAATAATAATAATAGTTATAATAATAATAATAATAATAATAATAATAATAATAATAATGATATAATAGTTATAATTATGATAATACTTATACTCATATCTCTGTTTTCATTCCCAGCCACATTGCCTACAAGACCTACTTCTTTGTGAAAGGCAAGACTCTGATAGATGGCAGATACAACAGATTTCTTTTGGACTTGAAAAGGATCCAGGCTGCACTGGCTAAAGTGACCAGCGCAAATGGCGAGTCGTACGAAGTGATTACTGTCAAGAAAGCACAGTTTGAGGTGACGTCCAAACTCCACAGCGTCTTTGTTTATGGTACTATATCCAGAAGAGCACGTCAAAGAATCGCCACTGGTTTCCTCAGACTGCTGAAAAAAGCAAACAAAGGTAAACGTCTACAAACCAGTGTCAGGTAGTCTGCCTAGTAGTTAACCCATTCAGGATTAGATTGAGTCCCGTGAAAAGTATCGTCTCTAGCTATGATGCTTTTGAAAATAAATTAAGTTATAAATCTTGAATTCAGAAATTAGTTGACAGAGAGTTGCAGTGTGTTGTGATCAACATTTCTCCCTAAAATATTTTTTTCAAAATATGCTCATACTGAAATATATTTCCTAAATAGTCTGGCCATTTTAGGGGAATACAGGCATGAAAGGGTTAACCCATAGATTGACCAATTCATGACATTATCACCCAAAATCATAACCAACTATTTTGATGATATCTTTTTAGGTAGGTATTTTCTTCTCAAAATTTAAAATTTGATCCAAACCCAACCAACATTCCTGCTTTAAATAAATGTTGTGAATTGATCATCAATTCAAAAGATATTTTCAAAAGGTGGTCATAGACCAGAGAATATTTTTCTAAAGAGACCTTCAGGCATCAATGGGTAAGCCTGTATGGAAAATGTAAAGTATTTGATTCATTTCTGTGATATTTTTAGCATGCACAATAGCAATACATATACTTCAGATAAAATTGGGTTATAATAAGAAATAATTTATGTATTCATATTACATACAAGTTGTTTTTATATATGCCTTTCTCTAATTTGTTCCAGGTTTGGTAGCAATATCACCTAGCTACTCCATGCGGGTCACTGTGGAAAGGTAATATTCTTTTTCACATCTTTCATTTATCATTTGTTTGTTTTTAGCAGTAATAACAAAGGATGTAAATATGATGGTTGTCATGAGTGCTTACCTTAAATAGTAAATATGTATATGCCATTTTTTTGCATGTGGGTGATTGCAATTTAAGATCCAAACAAATTGAAACTTATAATTATAAGTAAGGCCACTCCAATTTAATTACTTGTCTTACAAGTTTTTTTTGGAAAAAAAATCCTGTCAGACTCCAAAAAAAAGAAAAAAAGTCACCTTTGGTGTCTCACGGACGAAAGTGGTTTTGAAATTTTCTGTCAGACTCAAAAAAGAAAGAAAAAGTGCAAGTTTTAAGATTGTTCTTTGTAAGGGTGATTCAATCAACTACAGGAAGCTATCATTGCTGTAGTAGAGCCTCAGACTTGAGGAGGTATACCTACCACCCTTCAGGTTACAGGGATTAATTTATTGATTGATTTTATTTAGTAGAGAATAGGCTGGTAGAAACATCGCTACCAGTCCTAGTCAGCAGACTCTAAAAAAGTAAAAAAGATAAAAAAAAGTCACATTTTAAAACTTTTTTTAAATTCCAAAATGGCTCATTTCCTACCTCCTGAGCTCGTAAGACAAGTAAATAAATTGGAGTGGCCTAATTAGTTACGTTAAGAAAAGCATGAGCAACATGGATATGAAAGAAGAATTTGATGTGGAGCTAATTAAATTTAGGCCATACTATTCTTAGGACATTCCTAAATTTCAAATTTAGTCTATTTCTGGACTTTTGCTCATTGCTGTTATTTCCTTCTTGTTAGTAATAATGATGCTTTCTTAATCATGACTTGATTACTATATTTACTTTTCATAAATTGAACTGATGATGTATGTCACAGTTATTTCAAAATATGAATCTGCCAGCTTGAACAAAAATTAGTTCTTCAGGGGTTGCTAGCGATGACTTGCTGTCTCTGACCAGTGCTAAATGTTCCAGGTACAAATCTGATGCTGGGCCTGTGAGGAAAGTGGCATTATACTCAAGCCTCCTCAGGCCTAGAAAAAAAAGTTTGTTTCCGAAAAGTTTTATAGTATTACTTATACTTATATCTCTTTTTTTTTTTTTTTCAAAAGTTTGGTCCGAAAAAAAATAGGGTAGGTAGGTCAGTATTTTTTTTTGGGGGGGGGGGGATTATTTATTTGGTCAGAAATGGGTGTTTATGCATGTTTTACGTTAATTGGGAGTTGGGAGGGCAGAAAAAACTTTGCGGTAGGGATTTTTTAGAATAAAAACTTGTTAGGGTAGGGTTACAGGAAACAAACAACTTTTTTTATTTAGGCCTCACCACAAAGATTGTCTAGACAGGTTTCACCTATATAATAAACTGGCAGAAAAAGTAAGGACAAACAAAATCAAATTTGAAATACAAGCAATTAGGCCTGACTAAGGGCTTCGTGCAAAGATATACATAATATCAATAATTCTATATTTATATTGCAGAAAATTGTTGACGCAAGTCTACATCCATGTCCGTAACAAGGAAGGCATGACAATTGGTCCGGATGATGAACTGTTTACAACAGACATATCTGCACTGGTGAAACTCGGTCTGAAAACATCGTCAGGAATGGCAATCAAGTTCGCCACAGGAAGCAAGATGGCAATAAAGAGAACGTCATTTGATTACAGAAACCATCTAGCTGTATACTTCCAAACTCAGGTGGCTGTAGTTGATTTCAAAAAGATTGCAGCAGTTATACAGGCTGAGATTAAAGCAGTTTATACCGGTATGTTACATTTACAGTTTGAGTAGGACTAATAAAAAATATCAATTACAATATCAATTTTACTGAAATAATGTGAGATCTTTTTAAAAAGATGGAATTAAAATGTTTCTTTTGTGTTCGATTTGCATTGTTAATGTCTTGTTCTGCATATGGCATGTTATGTCTTACAGCCAGATTGATATTAAACAACTCTATTTTGCAAAGTTTAATTTTGATTGTTTTTCTATGCATGCAGACAGTAATTAGTAGTATTCAACCTTTTTATTGTTTTCTTCAAATTGTTCAAAACAGACTAGCAGGGGGTATTTTTCTTTGTATATACATGTCATCAATACTTAACTATTGTGCATCAACTGTTTGTGATAGAAAATAGATGTTATCTTTCAAACGTGGAATAAGAACTTTTCATGCTCATGTTTCAATTTTTTTTCATGTCAAACTGATTGATACAAACTGACTTTAAAAGGAAGAAAAATTGCTTTTTAAAAATGCCTATTAAAATCTGCTTCAAAATGTTTTACCCCCAAGTGATAAAACATTTATTCATATTTGCAAGCAAATTAATGTGCTACCACTTCCAGATATTTCTCATGTAGGGTCCAACGTACAAGAGCACTATCCCAATTTGTCTTAACTGTGAAAAGTACCATGAATGCTACCAAAACATAAGTAAAAGGCTTTGCAATGATTCAATTAAACATTTTGATGTGTTCATCCTTTTAGGAAAAGCATATCAAGTGTCTGCACTTGCCCAAGAGGAAAGACTCACATTGAAAGGGTTTGTATATATTTCTTTAAGAGGTTGTCATATTTTCAGTGAAAAGAGTACATGTTTATCAGATTGTCTCATTTCTTGAGGTTTATATGCTAGCATACCTTGACAAATATTAGTTAGAATATAAATACAAAAGTTTGTTTTTTCTGAAGGGGAACTTCATACAGTTGTATAGAATGTATCCTTTTTGTTATGTTTTTCTGAAGAGGAACCTTATACATTTGCATAAGATATTTCCTTTTTGTATCTAGATGATTTCCTATGTCACCAAACTCAACATGCTAAATTGATATCAGCACATTGAAAACTATGCATAATTAACTTCTGTGAAAAACCTACAAGATGCATTTTTCATTTTTGTCTTTTTTAGGAAATCTGTCTTCAAGCTTGCCTTCTTCATTTACACCAAGGCGAGTGGCAGTGCAGCACGCATACAGATTTCCAGGACTGCCATTAAGAGGCTCATCCTGAAGGGGAAATTCAGCGCGATAATCTCCCCCGCAAAGGTAGCTTACAAGCTGGTGGCCGATGCCAATATCACCAGGAGCACTGTGAGATACGGCAAGCTCTTCTCCTTCGTCAGCTCCATCAGATTCAGCAAGATCAAATTCAGGCTGCTGCAAGGAGCAATCGCAAAAACAGTCTCTCTGCAGTGGAAACGTGAGTACTTGTCGGAAACGACAGATTTTTTATATCTCCTATTTTCTATTACGGCCTGCTCTAATGAATGTGTGGTCTAAGGCGTTGCCACTGACTGCAAGCTGTCTCTCACTGTTGTCTGGGTTTAAATCCCAACTTGGCATGTGAGAAAGTTACCAGTGACTTGGGGTTAGGTGGTGGTTTTTACCGGGTACTCCAGTTTCCTCCGACAGTTACAACTGGTTAGTCAGAAATTAGCCTCAATATGGCCGAAAAAGTCACAAAAAATTGAGATTCCAATTTCCAAAGTGACCTTGGAACCACCCCTTTAAAGGCTTCATTCAGAAGAAATGTAATCCATATTAGGCTTCTGATGAATATATTGCTATTTTGTTGATTCTTTTAATAGAAATAGGAATATTTTGATAACAAAGCAACATTCAGGAAAACTTGACCAAAAGTTATGATTTTATTGGACTTTGACAATCCCAGTATTTCAATATTCCTGTCAAATATTGACTTTATATGATGAGTGATGTTCAAAGTTGTCCACTATCATTGCATGCCGTGGGTTAACGGAACCTAAAATGACATTTAGTATTTGTATTGGTTAATATTTTATTTTGGTCCTAGCTTACTCAACAATATGCATCGCATAAAATATGTTTCAAACCTGATATGCGAATGTCTTTCATCTGCATAAAATTTTCAGCTTACTATATTCCTTCTTTAATTTCAGTTTCTGCTTCATTGTTCAAAGTACACATCTTCCGTCAAGAGACTGCTATCAGCAGTGTAACAGGGTATGTACAAAACTCCCCTCTGTAATTAGTCTGAAGTTTTTCCATAGTAGCAAAAGATTTATGTGTTTACCATATCAAACTTTCAAGGTCAGATTATCCCAGGGATTATTCTTATATAAGATAGCAGTAAATAAGAATAAACTAAAAATATCACTGATAGATTTCAAAATGAATTAGAAAAAATAGCCTATAGTCCAGCCTGAACCGCTTACATCCTGATTTTTGAGCCCTTGATAACTTCTTAAGATGGATATAGGCACAATAAATATCCATCCATTACCGTGAAATAGTTAGCATGAAAAGAACACCTCATATAATCATGAAAAAATAAGAATAAAATAAAAAGCCTACTGACTGCCCCTTATATTTTTTGGGGTACATGTACAGAAAGCTTTCTTTTGGACGAACTAAGATATCAAAGTCTCATTTGTGTGCTACAGGTAAGCTGCACTTAAAAATCGATTTCTCAATTCATTCCTTGAGTAAATTATCATTCCTCAACACCTATGTACTATATACTTGTGATAAATATTATCTAATATATTATATTTCACATTATTTTCACAGGAAGCGTTTTACAAGGGTACTGTTTAGACTGATGCGTGGTCAGGTGAGATGGAACCCCATGTTTGATGGCAGGCTGGACTTCAAACTTCTTTCCAAATCCATACAAGCCTCTTTTGGAGCAAAGGTCAAGGTAAGCCAAACTGTTCATATATATAATGTTGTAAATAACTAGGCGGTGAGCCCTTGTTTGTATAACGAACCTCCAGAAGTATGTATCTTTTGTGTCACTAACTGCTGTGTAGTTTAGCTTACTCAGTTATTTGTGAATTGTATGTTCTTTTTTCATTTTTGTCTGTTCATTTTTTCTGGCTGTTCTGGATATGTGAGGAGATCTGTCGTGGCCTGGTGGTAATGACACCTGGCTCCAAAGCATGAGTTCGCAGGTTCGAGTCTCTGCTGGGTCTTTATAAGAATGGGTTTGCTTGGTCGCTATATAAATGTGCGGTGTTGTGGAGGACTGCCTATGGTCTTTCTGCAACTGAAAGACCCCTTAGAACTATTTCTAAAGAGAAGGGAATTTCTTCCCGGTTCCGGGTTTCCATCTCGTCGCAATATGACCTAGGCTGTTGAAAGCGACGTAAAACCCTAAACCTTCCTTCCTCTTGGATATGTGTAATTCTATTTTGTAACTCTGTTATGGTCAATTAAGATATATTGTGGATCAGAGGTAGTTAGTTGTAACCAGCAGTGGTATTATATCACTGGCATGTAATGTGTAAATCTCAGGTAATCAAGTAATTCATAGCGATACTTTGAGAAATCTTGACTGAGGTTTGTGATCCTGTTGGGTTTAGCGATCCCTCTATGAATATTTTTCAAATTTTACTCTACTTATTAGGTAAAAGTGGAAGTTATGTGTAGGTTGATATGTCATTCAAGTATATGTATTACTGTATATTTTCTCTTCTAGGTGTTTGACTCAATGAAAGTCCGATACCTGCGTAGTCGTCATACCTTCTCTGCATTCCTTAGTCGTGC
>OZ012684.1:17202924-17212924 GCA_963942565.1 Maea johnstoni | reverse complement strand
ATTGATGAAAGACGTGGGGTTAATGAGGTAGATTCCAAATGTAAATGATATAGATATTGATGAATGGATGTGAATGGCTAGAAGGATATGAAGACTTGAGAGACTTAAAAATGGATGTGAATGGCAAAAGTAATTTGATCACTGGGCATTTGGATCAGTTAAACTCTTATGTATGAATTAATGTAAAACAGGAAAGGTTTAGGTATAGTTTTCCTAATAATGCAAAATGGTTTTAGAACCACAAACTTGAGCTACATGAAATATACTTATTTTGCGCATTGATATGTATTTAGTGCCAGTATATTATGATACCAATTGTATTTAAAAATCCAGATATTCAAGTTAAATTTAAGACAAGAATTTTCCAGTAGTTAGGCATGTATGATGTTTGGGGATTTCTTTTCCATACCTCATCCTATACCTTTGAATATACCATACTCCTCCAATTTAGCACACAGACCCCAAATAAGTGCACACCCCCTTTTTCTAAACAAATGTTGGAATGGGAAAGCCTGAACATTTATTTTCTGGCCCCTTAAACCTTGTAGCTGCCGTGGGGTGCGTCTAATCAGGAGATTGGCGATACCCCTTCTAGCCAATTTTTTGAGTACCTGCACATGGGCATATTTGGAGGAATATGGTACTTCTTGAATGATTTTTTCTCATTTTTCCATGTGATTTTCACTTACAGGAAGAGGGCCTATGAAGTTGCCTACTTTGTCTACGCGGATGGTTCTGCCGTGCTGCCTGAATTATACGATGCTGCACCCTTCACTGCTGCCATCAAAACAGCATTCAAATCTGCTAAAACCAGAGTCAAGTACAGCTTCTCACAACTGACCAGAAAAACTGCATTCAGATCTGTTGCCCAGTTCAATATGCTCCTTACAACAGAGGTCTTCAAGGAGGATAAGGTGAAAATGTCAGCGGCAATCCTAAAAGTTTTGAAAACTACACGACCAGGTATGTGATTATTCTTAGATATAGCTTTTTTCTAAAAAAAGAAATATCAGTTCTTAAAAGAATGTTTTATATCTTCTTGCATTTGATATAACTGAATTTTATCATTTGTACTTCTGTGTTTCATCACAGTGACTTTTGAACATTTGCTGCATCCTTAAATTAGGAAATAACCATTGAATTTAAAGAAAATGTATGTACATTATTAAAAATAATCTTAAATGGTATTAAAAAATGTTCTGACGCTTGACTAATTTTAATTAGTATGGCCAGAGATACCAGAACATCTGTATTCAAACCAGGTACCCACTCTACTCTGAGCATAAAATGCAATATTTATTAGATAGATAGAAATATATATATATAGATGTAGATGTATCTAAATTCATCTCCAGCTGTGTATTTTCCTTTCAGAAGTCACAAAGGTAGAATTTGGCTCAGTAAGGGAGGTTTTAACAGCAGAAGGGTAAGTGATCAAATTAAGAAATGAACATTTTTTCTTAAAAACAAGGAATCTTTTTTGAATTACGAAATATTTTACCGAAGATTCCCTGAAAATAACCTTAATAAAATATTTCTAAGGATCAGTCAATACATTTCTATGAAATACATGCAATTGCACAAGAGGATTTCTTAGAAAACAGATTTATTAGAAATATTTGCTAAGATTTGTGTTTCCAGGTATAGAACAAACATTTTTTTTAAATCTATTCTATAATTTATGCTTGCTATTTTTCACCCAGGACAATCATGTATAGAGTTGGATACTTCCTCAGAGGGGCGGGGGGCAAGATGGTGGATGTCCGAGCGGTCAAGCAGTTTAGTGCAGCAAAGTTGGAAGCTCTGGCTAAGGCAGTAGGAAGCATCACAAAGAAAAGCGGCAAGGCCTACGCGGTTTCCAAGGCGGTGCTGAAAAAGGTGGTGAGCACCAGGAGGACCTTCCGCCTATTCGTCAGGAGAGCCGTCCGCAGGCAGCAGTTTAAATACATCTCGAGATCCCTTCTTCAGTACTGGAGGTCAATCAGAACAGGTGAGATCACCGTTAACCGCATCAGTTTGTGTACCTTCATTAAAAACCAAGAAATGATAGAGCAACTATTTAATATCCAAAGGGCCTTAGGGAAGATCCTTACCATTGAACTGAGTTACCCTCTTTAAATAAAGATTATTATCATTATCATAAATATCGGCACGCCTTGTTTTTGTTTTTGCATTGATTTTCTGTTTTTTTATGATCTCAGCTCACAAAGAGCTGTTTTAGAATCTGCTTTAATCCAAGAAAAAATATATCAAGTACAAAAATACAAAAGTACAAAAGTAAAGTACAAACCACTGAAACTCTAACCTAAGAAAAATAACTCCTAACAGTGGCACATTTATTTTAAATTCCATTGAATATTTTCTATAAGAGTTCTAAAGTACACAGATGTTCTGACAAGTAAAAAGGCAATATGAAGGGCATTTTTTTTTGTTTGAAGTATTTGATGGATTATATTGTGAAATGGTTTAAATTCTGTTTTTCTATATTCAAAGTTTTATAATTGTTTCTTCCTTTGGCAGAGTATGCTGGTGCGAAATTGGATGTGTCTGTGTTAGCCAAGAGACGTTATATCAACAAGATTGGGTTAGTATCATTTATCCTCTTTAATAGTTTACAAAACGTTTTGATAAAAAGACCTATGAATATCGGTTTGATGAGAAATTTCTATTTCTCAGAATATATATATGGTTTATTCCCAGTTCAGTATGCATTGAAGATGTTCATTATGGTTTTGTAGTTTGTGTTGCTAGGTGGATTTGATAAGCAAATGATGTATCGTGAATTATTTTGACAAACAAAGCCATGCCTGTATGTTTAAATGGAACCATAAAGATGAAGGTGAAAGCTCATATTACTCTGCGCCTAATCTCTCTCAGTTCTTTTTAAGAAAGCAGGAATTGCCTGCATATGCAGTTATAAGTTCAGATAAAGGGGCTCTACTTGGTCTCCATTCCCCTTCAGACAAGCAGTGACATGATTAATGAATAGATACAAGCTTAGACGACCCCATGCTAATCTGTCTCCATTCTTTTTCACATACACAGTTCCTACTGTGTACATAAAATGCAAGCTAGGATGCCCCTGGTTCAACCTCCCTACATTCCTTTTCAGGCAAACAGTTACGCACTTGTTTATAAAATGAAATCTTAAAGAAGCCAATGCAACCATCCTTCACACTCGTCTTAATACTATTTCAGGCAAACAGTGACACACTTGTAGGTAAAATAAAAGCTTAAAGGAGCCCATGCAACCATATTTCAAATGCCTCTTAATACTAGTTCAAACAAACAGTTACACACTTGTATATAAAATGAAAGCATCAACCAGCCAATGCAACCATCCTTCACATGCCTCTTACTACTATTTCAGGCGAACAGTTACACGTCTCTATGTGAAACTGGTTGTGGACGGAGACATTGTGGATGCCTCCGTGTCCACGGATCTCCAAATCGACACCAAGAAGCTGCTGACCTTCACCGCCAAAAACAACCTGACTTTAGAATTTGAGGATGTTGATACCGACAATGTGGATCTGAGCTTGAAGCGCCGTGACTTTGGAATCAGCCTTGTAACCTCGCAGTCCATCTTGAAGGCCGACAGGAAGAAAGTGGTGAAATTTGTCAGGACAGAGTTTGCAAAAAGTATGTCATTTTTTCTTTCTTTTCTTTTGTTTCTAATATTCTATTTCCTTTTTTAATTTTTTTATGTCAGCTTTACCCATTCTTGCTTAAAAGTTCCTATTAGACATTGTTGGTAGGATCATGAACCTTTGGATGATAACTTTGGAATTAAGAATGATTTTACAAAATATTTGTAAGATAATTGTAGTTAAATGTTCTGAATAGCATTTCTCCTTCTTTTTTTCCCTAACTTTGCTTTTTCTTGCAAGATTTCATCATGATAGTCAAGCTGCATTAAATTGCTCATGATATTCAATGGAGAATTTGTGATTTGGGTTTTAATAGTAATATTTTGCCTTGAAATATGTGACAAATATGCTTCATTACAAAGATATATTTACAAAGTTTTCTGGCTTTTCAGAGGCCCAACAGGGTTCAATGACTAAACTGTTTATCATGCAATCTCTTTTTCTCTGCAGCAATTGCTGATGTCAGCCTCCGGATCACAACCCAGGAGGAGCTCTTCACAGAGAAAGGGTAAGTGTCCATTGTGAAGATTATTCTCTATCAGCAGCATAGGGTCTACTTGTATACATTTGCCATACATAGTTTTTGGGTTCTGAATATATCTTAGTATAATCAATTTCGTGTGAAAGTACAAATCATTTGCTGTTTTCCAAAAACTATGTAATCTGTTGCAACAATGGGAGGGTAACAATTAGATTTGGGCACCTATTGGATACAAAGTCATAAAGCAGTATGTCAAATATAAGAAATCGGATATAATGAGAATATATCTATATTTTTCAACAAATTGCAGTATTATAGAATACTTATATTAGCAATAAATTAATGTCGATTTCACTTCATTTCAGGCGATTGTTTAGAATAGTGTTCCTGGCATCCAATAAGGATGGACCAATCAGACCAGACTCATTCCCAAAGATTTCCTTCGCGGGCAAAACTGTGAAGGGATCCAACAAGATGACCTACAACTTCCTTTCGGAAGTCTCAGCCACTAAGCGTTGGACCACCAGAAAATTGTTCAAGTATGACATCACAGAGAAAGTGACAGGGGAGGACATAACAAAACTCAAGGCCTCTTTTGCCAAATCCTTCAAGAAGACCTGGAATGGTGGGTATCATCATACAATATACCAAGTACCGTATTCGCCCGATTAAGCGCACCATGCGGGTGCAAGTTGGGAAATTTTTCTGTAGCAGGGGTTTTGTCAAACATTCGTATAACCGCACCCCCCAATGAGTGCCGATTGCGGTGTTACAAGGCAAGAGGAAAGGTATGTGACTTGGTTTGGGTTACTTCTGGGGGGAAATCTGACATGAGGAGACGATCTTTGGCGCTAGCTGGTCCTCCTTTTTTTCGATCGGCGAAGAATTGGGGGGGCTGCCCTTATTCAAGACAGTGCGCTTAATCGGGCGAATACGGTACTTGCAATGCAATAGTTTTAGTTCAATTATTTGCGTGTTTGCCATATAAAACACCTATATAATAGTCTGTGATAGAGTAGGTTCATGTGAAATGTTTATGGTATTACCATAGAAATGCCAAATTAATAATAATAGTAGTTTAGTTTCATGGTTATACTATACAAACAAATTGGCAAATATAGTAGGTTTATTTCAATTGTTGAGGTTTTTATCATACAAAATACCTAATTCACAATGATTGAGTAGTTTCAGTTATTTAGTTATTTATGGTTTTTACTGTGCAAATGCCTAATCAACAAATAGTTGGAACTCAGGATAGTAAAATAATGTTACAACCAGATAGGTTTGACCACACTAAGCCATATTCAGTATCACCAGTCAAGATAGTAGGCATGTATAAAAAGGACTCATAAAAGCTTACGATATATATCGGTAAAATATACATAATCATTTTAATGCTATGATCGCTTTAAAACAGTGCCTGAGAATAATACATGTCTTAATGCAATTAAGTACTTATTTTATTGAAAACAATTTATATATAATAAAAGGGTTTAGTAAAAATTATTTTAAAGGACTTTACTGTTGATCTGATCTGTTTTGGAAGTAAAATGTTTAGAATTTTGATTTTCGGAATATCAAACCCTACTGTTATTTTGTTTCTTTACTTAATTAATTGTACTGTAATGCTGTTGTTTTTATTTTTGCTGTATTAGTAAGCGCCAGCGCAGAGCTGACAGTGAATGTTGTCCGTCGAGAGGAGGTGATTGATACAGAGACTGGGTGAGTAACATGAATAACAGTTACTTGGTAGTGGGATTGGGATTGAGAGGTGCAAAAATGCTAACTTATTATGATATTACAACGGGACATGGACGTAACCTGATATATTACGCTAAGAAAATTTAAAGGTCTATATGCGTCTGTGGATGGTATTTCTAAAGATATAGGAAATCTTTACACATGAGAAATGGATACTGATTGTACTTAATACTTCTCTGTGTAATGGTAGGTTTTTTAAGAACACTTTGTTCCAATTTTTGTGGGACAAATTGTTCAATATTATGAAATAGAAAAATAAGTAATTCAGAAAATTTTCACAAAACAATCCTCAGCCAAACATATGAAATAGGTGGACCATTGTTAATTTCACTGTATTAAAGCATTTTAATTCTGATCAATTCCTTTGTGTTGAAACAGACGAATGATCACCCGACTAAACCTTGCTGTAATGCGTGGTAGCAAGATGGTGAGTGCCGCAGACGAAAGTGGACCAAGTATTGCCACTGTACAAGCAGCCATCAACTACAAATCCACCAGGGGAGTGGGCATCAGGCTTATGGCCAGCAAGAAAGTGACAAGGACCAAACAGACCTTGAAATTTGTACTCAATCGTGCAGTTGGCATTACTCTCTACGGGAAGTTTGAAAAGATCCTGAAGCGCCTTTACATGCTTGTCAATAAACGTAAGTTGTTTATCTTGAGCATTATTGTGATCAAGTGGTTTGGAGTTGGAATTTCGTTCATTGTCATTTTTCTGTTAATTGTATGGTATAAAGATTAGTCAGTTGGTAATATTGGAGGGAACTGGAGTACCTGGCTGAAGTGTCACCAACCAACCTTATGTTACTGGCATCTCACATTCCTTAAGCTAGATTTAAACCTCCAACTTGTAACACTTGAAGAGAAATCTTATATAGTCTGAGCGCAATGCCTTAGCCCACTTAGCTATCAGGGCTGATCTTTTATTGATCTTTTATTAATTAAATTGCATGCATTTAGGTGAATTCAAATTTTTAACATTTTGTAATTAAATATATATCCTTGATGCAAAAAAGAAAGCCAACTTAAGAAAGATATGTCAAATACATATATTTCATTCTTTTTTCATGTTTGACTTTGTAACCATACAGCTTAATTGTACATGGGAAAAGCCCTATTGATTGCAATTCAAATAGTGTACTGTTTTGGTGCAATAAATAAAAGCTACATTACAGATCTATTTCTTTACCGAAATTAGTATCATACAGTTTTGTATTTTGATAATGGTAATAAATGTTTATGCATTTTAGGACACAGGCTATACAGTATCAAGCAAAATTATACAGCACCTAGAGATGATCTTTAGATGATATATATGTTTAGGAACTCAAAATCCTTTTTTTGTTTTTTAAGAATTTACAAGTGTGTCAATTAAGATCGTCCGTGAAGAGGAAGTTAATGCTGAGGGGTAAGTACCCTTTCTATAACTACAACTTATTTAAACTTATGTTTGGTCAAATACCTCAATTAATCATAAGGCAAGATATATTTGACATGATTTGCATGCTTAATATATGAAGAGTACTGCATTTAGGTGAATTCAAATTTTTAACATTATGTTATTAGATATATATCCTTAATGCAAATAAGAAAGTTAACTTAAGAAAGATATGTCAAATACATATATTTCATTCTTTTTTACAGCTTAATTGCACATGGGAAAGCCCTATTTGATTGCAAGCTGTTGTTTTATTGTATAACTGATGAGCTAATTTATTGCTGATATTGCTACCTATGCTCAAAGATTCATAACAGAAAGTTAATATAGGATTTGAATTTGAATTTCGTTTTTCGTCGCATTTATGCCAATTGTGGCTAATTCGTGACTAGCCAGTTGTAAGTAGTGGAGGAAACCGGAGTACCCGGCGAAAACCACCGCCTAACCCCAAGTCACTGGCAACTTTCTCACATGCCAAGGCCGGGATTCGAACCCAGGCAGAGGTGAGAGAAGTAAATATTGGAACAACAAGTCGGCTATAAGATAATATTATAACACAACCTTATCTTACCCAAAACAATTGCCTTTATCACTTTAAATGTTATTTACAATTCAGTCCTCACCTACTGGAAGACTTACCACCGGTTGTTATACATGTACATTATTCAATCACAATTCTCCTGTCATTTTATTTCTAGTGAGAATATTACCATCATAATGTTACTTCACCTTCAGTGAAGCTACTATACAAATATAACATCCCGCTGGGGATACCATGATGGAATGTCTCCCGAGGGAGGATGGTTTTCCCGAGGGCGAAGCCCAAGGGAAAACCATCCTCCCGAGGGAGATATTCCATCATGGTATCCCCAGCGGGATGTTATATTTGTTTTATTATACCAAACAAACCGCAATTTGGTAAAATATCAATGAAAGAACAATATGCTGACCCTATCAATAATCAAATGAATTCGGCCTAACAGCTAACCGAAGTATCCCGTCGTATAGACCCCCAATTGAGAACATGCATGCTTAAATATTAATTAAATAAGATTGAATCATTACCCTCCGGGCCTTACCATTCTTCACCCTTAGTTATACTGTGCAGCAGTTCCTTTTCCAACGTAGAATCTATTTTTATCAAGAATTCCATGTTGCAATGTAGCGGTCCGTCCACCATGTTTTTGTTGATTTGCCGCGCAATTTGCACGTGCAGTGATGACGTGACAAACAATGACGTCAGCCAACAAGCAAGGCGCACGTGCATGCAAGGCGTCGCCAACGCTCTATTTCCACTTCTGCTTGACAACGGTTAACATAACGCCAATCGGGCAACATGATGATTGTTAACTGTTAAGTCAGCCAATCACGGCTTACGATCTTCAAGTGAGGTATAATAATACTAGTTATCATATACTGATCAGTCACTATTATCATGTTAATTCATATAGATAGATAAATAGATAATCTTTATTTCAAGTCGGTAATAATTTTACATAGTAAACACAAGCTACCAGGGCTCTTGGCCGACTACAAAATAACAATTTAAAGTGTAACATACAGGGTGTAACAGCAATATAAATGATAAGTAGAGGGGAAGTAAGTTGGCACACATTAATTGACAATGAGTGATATATTCAGTCTTTCAGAACATATGTTTATGATTTTGGAGTAAAATAGCAGACTCTTCTGCTTGTTTACTGGTATTACTTATAGCAGCAGAGAGAGCAGGTACAGTTAGTTCCAGACCAGGTTGAGATTAGGTTTTTGAACTCTTTCAGTGATATTGTTTGTCTCAAGTTGTTAGGTAGGGAGTTCCATACTTTACCTAGAGTGAAGCTGCTACTATAGTTATCATATACTGACCAGTCACCATTACCATGTTATTTCATTTACAGTGAGACCTATTACCAGCTATCATACATCGTCCAGGATGACAGTGGTATCCAGATTGACGTTGAGAAATATGTAGCACCAGTATCTACCGCCATACAAACAGCCATTAATTTCAAATCGGTCTCCGGAGAAGGTTTCAGTGTCGTGCAGGTGGCAAGATCTGCCGTCGTGAGAAGCAATCAGCTCTTCTCCCTGTTCTTCAAAAGAGCAGTAAGGATTGCGCACCGCGCTAAGTTTGTGGCAGGGTACAAAGCTGTTTTAGTTAGCCGCTGTAAGTAAGACTTTCTGAATAAACATTCTTTGTAGTATGATCATACCAGAACTCCCCTTTCATATATGCCCAGATTTGATATATAGATTATTTTTCACAGATATGGAACATATTCACAGTGAAAATGTCAAAAAAATAAAAATCCATGGATAGTCTTATAACATCGATTGCTTCAATTTCTATGCAAAAAAATGTTATTTTCTATAGGACCTAGTTATTGAAAGTCTAAATGCTCACACAATATAGTGTTTCTTTAAAATGCCATTATATAAGCATATTATGCAGTGTTCAAGCTCGGTAAAATAAAGACACCATATAATACAGACTGGCGCCACATGTAAAGAGGGAGGTTCTGAAGTTCAAATATTATTTAGCAGTGGCTTGACCAATCCAAATTTTTTCAGGAAATAGGAAGGGGTGCTTGTTTGGATGAATATAGTATCTGTGAATGTTTGTATGAAAATAAAGCGATGTGTTAATCTATATGCTCTTGTCCATTTTTC
>OZ012684.1:17192924-17197924 GCA_963942565.1 Maea johnstoni | reverse complement strand
ATAGCATTGTGCTGAATATGTTTTGCTGGTTGAATTAAACATATTGGGAACCATAAATATTAACATTTCAAAGTTTTCAGTTCAAAAAATGTATAAGTACCAACTGTAATTCCATCAAATTAGGAGTGCTTTGAATCCTATTTTTATTTTTATTTTTATTCTTAATCCTTATGCTGCTGGTGGCTAATTTGGCCAATACAAAATAAAGCAAAAAAAACACTCAAAAATGATCGAAACCCTGTCAAATGGGTACTCATTTGAGAGTACTCATTAAGAGCTATCCAATGAATACCAATATGACAGGGTTTCGATGGTTTTAAAAACTTTTGCCTCCTTGTGCTTTGGACGAAAGTAGTCTCAGCATTGGACAGGAAGGGTTAAGGAGCAATATTGAATTAGCGCTTCATTATTAGGTATTGCAGGTAATGACCTGGTTGGTGAGAATATCACAGCCAAGGATGTCGATATAACAGTTAATGGTGTGAACTCACTATTTGGCATTGGAAATAGGTAAGTACAACAATGTTTTATATGAAATGCTTGTGGTCAATAAATGTAAATTGAAAAAAATCAATCAAAATGTTTCTTACGCTAACTTTAAAAAATGTAAAGAAATATGAAATATGACAAGATATCTTTTATCAGCTTAAATACTCAAGGAGACATTGACTTTGTTTTCAAAATATCAGAAATTTAATATCAAATAGCATACAAAAAACAAAAAGCAAATAACCAAAGTCATGCTGACTTTAGAAGAAAACTTTATACCAAGTGAAGCGAGTAGTATTAACCCATTAACACTCGTAGCAGCCAAAACAGGCCTGACAAATTTGGAAATATATTACTTACAAAAGCATTTTCTGGAAAACAAATGAAGGAGAATTGTTGATCAGAAGCCAAACTACAACTCTCCTTCAAATATTTTGTGAACTTTCACTTTGTTCTCAAGTTATTTTCAAAAGTATGAAAGTAGCAGACGTTAGGTTCTGGTGGAGCTCTGAGTGTGAATGGGTTAAAGTTGTAGTCTTCATGATATGTATAAATTATGTTCAAAAGTACAAAACTTAATTCTTTTATTTTGTGTAAATACAATTTGATAAGAGAAAATACCTGTGTCCTAAGAGTTGAAAGTATTATCATGATTATATTTTCCTTTACCTTTCAGGCGTGTCTCAGAGCTGCTGTTTAAGATTCAAGTCCGAGGTGTAACGTTTGATGCAGCGACCGCTGAAATCGACGTGGATATATCTGCAAATGTGACATTCCCCTCACGTAGGAAGTATAAAGTACTGAAGAGAATTGAGAGCGAAGAGGAGATGACAGAAGAGAAAGAGGATCTAGTGAAGTCAAGCGACCTTGTAGATGTAACGATGGATACTAAAATGGCTGACCAAGACTTTGAAGCCTTATCCAAGGTTGTTGCTTCAAAGGCCTCCAAGAGCTCACGTAAGTCTAGAAGTTTATTCCCACTGTGGGAGAGTGAGGCAAAGGAGGGAACTCTCTTCCTCATAACATGCCTTTCCAGAACCAGCCATTTTAAAGTCAGTTTCACTCATGGAAAATATGAGAAGATGGATCTTAGAGACCAACTTGAACAGCAATTTTCATTAAGATGTTTTCTTAAATTATTGTATTGTTAGCAATGGCCAATTTACAAGCCCTGTCTTTGATGTATACTACAAACAACCCAGAGTACTACTGCTATGTATTATCCTCATTCCTGTTCACTGAGTAGAGCTGAGTTGTGCTCATCTTGCTGCTAATTGTGCTCAACTCCTATGATTTTGGCTCAGACTGTTTTAAATAGCTATAACCCGAATACTGCTACAGGTGAACTTGGATATGACGGACCACTGTACGACGGATTTTTGCATATGATGGACGATATGCTTGGTCCCAGTCCGATGCATATCAAGTATTCGTCATATGTATTCGACGGATTTTGCATATGACGGACCAATTTTTCTGGTCCCATTGAGTCCGTCATATCCAAGTTCACCTGTAATGGCTAGTTTGGCCAATACAAAATGATGCAAAAATCTGAAATATGAGACCCTGGCATATATGGGTACTCATCTGAGAGTAACCAATGATAGTTATCTAATGAGTACCAATATGACAGGGTTTAGGTGGTTTTCAAAAATCTTTGCATCCTTTTACTTTGGACAAAAGTAGCATTAGAATTAGACAGGTTAATTGCTGAGTATGAAAATCAGCTGATGCAGGAATACTGCTTTTACTCTCCCTTTACTTCTTCCCCCCGGAAAAAATGGAAAATTGATTTCATAATCCATCTATGTGATCTACAGTATGCCTTATTTGAATATTTATCCTGAATTCTAATAAAAAAAATCGCTGATGAGTTCAGGGTAAATGCATCTCAAATTGTTTTCGCAAAGTTTAAGGTTAGAGAGCTGTCTGCAAAACCCGATTATTTCAACATGTAGTTTCAGGAGGGTTTTCAGTACTGCAGGCCTGAATTGGTCAATCACAAAGCCACGTTGATTGCGCCATTTTTTCCTGAGAGCGTCCATAAAAAAGCAGTGTTACAACCAATGGTATAGAATAGGTTCCAGTCCACTATTATGATGTGTATTGTTATTTGCAGGTTATTCAAAACTTGATGTCAAGGTGTTTTCAGTCGAAAAGGTTGTATCACTCAAAGGGTATGTTGGTGATTTTTATTTTCATTTAAACCCATTCACACCTTGTATGTGCATATGGTCTGATATGTAAACATGTCCTGATAACTAAGTAATACTTTGAAAAAATATTTGATGGACGATGTTTGATACTGCATTTATTAACAATCCATTTTATAATACTTATCAAATTTTTTCACAAATTAATGAGTTATGTTCAACCATGTGCGCTCCATATATAGATAAATTTGCATTGAAGCAAGCACAGGCTTGGACCACTTTTGACATTAACTCATCAATTAGATCAGTATTTGAAAAATATTTGAGAATTCCGTATGTTTTTGGACAAATTGTATGTTCCAGATATTAATGGGTTAGGTTAACATTGCATCTTAAACTCAAATAAATTCAAATTTTAGATAGTTATATATACTACAAGCAGGGCAATTAGTTTATGAGTATCTGATTGCCACAGCCAAAATCAAATCTTGTATTTGACTGTGTTACCCTCGTGAAATAAAGATTGTTATCATTATTATTATTATTATTATTATTATTATTATTATTATTATTATTATTATTATTATTATTATTATTATTATTGTTATTATTATTATTATTATCATTATTAGTATTATTATTATTATTATCATTATTATATACTGAATTTGGCACCAACTAATCTTAACACAGTGCCAAAGTTCTCACATGCCACACATCTGTTTGGATATGCATTGTATAACTTACTAATAAGTGTTTTGCCTAATGTAATACATAATGAAGTACAACTGTAAGTTTTCAAAAACAAAATATAAAAGAATGCTAGACTAAAAGAGGACAATATGGAAAGTTGTACTAATACTATTGTTATACTGAGTTTTTATTCTATTTTAGAAAAGTGTCTTACAAGTATCGATTGAGGATGAAGTCTGACAAGGGTGTTACAGTGACCAAGTCCTCTCTCAAGAAGTTCTCTTTAGTTGGGGAGGTGATAAAGGGAAAGAAGACCAGCTACAAAGTGGTGACCAAAATCGAGAAAAGTTACAGCTCAAATTCCTTCTTCGCAAGTAGCTTCAAGACAAGAGTAGCATCCACAGACGTTGTCAAGGTTATTGGGGCCATCAAAAAGTCCACCGTGAAAAAATTGAAATGTACGTATAGTTATAGAATCTACTGTATTCTCTTGAACAACTGCACAGACCCTTATTAAATGGACCTCCCACTATTTTCTGAAAAATATTTGAAGGAGCAAGTCAGTGGATATATTATTTTTTGGCCTTCTGAACCTCCCTCTTGCCTTAACCTTTACATGTGGTACCTGTACAGACTGTAAATTAGAGTCCTTATTTTTCCAAAGCTTGAAAACTTTGCGCTATCGCTATATTACAGCCGTCAGTCTCCCACTACCAGCCAGTCATATACAAAAGACCATGATGTGTCCAAGCTCTGGGCGGCCTTGGATTGTGGCCATGATTAGCATTGCACATGGGGTGCGTTTAAACAGAGTTATACCAGCAACCCTTCTGTCATATTTCTTTCTATCTTGCACTCCCACTGTGCAAATTTTTGGATGTTTTCTCAGTTATAATGCAGGTTGGTTATGTGGAGACTCAAATTTTCAATTTTGATTATGCATCTCACAAAAGTAACTCATATACTTCATAAATGGATTAGATGTGGCATTAGATGTTACAGATTTAAATCCATTCACATCGTCAGGAATGGATAAGGCACAATATAAGAATAAATAGTAAAAACCAAATTTACATATGTTGGATACAACAGCAAAGGATCATAATGAAAAGAATTGTCAAATTTTAAATTGAATATTTGAAATTTCCTAACCTTAAAATGAATTATGTCAAGTTATAGTAGGTTAATAAAAATGTTAGATTTCCTTTTTAAACCAAATTGCTGTATTTTAGATTGATTGAGAAAATGAACTTTGAGCTGGATTTTTATCAGTGGTTATTGAATGAGAAAACCCAGGATGGGTTTAGCTGGAGACCTAGCTGGCCTCATATGACAAAGCGCCCCCTGAATTCTGAATACTATTGGCTCCCTGTCCTTTTGTTTTCTGAAACATGAGCTTAAATTGGACAACATTATGAAGCTAGGTAATATTGTGATAATATTTAGCAAATCTAAACAGTTATTAAGATGATTATTTGGCCTTGTATGTTTCAGTGGCCACTGCTGATGTAGATGTCAAATTCTCCGGGCAAGAGGAAGTGGTTGTCGATGGGTAAGTATTCGCATTGTAATTGATCAGCTACGGTATGCCACTTTTTGCCTCTTAATTCACAATGCCAACTAATGTAACCCAAGGCATATATTATGAATCTGAGGATTAGGTCA
>OZ012684.1:17172924-17187924 GCA_963942565.1 Maea johnstoni | reverse complement strand
AAAAAATATATTACTGTCAATTCCAATTTAAAAAAAGACATATGTAAACTCATTTTCTCTACTAGTTTATGAATTCCCTTATCAAGAATATTTTTAGCTCCTAGCACAGTTATTATGCTAAACGTTTTTTAAACAAGCTCAGCATTTAAATACAACTTTTTTAAATGCCAGCATTATCCAATAAAGGTATGGGGTAGCTTCTTTATCACAAAAGTTTATGTCAGCCAAAGATATAGCAGAAATGTTGTATATTTTGTCATTTAGCTGCAAAACCTAAAGTAATCTCTTGTTTTTTTCAGAGAGAGCATTTTTGTCCACCGTTTTGAAGTGCGTATTGATGGAAAGAAGGTTGACGCACGCTCTGAGAAACTTGTCAAGGCCTCTGACGTCAAGATTGATTTCAAGGTGACAAGGGCAGATATCAAACTGTCGGACCTGAAAGAGTCGGATAAAGTAGGCTTCACCAGCTTGAAAAAGGCGTCCAGACTTTTAATGACCTCAAGGATTGTGAAGGAAGATAAGGAAACTTTCAGGAAAATGATTGTCAAGACATTGAAGAGTAATAATACTGGTAAGTTTGTAAACCAATATGTTTTATGTTTATATCAACTCAAAAAGCCTAATGATTTTGGTCATTCACTTGAAAAAGCATATTTTTGAGTATAATTGAAAGGGAAATGTTGATCAGAACTCAACCAAAAACTGCCTTTTCAAATTCTTGCCTTTTATGATTTTTATATGCAGCCAACCCTTCACAATTGGACTTAAGGGAATAATTGGGTCATATACCTATCATTTACCTGATATTTTGCAATCAAGTAAAGCCTGAGTAGTTTCTCTATAATGAGTAGCATTCAAAATTACTATAATATGAATGAACATATAATGAACTATAACATAGAAATACCAGTATACTGAGTTATGTGATAATTGTGATAACATTGAAACTATTGAACATTTATTATATGACTGCCCATATACTAGAACAATATGGGAAACAATCTGGAAATGGCTACGCAAATATATTACTGACCAATTATATCTAGGAAGAAGTTCAATTCTACTAGGAGATCAAAGAAATACTATTTTAGTTAACCAAATATTTATTATCTTTAAATATGAGATATATAGAAAGAAATGGACAAATATGACCTTTAATATACACTCAATAAAACATATTCTTAATAAACAAATGGAAGCAGAAAAGTATACTGCAAAAATCTCCAATAGAACAAAAGTCTTCCTGGGAAAATGGTCACCAATATATAATTGGTTAACAACTTAAAACTGAAGAGAAAATCTATTATTTGTTATTTATATACCTATTTGTACAGAAAACTATTGTTGAAGAAATATAAGATTGTCTTTATGTGATATATAATTGTAACCACATCATGAATGGACAAATAAATTATAAAAAAAAAAGTTAAAAAAAAAAAAAAAAAAAAAAGTAAAGCCTGAAAATATTGATTCTAATTTCCAAGATAAAAGAAGTGCAGGAGTTTTCTAAATAGCAATTATGAAATTTTCAAATTTACAATATAGACTTCTAAAACACACATAAATTTGTTTGTTTTTTTGTTAGAAAAAATACACCTCCTGAGTTACTAGCTTTGCACCCCCCCCCCCCCCTCCCCCTCTACTCTCCCTGTATATGTATAGCTTGTAACATAAAACATAGCTTTTTATTGGTTTATCTATGCATTTCTTTTCAGAATACTCCAATGTATCAATTAACGTTGATATTTTGAAGCAGGAGAAGGTCAAAGTTGAAGGGTAAGTCAGCATAAATAAGCATTCATTACCTCTGGGTTACAAAGCCAATCAGGATGATGTAACTATAAGGTTCAATATCTCATATGGAAATTGAAGGGTAAGTCAGCATAAATAAGCATTCATTACCTCTGGGTTACAAAGCCATGCAATCAGACTGATGACTGAAGGGTTCTATATCTCATAAGAAAGCTCTGGTTAAATAGGACACTGGTTCAAGTGATCTTTTAAACCTTATTTATGACATACTTTTAAATGCTGGTATAGTAATTGGAATCCACTGGCTACAATTGCATCTAGTTGCATGCATTTTTTGAACATTTACAGCAGAGGTTGCTTGGTTAAGAGAATATTAAATATATATATATATATATATATATATATATATATATATATATATATATATATATATATATATATATATATATATATATATATATATATATATATATATAATTATATGTATATATATATATATATATATAAATATATATATATATATATATATATATATATATATATATATATATATATATATATATATATATATATATATATATATATATATATATATATATATATATATATATATATATATATGGTAATAATAATAATAATAATAATAATCTTTATTTAAAGAGGGTAACTCAGTCCAATGGTAAGGAACTTCCCTGAGGCCCTCTGGTATGTTTACAAGTAGTCCGAGGGCCCCAGGGTTATATATATATATATATATATATATATATATATATATATATATATATATATATATATATATATATATATATATATATATATATATATATATATATATATATATACATATATATATATATATATATATATGCATTTTGTATTGTTCTTTAGAAAAACCTTCAACAAGGTCTCCTACTCAGTGAGGATTAACAACAAGACTGTGGCTGCCCCAAATGTGGCCCCGCTCGACATCGACACTCTGAGCGACAACCTGGCAGAGGCCAATACTACCGCATCTTATGAGTTTGAGGAGGATGTTGATATAAAACAGGTAGGTCCTTACTAAGGGTCATGATTTGGGCTTCCTCTTTTAGTGCTTGAATGACATGAATATTTCTATAAAAATTGTACACACACATATAATTATATGTTTTACATATATACATATATTTATAAATATATATATATATATATATATATATATATATATATATATATATATATGAATATATATATATATATATATATATATATGTATATATATATATATATATATATACATATATATATATATATATATATATATATATATATATATATATATATATATACAGATTTTCCAGAGAAAATACTTTATTCTACAACTTTTAATTCCCTCTCAGGGAAATGTCCAAATTATTCATCAAAGATATGCATTAGAAAAATACAGATGACTACTATACCACTTTTTCAATGCTTTGCTCACAGTTCTGTGTATTGTTTAGCTGTATATCCTAGATATAACATTGTTTCTATACTACTTGCTCTTCTTGTGTTTCAGGCTGTTGCTGTGAACACAATGTTTTATGTGTACCTCAACAGAGCGTTGTTGGAAGCTGACGTGGATCAGTTCATCAAGAGTATAACACTCAGCTGGGCTGATATCCGACGAGGTCAGTTTCCTGTGACCCCTTCACCTTTGACCCAATCACACACGGTCTCACAAACATGGAAATACCATGGAAAATGCATATATAGAGAAATATTTAACTAATAATTTGTTTTACTTTTGAGTGCATTTTCTTTGAACTCTTTCACATCTGAAGCATACACATGGTTTCACAATGCGTAAATATTATGATAAAATGTCTATATTTGAATATAAATTTGTTGTTCCTTCTGGGTTGAACAACCCCACTTCAAATACTGCTCTTTTTTTGAGTACAGTGTTAAGCTTTGCCTGTCAAATATATATCTATCATCAATACTTAGCCTTTAAAATGACAGAAAATGGCTCTATTTATTTCCAAAATTCATATTATTTTTATTTTTTATTTGTTTCTTGCATATCAATAACAGTACATCCATAATAGTGTGTATTGAATTTGCAATGTCAAATTGCAGCTTTTCATGTTAATTCCTATTATGATTCATATATATATATATATATATATATATATATATATATATATATATATATATATATATATATATATATATATATATATATATATAAATATATATATATATATATATATATAGAGAGAGAGAGAGAGAGAGAGAGAGAGAGAGAGAGAGAGAGAGAGAGAGAGAGAGAGAGAGAGATTTTCTAGCAAAAATAGGCTGGCCTTTGAGGTTTTGTTTTAGCAAGAACTTAGCTCTGAAGTAAGAAATGAGGAATCATTTATTGTGCAAAAACAGTTCAAAATATTTGGATTGATAATATTCATGGAATGAAGCATCCGAGTATCTGACTGTATGTAAAATATTGTTCCTGGGTAGATACTTTTAGATGCGGACACAGAATTATAAAGTTAACTAACTAAAATCCCTATTGTATCCATACCCGTGGTACCTGATCTTCTGAATTCTAATCATTGGAATTCAGTGAGTGCTCTGTTCTATACTTTTACCTTTATATGTGATTATTCATATTTTACAGCAAACAAGTAGATCATATCAACACTTGTGTAGAATCAGGACTGCTAGCATTTCAGAAAAGTGCTAAATTTTTGGATCAGGCAAAATTTTCATTTTATTGTTGAATTGATAATCTTTTAACAATTTGTTAATGCACTTTATAGGATATCTCGGACCTAGTCAAAATTTTCAAAAAAAGGCGAGTTTCTATATAACCAAATATTGTTTATTGTGAGGTTAGTTAATAGCAATTATGTGTACCTTCTAATTTCAGATGTGGATGCAAAGGACATTGTAGTGAAATTTGGAGAATCTATTGAGGTAGTGTTCCCAAGGTGAGATATACCTTATGATTGTTAACCATTAATATTGTAGCAACCGACATAGCCATACTGTTCAAGAAATGTCTTCTCAATTAATTCAGCATTTGATGAAAACATTTGAACCAATTTTTTTGGTTAGCACAGTCTTAACAAATTCCTTTCCTCTATTTTGCGATTGTTTGTTAATCATTTTTAAAGGGTTAGTTTTGATAAGTTAGATAGATATCAAATATCCAGTTGATACCCGGGATAAAAGTTCCATTCTTGTTTTGATCTTGGTATCTGCACATATGACCATTACTCGCTGTGGCATCTTTATCTTTAAAAATGGCCCAAATAAGTTCCCCAAAACACGATGCATAACAATAAAATGTCTGACATCAGAATATCATTTTGGGCCTTCTAATTAGTATCAATGAAATAGTGTACCTCATATCAGAAGTTTCATTTCTATAGCTCAATTGGTTAAATAGGGAACATCTTTGCACATTTTTAATCAGTTATTATATAACCATATTGGGTTCCATGTTCCGTGAATTTTATAGTTTGCTGATAGCATATGCCATTACTTTGGGTTTCAGCATTATACGTAGGGTGTTCCGAGTTTCCTATTCCGTGACAGTGAAAGGCGTCCTACTGAATCCTGCTCTCGAGGCAAAGATTGATTACGACAAGACCAGCACTTACCTGGGCGCCATTGTTAGTGCCAGTGGAGAATTCTACAGCTCTATTAAAGTAGACAAAGAAGTGGAGGCGAACAGTGTGGAGGCCTCGAAATTGGTCTCGGTCACCGTTGAAGGTATTCTCAAGAGAACCAGAATCACTGCATTTGAAACATCTCTTATTACCTACTACAAGAGAACAGTCAAAGGTAAGTTTACGAAAACCATTTGACACATCAGTTGTCCTTTAGTAGAGTTCAAAACTGAGATATAGCAGGGGAAAGATAGCTTACTACTTCCAAAATTATTTTTGGGAAAAGGCTACAGCGGGACTTCAGGATTTACCTAAGCTAGGGCTATTAGATCTTGGGTTGGGCTACAGCAATTTGAGACCCCGCAGTCCTGCGGTCTCCCAGATTTTTTAACCGAAGCCTGACCCCTGCAATTTCACTCACTCTTTACTCTACGGTCAATTCACCCTTTGCATTGCCTTCCTGCAAATCATATATTAATTTACATATTCCTCCAGTTTAGTCATTCATAACCATGGTTGTTCTCAGAATACAAGCAACTTAATCTGTAATGAGGTTTATGTGTTCATTTTAATATGACTACCCATCAAAGTTAGTTAATTTCGATGATTAGTACAAGTATTGATGAAATACAGTTTTGAATGATTATAGAATATTCAGTACATGTGCATCCAATTAGGGCAACTTGGTTGAGCGTGTTTTAAATATTTGTAAACTTTTTTCTATGTGTACCTATTTCTAGATAACTTTCAGAACTGAACAACTTTGTTGATTCTGATGTTCCCAGTAATGTTATGTTTTAACATAATCTCCATACAGATTGGGAATTGTCATTTATGTTTTGCCATAAATGGTCTTGACAACTCGCTCTTATGTATATTGATGATTAGTTTAGCATTGATATGATTCTCAGCAATGTTTAATGACTATACATATATACCATTTGTAAAGGTACCAATCCACAATGCTTGTTTGCTAGACTTTCATCAAAATTGAAAATGATATGAACATTGCTACTCTTTTGTATTTACAGTTCTATTTCCCCTTGAAATTTCACCATCTGGATAGCAATTTTTCCCACAAAAATTCTTTTCATAAGCCATCGCAACTCTTTGTATTTCAGCCTTTGCATCAATCGAAATCAAGGCTTTTGTGAGAGGAACCAGAAGAAGATTCCTCAATAACAAGTTAGTATTCTTCTACTCAAGTGTTACTAATATTGCATGCTAATTCACTTTCTTTGAACTGTGCCATATGTAATGTGGATAAGTATGAACAACCACTGTTCTTATCGTTAATGTAATAAAAATCCTATTTTGAGTATTTCTATACATTTTATAAAAATCACATACATTTTTCAGTTGTTTGATTTATTGTTTCAATATAAACTATGATGATTTTAACATGTACCAAATATGTTTATCATCTGTAGTTATATTGTATTTACAATGGGTGTTTAATGTTGAAGTTATACAATCATTGACCATATGCAGTCAGATTAATTGGCCTCTTTGGGTGGGAAGGATAGATGGTAGGAAGAAAATAACTTTTTTAACCTGAAAAACAGATTTTTTCTTTTCTTTTTGTTTTTGAAAGCATTATTTTAGCTCTACTTTGTGCATTGTATCTATCTTCAAGTTGGTGTTATTTGAATGTCAGTCCCTCCTGTGAATCAATCTCTAAAACCTAATTAACCCATCAATGCTTAAGAGTTCTTATAGAAATTGTTGTCTGGATCTATGATACTTTTGATAATAACTTTGGAATTAAGAAAGATTTTAAACCATGGTTGGATGGAATATTTTTGGTAATGTTCTGAATAATATCTTTCCTTATTGTATGTTTCCAAATGTGCTTTTGTTTGCAAAATTTCATGGACATTGCCAGGATGTTTTTGACTGCTGCAAACTTTTATTGCATCTCTCAAGCTTGCATAAATCTCATCTGGGGCAAGTGAGACTATTTATCATCTATATCTGACCCAGCATACAAGTTAACCCATTCACACTCAGAGTTCCTCTTGAAAGTATCGTCTGCTACTCTCATACTTTAGAAAGTAACTTGAGTATAAAGCTAAAGTTCACAAAATATTTGAAGGAGAGTTGTACCTTGGCTTCTGATTAACATTTCTCCTTCAAATATTTTTTAAATAATGCTTTTGTTAGACAAATATTATCAAAATTGTAAGGCCTGTTTTGGCTGCTCTGAGTGTAAATTTCAATCACTACCTTTTCATTTTTTTCAGGCCTGTAACAGAATTGCTTTTTGAGGTCAAATCTGGCAAAAAGACCTTTGATGCATCTACGTCCAAAGAGGTCAAAGTTGACATCAAAGAACTAGCCAAGGATGTCAAAGGTCTTAAGTTTGTTTCAAAGGAGGTTGCCATGACAGCTGCTAGAAAAACGGACTTGTTGGCAGTCTTCATGAAGCAGAAGATACAAGAAGACGACTTCTCAGTGGTGGCATTAGGCATACAGAAACGACTTGTGATTGCTGGCAGTGAGTAGACCCTAGCCTATTCTATATCAATAAGTGGCCTATTTCTTTACCCAGTATATATATATATATATATATATATATATATATATATATATATATATATATATATATATATATATATATATATATATATATATATATATATATATATATATATATATATATGTATATATATATATATGTATATAAATCATTACAGATAGGAGATAGAGGCCTTTCACTGTTAAAGTTGATAATAGATGTTCTAGATCATGTGGTGTAGCTTAAAGTATTTTTTGAGGATGTTAGTTTAGAACATAGGGGAGCTAAAGGCAGGAATCACCATTATTTTTCATCAAAATGCAAATCAATATTAGGAAATGGATCTTGTGAGATTTGACCAGGATGAAAAGAGATGTAGAATGTTTTAGTATAATATCTTCATTTTTCAAAAAGATGTAACATTTTCAACATTCAATATAATTGTTGTTATAAATCTTTACCTAGTCTATCTCGTATGCTTTTTTAGATGAATGGAATACTGAAGCTTCGATTACCAGTCAGGAAGAAGTAATAACAAAGACAGGGTAAGTTATCATTTATACATCAAGGAGGCATAACATTCATTATCATATATTAACTATTTTGTGAGGTTTTTTTTCTTTTTAAAGGTGTAATAAGTGTACTCTGTGCATGTACAGCAAAATGTTTAACAATAACTTAAAATTTGTTTGACCTTTAAAGGGTTACACATTTTTTCTGAGGTTGAAATTAGGTTGTTTTGTGTAACGGCATTTGTGTATAATCTAACTAATAAGAATAAGCAGTTTTCATATGATTTTTGCAGGTGTTTGCTCTACTAAACATGTTTGTACTGTGAATGTGACAATAATACATAGAAATACATAAAAAATAAAAGCAGGGTTTTTTAAATATTTATACTTTATCTTTTTTGTTTGTTCATGCAGCAATAGAGTTTGTTATATTTGTTTATGTTTTTGCTTTCTGTTAAAATGATCAGATATACAGAAAAAAAAATGGTTCCGTATACTAGTATTTCATTATGTAAATCCTGTTATAGTTTGAGTTTTCAAGAGAGTGTTTCAAAGTGCATCATGGTGTTACAGGAATTTTCAGGATTGTCTTTAAAAGCAACTTTTGGTATTGTATCTCAAAGCACTTTGTGGTGTTAAAGTATCAAAGCTAGTGTTTCCACTAATGCTTTGGATCTATCCAGTTTTTTGCAGTTACCTGAATCTTTTTTTATTTTTTTATTTTTTTTATTTTTTTTTTATTATTTTTTTTTACCTGAATCTTGCACAGATGAATAAAGATATAATTTGTAAATGAAGTCTACATGTATGATAGTGATATTTCAGAGAAAGATCTTACAAACTGTTAGTGAAGGTCAATGTTGGAGAACGTGTAGTTTCTGCAGCAGCTCTCAAGAAAATCTCTGTTGCGGACTTGAAGGTCAATGGATCATTAGGCCTGTCCTACGAATTTACATCAGAGTTCACCAAATCCGATGTGGTGGAAGAAAAGACTCTCTTCAGATTCTCCCTGACGAGCAAGCCTTCTGTCAAGGACATCAGTAGTATTGAAGAAACCTTAACCAAGACTATTGCAACAGAAGTGAAGGGTAAGATTGCCAAACATCTGTTTCATTTACTTGATGTTCTGCATAAAATATGAATGTTTCTATCTTATAATGTCAAATAATCAGAGATGAATTTTTTGAAAAATTGAAGGCTTTTTGTGGTGAACATTATTGATGCACTGAGCTGAATGCTTTGAATCGCAGCTCTGCCTATTGCAGGGAAAATCTTTTAAAGGCTCGATCAGGTAAAATCACTGCATTTTTTAAATTGAACCAAAAGGTGTATTTCACCAATGATGCATATTTGAAATTATCACAAAAGTATCTCATGACTATCAGCCTCAACTGATCAAAAGGAACAATTAAGATCAACACATTTTAGTCATTAAGCAGGACATTTCCCTACCTGCTAGGCCAAACTTTTGTTTAGGGTGGGTAAAAATTGTATATTACCTGCAGAGCAATTTATGTTTATACTTTTTCATGCTTTTTGAGAAATGTGACATGTGTTAGATATGTATTCTAAAAATTTGATATTCATTCAGTAATTTATGATTTCTACTCTTGTGCATTAATTGAAGTTGATATAACTAACATATAAACCAAAAGCATTCCAGTAACTTTTTGTGCAATGAATTCTACCTATGAAATAATGTATTTTTTCCCTTGGCAGATACCACAACAAAGGTGAAGGTTGCCAAGGTAGTAGAACAATTCGACAATACAACGAGGTAAGACAATACTGATACTCATTTCCATTACAGCCAAAACTCTCTGCAGAGACAGCTGATGATGGGAAATCAAAGAGAAAAATGTTCTCACCTGACAGGTGGTTATCTTAAACAGAGTCAATATCACAGGAGTTTCATTCATAAATTCATATGGGCAGGTGGACTCTTACATGGGTTTCACAGCATGCAACAGAGGCACCAGAATTTGTGACTGGCACAAAAGCGCAACGTTTTTGAAAAACATTTAAAACCCTGTCATGTTGGTATTCATTGGATACTAGTAGCTCTCACTGAGTACTCTCAGATGAGTATCCGTGTGCCAGGGTTTCAATCATTTTTATCCACCAGCAGCATAAGGGCTAAGCACTTTAAAAAAACGTACAGAACATGGCTGGTTGAGCCTACCAGATATTTCATCAAAATATTATTTTGATATAGATTTTATAGTGCATCCCAATTAAATGTACTGTTATTGTCTATTGCTTGTTCCTGGTTTTTATAACTGAATTGATTTTTCAACTGATTCTCATATATAAAGAAAGAGGTTTGTGGCATAATTTTATATTTGAGAAAACCTCAAAACAACAACTAGAATGTGGTATTGATCTTTATAAATAGTGTCATTAAAAAAAGTGACACTTCTCTAAATATTATTGTTCTACCATATCTGTAAGTGTCCTCAGGGGGCTGTTTGCATAAAACATCTTAAGCTTAGGAATTCCTTAAAATTTCCTTAAGGGCCAAAGTTTAATTTAATGTTATCCTTATAGTTACTTTAAGATAAATTGAAGGGATTTACCTTGGCCTTTAAGGTAGCCTTTTATCTTATTGCATTGTGATTCATTTGCTATATGTCGCTTTGCTCAAGCTTTGGTTTACCGTCATTAACCATACAAGACAACATTTCTAAAAGAAATTTCTCCCTTTGTCTATAAACACTCACTCTTTATTAGTTAAGTAATTGCCAATGTTTGAAAATCACTATTGAATAACCTGGAAATGGTTTGAGGGAACAGCAAATAGATTGCCTTGTGCTACTGCCTTGATATTTATGTTGTTGAGGGATAAAGCCCTTGTTTTTCATTGAAATCACAATAACTGATAATGGCCGTTGTGGTTCTGTTTTTTCAGTAAGAAGTCATACACAGTTCTCTATGGAATAACAACAAGCAAGAGGAAATTTGACGCCACGGTTGATACTTCCATCAGCATCGCTAAGACCACCGAAGTCTTAAAGGCACTCACGACATCCTCTGGTGTTAAGTTTGAGGTCAAGGAAACCACAGCCAGTAGTGTTTCAGAGTCAAAGGTCTTTAAGGTAGTGCTAGGTTCATCCATCGGAAAGGACACTACTATCAAGAAGAAGTTAATGACGGCTTACAAGAAAACACTCGCCACTGAATTACAAGGTAGTGTAGCTTTAATGTATTGGTGATATTATTACCTTGTACTGTATAAAAATGTCCTTATCAATTGTGGTGATATTGTTGTGATTAGAGCATATTTTGGAAATATTTGAGGAAAAATTACTAAGCACCAAAAAATGCAATGCAATATTGATTGTGACCAAGATATTTTCAGAATGATATAAATCAGACAACACTTTTCCATTCATGCAGAAAATATATTTCTGATCCACAGGAAATGATATATTTAGGTACTGATCAACTAATTGTATGATAAGTCAAGTATATTTTTGACAATTTAAATATTCCAATAACCACTAATATGAATAATATTCTGATAATGAAAATGTGATATCTGTAAAGATGATTTTTACCTTGATTAAATCACATGACATCTGATTCCATCATAAAGCCATGGATAGTCTTATTGTCAAAGCCGTCACTGCTCTGAAACAACCAAAAATCCCACAACAATGCCCACAAGACGCTATTAAACGGCACTGCGTCATGGCCATTGTTGTGCCGCAAACAACGTGTTGCTACGCAACAAACAACACGCTCTTCACACAACGTCATCAACAAAGACGGGACCACTTCATAATTTAATGTCTGTGCTTGCCAATGCACAGAAATGAATATTTTCATTATCCCGCACATTAGCAAGGAAAACAGACTTGAGTAAATGTCTTGCCAATAAAACTTTATTAAACCTTATCTATATTTCGCTGGTATAACAAACATATATACAAGTAACTAATATGAGGAACTTGCGAAAAGTATTAATCAGCTTCTCCTTCGCCATGTTATATCTATGACAGCTTTACAAGCTACATTTAACCATTAAATTGGCGAAAGCCATAAGTACAATATACAAAATGTTTAATTATAGAGAAGCTGCTATCCGCAAAGTAAATTGCACCAATACTTTCAATAACTGCTTTAATACAAATAAAAATAATACTTTCTAGACATAAACAATTGTACATATGGTTTATGTCTCAAGAGCAAGCATGCATGATTTTTACCAAAATCAACTGCTAGCTCCACCACATTATTTCCCAGAGATCCCAAAACTTATAAAAGACTTTTTGGTAACTACTTTTTCGGATGAATAAGCTTAAATAAATTGAAAATTCCTGATGTGGTGATGTTTGTAATGTATCTCCCTGATGTACAGTATGCAATTATCAGAATGAAATTATGTGGGAAATTGAGTGATATATTACTCGCTATATTATTTCACCTTTTTCTTGCAGAGGGCGTCAAAACCGTCAAAATTGTTGGAGAGAGCAAAGTGGTAGTCAATGGGTAAGCGGCATGTAGCTGAACAATAGAGAATTTGTGAGAAATCTCAAACTGAAAATCATTCTACATATTCCAATTAATTAAGTTATTTTATAATTCTCATGTGTATCCTTGTGTAGAAGTGTTCTTTCAGAATTTTGTTAAGCCCCGTAAGCAATATTCTCTGAAAAAAAATGCTAGAATTGTGATTTGATGACCAAAAAATACTTTTTAGAATTGTTTGTTTAATCTTAGCAACGTAAATAAATTGAGAAGTCTTCAGAGAAAAACATAATGTTAACTAGAACTTTAACAAATATGCAAGTTATGACTATAATTCACTGTCTGACAATTTTTTCAAAATACCCTACCCTTGAAAAACTTTGGTTAAAACCTTAAAAATGGACAATGTTTTAGGGTATATTTCCATTTTCAATTTCCATAAATCTACTTAACAGTAAATATAAAACCATTTCATTTACTTAATTATTCAAATGGCGAAAAGTTTTGGAATTTCCACTTGCCATGTTGAACAAGTAAGCAATAATTTTTACTTGCTACGTATGACAAGTGAGTGAGTACCTATGTCGGTATCTGTCAGAAAAAAATATTATTCATAATTACTATTATTCTGACTTTGACAGCAAAGAAAAAGTGGAGTACAAAATGCTGGCCTTCACACAAAAGGGGAAAGTGCTTGATGCTGCCAAGTTCAAGAAAGATTTTTCTGCCAAGCTGAAGGAGAACATTGACTTCAGGACTTCTAGCGGCAAATCTATCAAGGTGGCATCGGTCAAATCCAATGACAAGGTGTCCAAGGTCAGCTCCACATTCCGAATCTACACCAACAAGAAGGTGGTCAAGGAAGATCATGAGAGTACCAAGAAGGTCATCAGAAAGGCTTTCCACTCCAAGTGTAAGTTCATTTTTGGCTGAAATATGACATACTATTATCCCTTCCAATGCTGAGGCTACCTTCATCCAAAGAACGAAAACACAAAGATTTTGGAAAACCATTATACCCTGTCATGTTGGTATTCATTAGAAAGCTCTCCTCGAGTACTTTCAGATGAGTATCCATATGCCAGGGTTTCAGCCATTTTCTGGCTTTTTGTGTCATTTTGTATTGGCAAAATTAGCCACCAGCAGCATAAGGGTTATAAGATCAACCCTCACCTAGGTTGACCTTCCTTCCGGTACTGCTAAGAACCAAGAGCAGAGAGAGAGGAACAGAAATAGTTCCTCCCTGCATTGATAACAAAAATTAACAAGATCATCGTTTTCTGGCCAAGCTCCAATGCATACCCACCCCCTAAATACTCTTTTTTTTCAATCTCACTCTTTTTTCTGCCTTTTTTGACCTCCTAGCTACTGGTAAGGTTAAGGGTTTTTCATGCTTTCATTATTCCATATCTCTTGTGTCTCATCTCCCTAATCTCCCAAAGGCCCATTCAGTCAAAAACAGCCTTTTTATCATTTCCACGATGAGCAATGTATACAATTTGGATTTGGAATTTCATTTATCATCTGTTTTTCTGCCAGAATAGACTTTATTCTAACTAACCAGTTGTTCACAATGGAAGAAACCAGAGTACCCAGAGAAAATCACCATGTCACTGGTAACTTCTTCACATACCGAAATGCATGGTATTTGTACCTGGGACCTGTGTGTCAGGGGGAAGGCAGCATCAGTTGTAGGTCACACTTATCATTACTACTGACCATATTGATCTGGTACGTTCAATCATAATATGAAATGAAAAAATCATGTCATTAAGTTGAACCTTAGTCTTTGTACCATACATTCTTAAGTATCCAGATGGTCCAAAACACATGTATCTATGCCAATGTTTTTTATTTAGAATAAATATTTATCAAGGAAAGTTGTTTTTCGAGTTGGGGTTGACAAATCCTCTTGGCATACTTTTCAAGTACTAGCTTTTCCTTTTGATGAGGCATGCCCAAAGTTGTCACTCCATGAGTGCACTTCTGATGCAGATTGGTTGGTGCATTACTCAGTTCCTGAAATCACAAAAAAATATTACTCAGTTTAGAGTCAAAAATTGTGTATTATACTATAAATTATAATCAAGTATGTAAGGCTTATCATGACAGC
>OZ012684.1:17147924-17167924 GCA_963942565.1 Maea johnstoni | reverse complement strand
CAGTTTTGTGATTGATTAATCAGTAAAAAAAGAGGCAAACGATCGATTATCGATTAAAATCGATGATCGTCCCAACCACACATCACGGTTAGTATGTGGTTCATGTAGATGGTGGACTAATAAAAGATTCAAACACAGGTCAGACATAGGTTTGCCAATATTCCATGATCAGACTGCATAATAGAAGCATCATTCCATATCCACCACATGTTTGAGGAGGTGATTACATGGCTTACAAGTGGTTAAAGGTGGGAAGGGTTGAGGGAGGGAGGGAGGGCTCTAAAAAGGATATATAATGGAGATATGACAGAAATAATACACACATTCCCTGAATGCTTCAACAATGTAATGATACCTCAAGCAATGGTTATTGTATTTAATTTAATTTTTTAAATTTTAGTATTCAATATTCAAAAAAAGGGAATAGATTACTAAAATTGCTAAAAATCAAGTTTACATAGCAATATGAAATTAAGCCCATTCAACTTTTTTATGTTTGAGTTAGCTCACATATCTCTGCCCTCTTGTAAGTGTGAAGAGCAGTTTTCAGAAACTTTCACAACTTATGCATGACCAATATGATGAATTTAATAACTGATCATTTTCTTTATTTTCTTAATTTTTTTACTGTATTTTATCTTTTGTTTATTTTTATTTGTGTCGAGGTATTAAAATTGTATTTTTCATATATAGGTTCCACTGTTATACAGATTGGTTCAGTCATTGAGATCTTCTCTAAAACCAAGTAAGTTAACCAAAAAAATGGCTTTCTTTTAGAAATACGGTATCAAACCTGTTGATTTTGTACAATTTTTGAGATGTGAATACCTCAAAAAATCAAAATGTCTCATAGAGACATGTTAACTTGTAAATTAAATTATGTTCAATTCAAACATATATTTGACTTGCAACTGTGTTTTCTATACAATGTAGAAATCTAACATCAAGTATTTTTTTAAAACAATTTCTTCAATTTTGGAATATTACCATGCATCATCAATATCATGAGAAGGGAACTGTGATCTCATGAAATAATTGAATTAGTTGTCGTCACACGATCCTGTGCAGAGCCAGTGAGGAAGTTACTAGTGATCTTTGTTGTGGTTTTCCTCCACCATAATACAAATAGCTAGTCGCAATTTAATCACAATATGGCATAAAAAGTGATGATGAATTTTGGACGTATTCGACACATATCATTTCATTTTCTTGCTTCATTTTTCAGGGGCAGTCTGTTCCGAGTGACCTATGCTGTAAAGGTTGGTGGAAAGAGACTGGTGGTTGCTGAAGAAACGGATCTCTCTTTCCCGGTTGTTGAACCCGCTCTAAGGACTGTGACTAGCGCCTCTGGATTGTCTTATAAGACGGTCAATATCAAGACAGATGAACTTAAATCACTCGTCTCCAAAGAAAATGTGATGTCGCTTTACCTTGCTGGAACTCCAGCCAAAACAAGTTGGCCTATCATCCAAAAAGCACTGGTGCTGTATTACAAGACTGAGTTTGCAGGTAATGATTTTCTCATGGGTTTCTCATTTAGGATTTTAGCAGTTGTTCATTTTCAGCCAAAATAAAAGCAGTCTATTTAAGTATGAGAATGGTTATTTTTTTATTATTTTTCAAACTTACATAAAAATAAGGCTGATTTTGGAAAAAATACTTGTTTGGCCTTTATTTAGAGAACAGCTTGTTAGATTACTATCATATTTTACTTATCAAGTTTTTATAATTTCTATGTACACTTTGTTGCACGGGGTCAAAATTGGGGACATTCACAATGAGAGTAGGGATGTCATCGATAGTCGACAAATCGATAAATCAACATTTTCACTTTGTCAATTAAATCGAATCGAATGGTTGGGGATCGAATCGAAATAATCGATATTCTGTACCCTAATAATGGCGTATGATTATTAATGACAAATACACTTTTCCCATACATTTTCCTGTTAAACCAATGATAAAATTTCATATCAATGACATCACTAAATGAGAGGCGTATGTCTAGTTTTCCTTAGATTTCTCGACACTAAAAATGTTTGCACCCGTATCAGAAAAAGATAGAAGTAAATGAATTTAATTTGCCACTCTCTGCTTTTTTCCTTTATTTCAGAATACAACTCCACAGACATAGAAGTAACAATAATAAGCCAAAGAAATGGGTTGAAATATGGCGAAACACTTGTGTATGTATAACAACCTTCATAATTTATTGTGAATATGAATTTTGAAAGGTCTGTGACATTTGCTGTACTTGCTATTTAAGAAATAAAAATTGTCAGATTTGGACCAGATCCATTGTTAATAATCTAGAAAGTATTGGAAGAAGTATAAGTATATTTCAATCAGTTGTTTAAAAAGTAAAATCTGCAAATATGTATCATCCATCAGTTAATAAATGTTAAAATTAGCTGCTAATTTCATTTCATTTTGTTAAACAATGTCATGCCCTTAATGTCTATACAAGGCCAATTTTTTTTGGTGATATGTATCTTCAACAATGACATATTTAGATTTTTTTGAAAGTGAGATATTTACAGAACACCACCTACTTTTTCTGCCATATTGCGGTGAAGTTGTGACATTTTAATTTAATTGCTATAAATACCAACATTTTTGATATTCATTTTTCCATATTTTAAGAAAAATCTTGTTCTTTTACAGGTTCTCTTCAGAACTGCGATATTCAGTATCCATTGATGGAAAGGATGTTAGTGCTACCAAACTCAAAGTCGACCATAAAAAGCTGGCAACATACGTCAAATTCCCACAGAAAGCTTTCAAAATCAAGCTTGTTTCCAAGTCTGACCTGAAAGGCACCTTTGATTTCAGCTTTGGTCGCCGTATTCTTATGGACAAACTGGTATCAATCAAAAACTACAAAGTGGTGGAATCCTTTATCCAATCAGAAATGGTTAAACAGGGTGGTATGTTTTTCATTTGTTTCTCATTTTAGTTTGTTTCAAAATTGTTTTAATGAAGTCACAGCAAAAAACAAATCCTGTATTTGATTTTGTTACCTTCATGAAATAAATGTAGAATATAATAATGATGATAATGATGATAATAATAATTGTAATAATAATAATGGCGATTATCCCTATTTTTTGATCGAGGGTGCCATGTCATCAAAATACAGGATTTTTTCTTTTTTGTCTTTGTCCCAGAGACTTGTTTTTTCTGATTAATTATGACATTGATGAATTAATGAACCCTATATAAGTCAGTGCAATATGATTCTATTTCTTTTCAGTCTCTAAAGACATTTCAGTGTTTGTAGGCCACAGTGAGAGGATAGGGTCAACAGATGGGTGAGTCAATTAAAGCTTTCCATATACTATATACTGAAAAGTAAAAAAAGAGTTTGGCTACAATCTCAAAATTATCTGATTAAAATAAGGTGAGGGTAATAACAATATGTAAATGTTACTCCAGGCCTATGGTAAGATGCAACAATGTGGCTTAAAAAGACAATATTACATGAATATAGATTGGGTCATAATAGATTTTTACGGAAAAATTTGAAAATGAGTATATTCTATTTAAACACACATTAACTGACTGTAAACCACATTTGAATAACTTAGAAACTACTTAACTTGGGCCAAGCATTCACATATTATAAAGACATAAGAAAAATTATTCCTTCAATTATAAGAATGAATGAATAGCAATGGTTTTAAGGCACATTGGCACACAAAGACCACATAGTGCCCTGAAGGAGCTAGCCTGCACCAATTTTCTCATTTATTGTTGAGATTGGCCAATGTTGCGCATCTGCGGAGTAATAAGAAGAGCATACGTGTCATCTAGAGGCAATTGTGCCACCATTATAAGCAACTTCTCTTTATTATTGCGACAACAATATGGAAAACAATGCCTGTGTCATTGTGTTTTTTTCTTTCAAAAAAGCAAGATACGTACCCTATCAGTCAGAGCTCTGTGGGAAAAAATGGAACTTGTAATATCCTCATTTATTTTTTAACAAAAAAAGCAAATCTACCGAGCATGAACATATCAAAAAATGAAAGAGTATATGTTTTTACAATTCAATATAGGAGATTTATTGCCCTTAAATTTTGACCTGTATAAACTGAAAATCTATTATTACCTAATAGAAAATTTAAATAGCGCTCCACATTATACCCTTTATAACCCCTAACTGCACATATTTAGACAACACAAATTGGTGCTTAGAGAGAAAATTGATTGGGACACCCATGTTTTTCTACATTTGCTTTGAGTTGTATCCCTCGCGGTGTAACGTATCCAAAAATTGGAAATAATCTTAGGAGAAATATTAAACTGGTGTGGAAAATTGTCTAGAACACCACATATTTTTTCTGCATCTACTTAAGTGTTATCCCTCGATGTGTAACATTAAGCAATGTGTGTACAAATACTTTTCATTGAGTAACCATGTTTCTGTTCTGTCGTTTTAGTGTTATTACTTTTGTATCTCTCTAGGAAATTGCTTTTCGCAGTATTGGCATTCTTTAGAGATGGATCAGGAGAGATCCTTTCTCCATATTCCATTAAGAAGTTCAGCCTTGCAGGCAAGACAGTGAAAAGCAAGTTTGGATTTAACTATGGGTTCATAGAGACAGATGTTCCATATTTCCCGTTGAGGAGGGTGCATAGATTGCAACTTACTCCTCGTGTGGCACTCATCGATTACAGCAAATTAGAGGCACTCTTATCCACCATAATGAAGGCTTCTATGAAAGGTAAGAGTAGATTCTATATCTTCAATAGACAAGCTTTTAAAATTTCTATACTCAACTGTATCACGATATAAGATAAATCAACTAGGAAAATAGGTAGCAGTGACTTCTCTTGTTGTCTTCTCACTATGAACTGACTATATGAATATAACATGTAAGTATAACTAAATTATCTGGATTTTCAGTTAGGAAGCATCCACTACTGTAAATAAAGCTAACTTTAGCACACAGCTTAATTTTGCTGAAATTTAACCAATTCTACAAACTTGATCAGACTTGATCTGTAAATTTAGATCTGTCAAATACTTGATTTTGGTAAAACTAATAACACCACAAAATAATCTGTTCTACAATACTCATATACCACCCTCCCCCTTTATCACAATGTACTAATAAGGAGGAGTAGAGGGGAATCGGCTTGGTGTGGGTGAGCGTCAGCCAACACAGGAGCACGTACAAAGACCTCACAGTGCAAGCAACAAGGGAAGTGAGGGGAAACCAGGAGTGGGAGGGGAGAAAGGGCTCAGCGGCGCGAGCGAGCCTCACAAATATACCCGGAGGGAAATGCACTCCCCTGTTGTGATAACAACCAATTCAGTGCAGATCGGAGCTGCATGATACATATTGCATGCAGCAATGACAGCATACACATGCAAATTTAGAGTTTCTAAATGTGGTTATTTTGGTGGATTTTTATAGACAGAGTGTGGCCAATGAGGAAAGGCAGCAGCAGGCAGAGAGGAAAGGTTTCTATTAGATAACAATGTGTTGGAGTATGAGGTTTGAGTAAGAGGTATAGTTAAATAAAATTGTTCTATTTCAGATCTACCAATGGATAGAACGCGGCGGTCACTCAGTACAGGTATGATTGCCAATCATCATTGGCATGTGCGTCTTTATGTTGCGTTTTCGTGTTGTGTTGCAGAGCGGGATTACCCTGCCACGGTCTGGCACCTCGTGTGCTTTGTGGAGTTTTTGCTGTGGCCATGACGCTCTCCTGAAGCAGTCACTAACGCTTTGTCCTCCATTAAGACGTGTCATTTGCAATGTGGGTTTGTGCAGTAGTGTTTAGGTTTTACCTGTTGTTTATGTAGAGTAGGGCATTGCCTTAGATGATATGCTTTTCGTGCTCCTTAGAGATCTATGGGCACTGGCACATTACCAGTTGTTCATTTAGAGTAGGGCATTGCCTTAGACGATACGCTTTTGGTGCTCCTTAGAGATCTGTGGGCACTGGCACATTACCAGTAGAAGCTACCCTATAGTTGCTCTAGGGTGGCATTCAGGCAGTATACTTGCGGTAGATCTGCTTTAAGTAGAATTAGTAAAAGTAGTAAGAATAGTAAAACTGGTGCCTTTATGATGCCAGTTATTTCTGGGTTTGAGATCTAGTTGTAACATGCATGCATAAACATCAAATCATTATAGTCAAGGTTTATTTATTGCATTTACTACAATGTAATGTAATTATAGGGCTTTTATTCAAATTGTCATGTATGTACAACTATTTCTAAATTTTGTAAAACATTTGAATGTGTTGCCCATGCAGAGTTACTCTGAAGCTACTTAGAAGCTGCTTTGAATTTAGTTAGAATATGGCCTCAGAGAAGCTCGACACCAAATCCTGTATTAGTTAGCAGCAAAAAGACTTCTAGTCCATTAACCCATTCACACTCAGAGCGGCCAAAACAGGCCTGACAATTTTGGAAATATTTTTCTAACAAATGCATTTTTTGGAAAATATTTGAAGGAGAAATGTTCAACAGAAGTCAAACAACAAGTCTCCTTCAAATATTTTGTGAACTTTCGCTTTATCCTCAAGTCATTTTTGAAAATATGAAAGAAGCAGACATTACTTTCTAAGGTAACTGTGAGTGTGAATGGGTTAATGTGCTGTATAGGTGCTTCATTGAAATGTCGCTTTAGAACTTATATAGAACTGCTTCACTGCATTGCTGCTCTAGAACAGCTCTAGCATCACAGAGCAGCAATGGTGCTGCTACGTATATACAATTCAGATTTTATAGTGGCACTGAAGTAGCTCTATATTGTTCCTTAGAGCTGCTCTAAAATGGCAATTTAGTACAGTTCCCTCATTTGCCTATACAAATGGACTAGATCAACTCCATAACTGTTCTAGTATGGCTTTAGATCTGCACCTTGCAGCTCTGAGTTAACTTTCCCTTGGGGAGGGTGCTTTTTCAGGCAATGGGCAGTGAAGCAGACCATTTTACCATATCCTACACCAGGGGGAATTTTCTGATGGAATAGGCAACGAGGAGGCTGCCTGCATGGCGCAGCGATAATGTAACAAGTTATGTGCCAGCCTTTCAGGCAAGGCAGCGCGCAGCTCAATTGCTTACTAACAAGCGTTAACAAAACAATTTGCCCTTTTTTAGAACATTGTGGCGCTCAAGAACTGTTCTCCGGACTGGGGGAGGCTCAGTTTAGCGCCAATTACTTTGTATCATTTTTGGGATTGTTGACACTACTACTGGGTTACCAGAGCGTTATGTTGATTATCATCGTTATAATTGCCCAGCCGGGGCTTAGACATTATGTGGACTCACATGCCTTGTTGGTTACATTGTTGCAATTTAGGAGTGGTCAGATATGTACAGTAGTTAAGCATTGATCATTACTTTGTTTCAGTCATTGAATTTATCTATACAAATAGTTAAGTTATACAATAGTTAAGATTGTCCATTGATGAAACTTTTAACAATTGTTAATTTATTGAAAGAATAAAATTTTCATCTTTTTCAGGTATTGGCAAACATATGATAAACAGGTATTGTTATGTTCTCCAAGGCTATTATTTGAATTGTTTTATAGAAATTCTTTTCAGAACACAGACTTGCATGCATTTCTAGTAAATATGTGTTCATTCTTACTTCATTTCTATTTCAGTAACAGATGATTTAAAGGTTAAGATCATTCGACAACAGAAATCATTTGCAAGAGGAGCCAGGTAAATAATGATATATCGATATAAACTATTTCATTAATGGAGTCTTATTCCAAGATTTAAGGCTCACACATCTTTAGGTAAAGTGCTCATTTAGTAATTTCAATAGGATACAGTTTTAATCAACAGAAACAATGCAGTTTTTTACCAATTTTTATGGAAAGTTGATTTGACATATGAACGATTTGTTTTGATTTACAACATATATGAGCATCATAAGGTGATACCTTCCAAGAGGAGATCAAAGCATGAATACATAAAACCATCAAGGGCTTATTCTTCTGGTATGTTTACACAATAAATTGTGGTTTTCATTATGTTAAGGTTTATGGACAATTAATCTATACGATCAATTGAAAACTTTGAAAAAAACAAAGATTTTCCTCAAGAAATATTATTTTTGTTTTATGTCTATTGATTATGAATACTAGGCAATCAATGATCTCAGGATCTTCTCGTTTTTCTTTTTTTTATTAGGAAAAACTTCATTTCATTGTTTTTCACTGTGAAGAGACTGGACACATACATATTGGCCACTGAGTATGCCATTAATTTGACTCTGGTCAGGAAGGAGTTTGCCACTTTCGCGACAGCATCCGGTGCCTCACTCAAGATTATTGACCTCCAGTTCAACCATGAGAATCGATTAATTCAAAATTTTGTAACAACCAGAGTTATCCTCAACACAAAGATATGCAAATGTCAGAGAGGACCGATGGAAGTGTCTCTGCAGAAAGCACTGATGAAAACATTCAAAGGTAAGCTCCTCAGACACAAACAACTACATGCCTTAAAATCATCCAAAAAGACCTCACTACTCAGGCAAAAAATCATATTATCTCAAAAAATCATATTTCGGGAGATATTTGAATTTAAGCCATCAGACTTCACCAAAAAACTGTGAAATATGTTGCAAATTTGTGTCTTATTCAAAAGTATCACTGATCGAGATAATTTCAAGAGAAGCTCTTCAGGTTGAAATGGTTAATGTGATGTGGGTATAGTGAAGAAAATTGGGTGATAGAGGAGTGATCAGATTTTTTCTGCTGTTTGGTTCTTAACCCATTCACACTCACAGTTCCTCTAGAAAGTATCGTCTGCTACTTTCATACTTTTGAAAATAACTTGTGAATAAAGCTAAAAGTCACAAAGAAATTGAAGGAGAGTTGTTGTCTGACTTCTAAGTAACATTTTTCCTTCAAATATTTTCCAAAAAATGCTTTTGTTTGATGAATATTTCCCAAATGGTCAGGCCTGTTTTTGCCTCTCTGAGTGTGAATGGGTTAAAGTCCTAACTGCTGCTGACATAAAGTTGTCAGTCAACTAATCTGCATCCCACCACAACAGTGATATTGTTTGTGCATTGCCTAGCGCTAACGTTCATTGCGTAGGGTTTGATTGTATGCGGGGTTTCCCGGTCACATGCCCCCTGGATCCATGTACGTGTACTAGATCCTAGATCATACTTGCTAGTAATCATCAGAGGACTGGGGAGTGTGTGAAAGAGAGATGACTTAATATTTGTATTAAAATTTTGTTAATCACATGGCTGTGTATATAAATTTAAGTTTCAAGCTGTTTGATGATGGGATCAACATTGCTTATGTAATGCTGCCATTGAACTGGTGATATATCTCTTGTGGAGTGATGACTACAATTTGTGGACAGCAGCAAAAAAAAATTGGAATCAGATTGAATTGAAATTTGAAAAACTTCACACTGTACAGTGAGGCAAGGAATGTATAAAATTAAAGATTATAATAGTACACAATAGACTTGGCAACTAGGGAAGAAATTGGACAATCAATTAATATTTTGGCGAAAGGGACCAATTGATCGGTGCAAGAATCGAATGTTTTTACTGTACCATGATATTGTTAATTCAAATATTAGTGAGCAATTGCAAGAAAGTGATTTGCTACTGATCATTGTGCTTTATATCTACATTGACGCTCCTTTTACTTAAAAAAATTCTTTTGTTTCTAGAAATACGGGGAGTTACAGTAGAGATCCTAACTGTGAAAAAAGTCATCGTCAATGGGTAAGTGTTATGACCTTTCATTTCAGGTATTAATACTGCATTTGAGGTGGAGTTCTGTTCAGATTTCTCTATCGTCTATCTCACTCCTATCTTTCCTAATGATACCCAAAATATTCATATGCATCTGAGAAGAATTCTCATGTTTTTCTTACAACATATTTCATGTGCATAATGTATACACAATTTGCGGGGTTAACTGATAATTTCTGGAAACTATTATTAGGTGTCTCTCTTATGAATGTGTCTTTTAGGAAATATTTTAGGGGGAAATCTACGTAAAGAACCAGTCAAAATTTCAAATATTTTTCCTAATTTTTGCCCTATTCCAAATTTCTTATAAGGTTATCAGAGCATCAGAAGGTGTTTTGTAGGCTATTGAAGCGATATAGGTACTTGAAATTGTAAAATAGGTACTTTTCTAATTTTATAGTAGAGTTAACATATCATAATCTGTGAATAGGTGGTTAAACCCATAATTGAAATAATACATAGTTTAAATGTTTACATACAATGTTATCGCTTGTGCTCAATCTTTTAAGCTCCTACTTGTCCCACCTGCCAATGGCAGTTAAAGAATTGATATAGCAGGTTAACCCATTAATGCTCACAGCGGCCAAAACAGTCTGACAATTTTGATGAAATCTTGCAGGCAAACGCATATGTAGAAAAATATTTGAAGGAGAAATGTTCATCAGAACATTGTCAACAACTCTTCTTCAAATAGTTTGTAAAATCATCCTCAATTCTGAAGTTATTTTCAAAAGTATCATAGATCCAGATGAAATTTCAAGAGGAACACATAACCCTAATGCTGCTGGTGACTAATTTGGCCAATACAAAATGGTGCAAAAAACCTGAAATATGACTGAAACCCTGGAATCTGGCTATCCATCTGAGGGTACTCAGCGAGAGCTATCTGATGAATACCAAAATGACAGGCTTTAGATGGTTTTCAAAAATCTTTGCATCCATGTGCTTTGGAGGAAAGTAGCCTCAGCATTGGAAGTGTTAAGCATGCATGGGTCAAAAAATGCACATGAGACCCCCATTTCATGTCCCCCCACTTATGATGTAGAAAAAAGGAAAGTGACTTTTATAGGGACAGGGTACTGCAGCGCCATGATTTAAACCTGTCACCTCTGGGTCATGAGTCCAACACTCTTGACCCACCATATGCCACTCAGCTACTAAAATGCACTTTATTGTTATTCCATTTTTTTGTTTGTTTATTGATAGAGTGGATGATTTTATCTTCTACAGAAAGATCCGATTCGCTGTACAGTTCATTGCCATGCACCAGGACGGTACAGTCATTGAGAAGTCCATCCTGGAAGCAATCCCTAGGAAAACCTTGCAGGCCAGCATCAATTTCAAGACCAACAGTGGAAAGGCTGTGGAGGTCATTGAGAAATCGAATACTACTAAATCTGTGGAGTACGATGTGCTAGCTGCGACCTACTTTAAAACAGAGGTCAAGGAGAAGGACATTGTCAAGGTCAAGGCCAGTCTCACTAAGCAGTATCAGGCAAAATGTAAGTTGGAGTGACCATGCAACATTGTAACAATGTTTTGCCTTTGATCTGTGGTATCCGACAAGTGACACACAAAATCACACAAAGAAATAAATGTTAAGAATGTTCAATTCTATCTTATTTTCATTTCATTTTAATTTATTTTATTTCATAAACTCATCTTTTTTTATGTTTTTGCCTTTTATTGTTTATCAATTTGATTTTCTTGTTTGAGTTCTGAGAAACTTTTTTTCGTCTGCCTTTGATCTTTGGAAAAGGGTATCCAACAAGTGACACACAAAATCACACAAAGAAATATAAATGTTAAAAATGTTTAAATCTATATTATTTTCATTTCATTATATTTCCTTTTATTTCATAAACTCATCTTTTTTTCATTTTTGCCCTTTATTGTTTATCGATTTAATTTGCTTGTTTGTATTCCAAGAATCTAATAGTACTTGCAAAAAGCTGTTGACTATAGTAGAAATTATTCATTTACTTAACCATATTTGTCTCTCAGCTTTTGTATCTCTGAAAGCATTCTTATGGAACTTAAGAATTGACCAGTTTATTTATCTGTTTATGTGTTATGCATCTCAGAAATGACATATGACTAGAGTAATGTATTGTATTTTTCTAACACAATGAAAGGTTTATCCAATACTGTAGATCACTTAAATAAGGCGTGAACATTAAATAGCGCAAATACAATACTGCCCTGGATAGCGTGATCTAGGTATAGCGCTGAACAGGAACAGCAGCAGCAAGTTCAATTAAGAAATCTTTTAAAGACAGGGATTTTACAATAGCGCATATTCGCAGAGCGCTATTATTGCTATCATATTGTTCCTTAAGTGATTTACAGTATTTCACTTTTATTATCTTACAGACACAGGGAAGAAGGTGGAGGTCTCCATCGTCTCAACGAATGAAAGGGTAGTCACCAAAGGGTAAGTGTTGCAACTAACGGTGGGGTTGATCTATTTCAATAACAAATGTTTGTCCAAACTTTTGACAGCACATTTTAAAGAAACAGCCAGCCACAACATGTCATCCAAATCATGACAAAAAGTATGAATGTGTCACATGCCGTGCACATTATGATGTCATATTGATAAAATGTGATGACTGTCATACACATCATGATGCATCGTGAAAGTGTGACACCTCTTGGACATTTTGACAATTATTGTGAAAGTGTGACTTGTCATGCACATCATGGTTCAAATAATTAGAATATGACGTCATACTAAATTACTAATCATACATTGTGCAAGTGTGAAAGCTCATTTGCATAATGACATAGATTGTGAAAGTGTGATGAGGACCCAGCAAAATCTTAGCCAAAATGGAACCCTCCCCCCTCCTACATTTGCTGATATGCATTGGTAGTCATAACAGTATAACTACATGATTTTGACTAGAAATCATGTCACATACTGTAGAACACACAATGTTAGCGTTTGTTTATATATAGCGTACATAGCGTGTGGTTCCGCTTCGCTATATATAAAAATGCTGTACTTTTTTCTCACTGCACCGTCGCTAACATAAAGATACGCTATGATGCGAAAATTCCCCAACTCGCTATATTTGGGACGCGCGTCATATATGTGTTCTACAGTATTCTAAATTCCTCATAGAGCTGCATCTATCCTGCTCTTATCAATATTTCTGAAGATGTTCTACAGGAAAAAACAATTAGTGCACTGAGTTGAATTGGATGTCTAGTGGTCCTAGGTCTTTTTTAAAAGTATAATTCTGTTTAGCTTTGTTGGTTTATTGCTTTATGTTTTCAACTCAACTTCAACATTTCCTGTGTTTGACCGTGCAGGGAGATTGTGTTTAGAGTGCCCGCTCTTGTGAAGGTGGATGGCCTTGTATTGGATGCCAGGGTTGACAAGATCGTCAAGTCAAAGGAGGTCTCCGTAGAAGGGTATGAAACTGTTGAGGTGGACGAGAAAACAGTGGAGAGCTTGAGCGGTGCCTCAGAGGTGTTCTTCAGCAAAGATATCGTAACGGAAGACAAACAGGTTGTTGCAAAGATTCTGAGCAAGGTCATCAAATCAAGTCAGAAAGGTAGGTATATTATTGATAAATGTGGATGAATGATGCACGCTAATCTCTAATTTCACTTTGTATCCTATCAGGGAATACTGAGTAACAAACAGTTGAGATACTACAGTTTGAATACCAACAGAAATGTGTTGTTCTGAACTGCTGCAAAGAAATGTCAAGTTCTGATTGGCTAAAAGATTAGATATTGACATATTACAGTTCTACTTGATAGCATTACAAAACCCATAACTCTGAGAGAAATTCTCAAGTGAACATGTGAAAATGTTTTTGTTTTTAAAAGCTTTTGTTGCCATATTTCACAGTACCACTTTAATATGAATTATTCAAGAAAAGTAATGTGTATGCATGTTTAATCTGTTTTATTCAAGTGTTTCTCCTTAGCACTGTAATAGAAGTGAAGTCAAGTTCAGTGATGTTATACATTACCCCTGAACCATGCATGATATTGATTTTTTTACAGTATTGGACAGCTCTGAAGTTACAGTATCCATTTTGAAAAAAGAAACAATCAGAGTGAAAAGGTAGGTTGTTTATCTGAGGGATTATAATGTAATTTGGGACTTTAACTTGTTGTAGTTAACTTTTAAAAGTTTTAACCAAATCCGAGTTATCTATGAGTGTAGATCACATAAGGACTGAAGGAATGCCATGAAACTTCTGGTACCAGTCACACAAAGGTCACACTTCTAAAATACCTGAATATGGCTGTTGTTTTACTGTTGATTGTAGAGACTTTTTTGCTGAAAAAATAGTCTTTCTTAGAATATATCTGAAGGACAACTATACATTTTACTCCAATTACTTTTCAAGCGTTTCTTTTATTCTTTATGCTTTGTTAAAAAAAGTCATAATGTCCCATATTTAACATTAAACAAAACTCTTCAAGATAAGCCCTAGGTACTCATAGTGCTTCACTTGGGGTCATTGTTGTAATTTCAATACAATTTAATGCATAACCATTGAATGCAGTATATCTAAATGTAATAAAATCAAATCAATACAAAACAAATAGATACAATAAAACTGCAATAATATTTATTGCAATACACAAGTTAATGCAATGCAATTTAAATGGAAATGCAAAGCTATTTGATTAAGTGTGTTGTGTTTCAATGCAATATTTGTATTCAGTACAATTTAAGCTATTGAAAAACAACAGAATCCAATGCAAAATAGCCTAATGCAAAGCAATTTTATGTAATTCAACTCATTCACTGCAATGGAATAAAATTCTGTGCAACATGATTGCATATTATAAACTATAATGCAATATAATGTGATACAATTTTAGGAAATGGAATTAAATGCAATGCAATTCAGTGTAATAATTCATTGCAATAGAATTTAATGCATCACAAACTAATATAGAACTTTCCAATGCAGTGCAATTTAAAACAATACAACTCAATGCATTACAATGCAATTCAATAGGAACAAAGTGCAATGCAATGCTATGCATTATAATACAGGTGCAACATGGAGAGTACATTCTAGGAAATCCTCTATCGGCTAGTTTCATCATTTAAATTAATTATTGTTTCATTGCTTTTTGTGTTTTAGGAGAAAGTTGACAAAGGTCCTATATGCTGTGAAGGTCAATGGTACTAGGGTGGAATCTGACGTGTTGACCAAGATCTCAACTAAAACATTGCAGGAAGAACTGAGGAAGGTCAAGACAAAAGTAAAATATGACGTAGAAAAGGTAAGAACTTTTACTTATAATTAGAAGTTAAACCCTCAAATATATTGCAATTATCCAAGGATCTAGGAAACATAGTGGAATTTAGTATATTATCAATGATGGTTTTGCCAAAGCTCTGACTAGCTGGTAGTTGAAATGAAGGTAATCTGATTGAGTACTCAAGGAGAAACCATCGACTTTCTCATCTAAAGTCACTGTAGAGACACCCTCACAGACCTTAAGTGGCATTCAAATTTTAAACTAGCCTGACATAGACGATGATTTTGTATTACTAGCCAAGTGCGTATCCAGGATTTCTGCTTGTGGGAATAGGTCTGTATGAGGGTGGTTTCTTTTAATAGAGAGGTAGATCTACCTTGTTAGTTTTTTGCAAAACTAAATATAAGCTAAATTCTTTTGCAAGAAAATCAAAAAATTTGAATTATAATGGGGGCCTGTCCATGGAATCCTTTGCAAAGCCATTGCATCTCCAACTCTATAACTTGAGTATGATATGACACTCTGTCATGGAATCCATCCAATCATATGGTTCCAAGGCTTAACATACACAAATCATCCAACAAGTTTTCAGTATAGTATTTTGTACACAAAGTACATTTAGGAAAGCTTACAGTAAGAAGGGATAGGTAAATCAGCTTATTGTATGAACAAGGTAGATGTTAACGCAAATGGTTCAAGAACCAACCAGAGTGTCAAGCAACTCATCAACAACCATTGATCATGTATATGTATCTGAAGTAAGCTTGATTAAAAAGGTAACTGTTCCAAAAATAGGGATAAGTGATCACTATCCAATATGCGCTTGCATAAATGCTCAATCAAAAAGGCAAAAAAATGGCCAACATGTAACGATCAAGTATATAAATATGAAAAAATTTGATGTAGACAAATTTTTGGGAGATTTATCTAAAGTTCCCTTTTCTGAAATAAGTGCATTATCAAATCCCTCAGATATGGTCGCTTCTTTTAATAAACTATTCTTGAACATTTTAGACAAGCATGCCCCTCTGATAGAAAAAAGAGTCAAACACTACAATCAGCCCCAATGGATGAATGATGAAGTTATGACCGCCATCTCAAAACGTGACAAATTTAAAGCCCAAGGAAATTTTGATCAGTATAAATTCTGGAAAAGAAAAGCAAATTTGACTAAAATAAATGCAAAAAAGTCTTACTTCACAAAAAACCTTAAAGAAAACAAATGTAATCCAAAACAAATGTGGAAATTCATAAATGAGCTAAACCCAAAATCAAGAAAGCCTGCTCCAGAGTCAGTGTCTGAGGTTAAAAAGCCTGATAGAAAATCTTCAAATGTGGCAGACACTTTTAATAGCTATTTTTCCTCTATTCCACACAAACTTTTATCTGAAAATCACTTTCAATTGCCATATAATTCAATCAATCTTGATGACTATGTCAAAACCAAAATGCCTTTAGAGAATAGCTTTGACATACCACTTGTGAGTAATTATTTTGTGCATAAATTTCTCAGCTCCTTAGACGTTAACAAAGCATGCGGATTAGATGAAATCTCCCCGAAATACCTAAAGATGAGTGCTAATGTAGTATCTCCCATTATCACCAGTATTATCAATCAAAGTATCTTGAGTGGCATCTTCCCATCGCAATGGAAAGAATCTAAGATTACCCCCCTCCACAAGGGTGGTGAACCAGGTGATTTAAACAATTACAGGCCTATTTCTATCTTGAGTACATTATCAAAGGTGTTAGAGAGACATGTCCATGATACACTTTATCAATATTTCTCTGATTGGAACCTATTCCATGTTTTTCAATCAGGTTTCAGACCAAAGCATTCTTGCCAAACAGCGTTAACCAAAATGATGGATACCTGGCTAAGTGCAATTAATGACCACAAAATTATTGGAGTTATTTTCTTAGATTTTAGGAAAGCTTTTGATGTAGTGAATCATGAAATATTACTGAAGAAACTTGAAACATATGGGCTTGGTAGTTGTTCACTTAAATGGTTCTCTTCTTATCTTTCTGATCGTTATCAAAAGGTTTCTATTGGACCATCTTTGTCAGGTCCAGAGCACACCTATGTAGGAGTACCTCAAGGTTCTATTCTTGGACCACTCTTGTTTCTTATATTCATAAATGACCTTTTTCTGGTGATAAAAAATGATATTGATTTTTTTGCAGATGATTCTACAATATCACTTGCAGGTCATAAACTGTCAACTATTGAATCAAGCTTACAAAATGATCTTAAGAATATTGAGAAATGGTGCCAAGTAAATAAAATGATTATAAATGTGGAGAAAACAAAAGCTATGGTGATATCCACCAAACAAAAACAAACAAGATCTATTGAGAATTTTAATCTCAACCTCTTTCTGAATGACTCAAAATTAAAACTTGTCACTGAACAAAAACTTTTGGGTATATTAGTGACTAATACTTTAAATTGGAACGAACATGTCAACCATGTATGTAAGAAAATATCAAAAGGGATTTTCGCTTTAAAAAAACTGAAATTGTACATGGATCTTAAAACAAGAAATCTTTTTTTCAATGCGTACATACTTCCTCACTTTGATTACTGTAATACCATTTGGGGCCACTCTAGCTCCGAAATTCAAACAAGAATGCTTAAGCTACAGAAGAAAGCTGCAAGATATATACTTGATGTTGATTACTCTCATCCAAGCAGGGGTCTATTCAAAACACTAAAATGGTTACCTTTCCTTAACAGAGTTCAATTTAATACTGCTATTCTAATGTATAAATCTGTCAATGGACAGAGTCCAATATACCTGAAAAATATGTTTCAGTTCTGCTCAGATCAACATGGTCACCTTACAAGATCAAATACATCTCATAATTTGGTTCCTCCACCGATCAAAATCGAGCTATTTAAACATTCATTCACTTACCAAGGCATAGTATTATGGAATTCCTTATCTTTAAATATGAAAATGGCACCATCTCTCTCATCATTCAAGAAACTATACCTTGAAGAACAATTTTCAACTCTGTGGCCTGAAGAATTGAATGTATAATCCTTAAATCTGAGGGCCACAGCGAAAATCAAATCTTGTATTTGACTGTGTTACCCTCGTGAAATAAAGATGATTATTATTATTATTATTATTATTATGTAGGATGGTTTAGTATAATGGGGACTTGCAGACCTTCCCACTACACTCAAAACCTTATATTTCTACAATTGCTTATTACCAGTGGGCCTACTGTTGCTAACATCACTAGCACTCGGGGTTTAAAGGGCTGAAAGGATATAAGTGGACCTCCCTTCTTGTGTTAAACTCATAAGAGTTTGAATAAAAACATCACTTTTCTATAGTTTTGCTTTATGGAAGAAAGATCCTGCCCACCCTTCCCTTGAACTTCCACCCCTACTTGAAAATGGGAAATATTTATCTCATAACACTCATTTCCTGTCTTATTTTGCTTTCGAACCCTAGCTCTGAAAATGTATACATCACTTGCATCATAAAATCAGTTTTTCTTTACTTTTTTGCCAATCTACTGCAACCCTCATTCTCCCTTTTTAATACTGTACTTATGGCAACTGTTCCAGTCAGTCATATTTTGCATAAATATAGGATGAAGTACAACCATTTGACTTAAGAACTTATTTATAACTCATTTCACTTGAAATTATGGTAAAGAATAACTAAGCATTTACTTAGAGGTGCAGCTTTGATCATTTATTTGATCTTGCTAATTTAATGCATTGAAAGGGTTTCATTTCTTGATTTGTTACCTTTGTTATTTGCAGGTTGTCATCAAAAAGGCTGGTGGATTTTCTGTGTTGTTTAATCGTGAAGTTCTGAAGGCTGATCAGGAGAAGTTTGGGGCAGAACTGAAGTCCCTAGTGGTGAAGGCAAAATGTAAGTCCATAGATATTTGAATGCTATGTGATGTCATATTGACCAGGTTTTGTATGAAATAGGGAGAGAGAGAGTGAGAGCGAGATAAAGAGAGAGAGAGAGAGAGAGAGAGAGAGAGAGAGAGAGAGAGAGAGAGAGAGAGAGAGAGAGAGAGAGAGAGAGAGAGAGAAAATGAGAGAGAGGGAATGAGAGAGAGAGAGAGAGAGAGAGAGAGAGAGGAGGGGGGAGAGAGAGAGAGAGAGAGAGAGAGAGAGAGAGAGAGAGAGAGAGATATGCAGAAATTTGCATTTGCTAATTGCATGTAAGTGCCAGCACCTGTTAGGTACTGGTAGAAATTGTGATGGAGATTCAGTAAACAACCCTGAGTATAAAGAAGCTGACATTTTCATTGGGAAATTCTTATATGTTTGATTTTGGCCAAAAAGGAATTTCCCTTCTTATATCTATTCTTTCCTAGAGTCTTCTATGCAAATTGCATTTCAAAGACGAATAAAGGAGAGTTGCTGCTTGAGTGCTGACTAACATCTATATTTCCTTGAGATATTTTCCTAATTACTTGAGGGTGAATTGGTTAAATGAGCTACCAATTCATAACAATTCCAAAAGAATACAAAGACTATTTATTCTGTAATAAATGTAGTAAGTTTGTCTCATTGTTCCTATGTTTGTGTATTTGTAGCTGTGGAGGAGAGTTCTCTTACTATAGTCTGTAATAAATGTAGTTAGTTTGTCTCATTGTTCCTATGTTTGTTTATTTATAGCTGTGGATGAGAGTTCTCTTACTATAGTCTGTAATAAATGTAGTAAGTTTGTCTCATTGTTCTTATGTTTGTTTACTTTGTAGCTGTGGAGGAGAGTTCTCTTACTATAGTCTGTAATAAATGTAGTTAGTTTGTCTCATTGTTCTTATGTTTGTTTACTTTGTAGCTGTGGAGGAGAGTTCTCTTACGATAGTCTGTAATAAATGTAGTTAGTTTGTCTCATTGTTCTTATGTTTGTTTATTTATAGCTGTGGAGGAGAGTTCTCTTACTATAGTCTGTAATAAATGTAGTTAGTTTGTCTCATTGTTCCTATGTTTGTTTATTTATAGCTG
>OZ012684.1:17120424-17140424 GCA_963942565.1 Maea johnstoni | reverse complement strand
AGGGTTTCGGTCATTTTTCAGGTTTTTTGCATCACTTTGTATTGGCCAAATTAGCCACCACCAGCATACAGGTTATATGATCTGATGGCAATTAGATAGTTAAGACTCTTGCAATCAAAAATGTTGCCTATGAGAGCTCGAGTGGTTCCCTTTTGCCTTGGGGCTGGAAATTGATGTTTAAGATTCAATTATTTTTCGGGCAAGTGACCGATTACTTTTGATTGTCCAAACAATATTTTTACTTTACAGAAATAGAAGTTTGAGACAAAAAGTAAGCTGATACTGTTTACAATGCTGATGATCAAAGAAAGTTGTTCATTCATAGGACAAGAAAATATTTAAGTTTACTTGCCAGAAAGATACTGTTACTTTCCCTGAAAAAGTAGATAAGCCTGCATGTATGTCAAGTCATGCCCTTTGTGAATATCTACTTCTGTGACTTTTCAGAAAAACTATGTTTAAATTGGTGGTAGTTGCTCAGGATGCCAGGAAGAATACTTTGCGCATTGCGTCCCTGAAAGAGCTCAAACTGGAGAACAAGACCATAGAGGGTTCATCTGGATTCAAATACACCCTCGGCAAAGTCATCAAGTCATCCATGAAAAAATCTACATCGCTCAAATCACTGGCAAGAATAACAGTCTCATCAAAGATTTCCCGAACTGAAATCACTAAGGTTGAGAAGGTTCTCAATGCAGCATACCTCACAGTGGCTAAAGGTAGGCCTTAAACAGTAGTAAATAAAACTTATGAAAATACAAAATTATTGTAGCTATGCAAAATATTATAGTAAAAATTTCTTTTAATAATGAGGCTTTAAATGTAACTGAAATTGGTAGGTTTGATATTACTATGTTTATAATTCAGACGTGTTTGTTTTGATGAATTATTCTGGCAGTAGTGATTTCCCAAATTAACCCTTGTGCTGGTGGTTGCTAATTTAGCCAATACAAAATGATGCTTAAAACTGAAAGATGACTGAAACCCTGGCACATGGGTATTCATCTGAGAGTGCTCAGCGAGAGTTATCCAATGAATACCAACATGACAGGGTTTAGATGATTTTAAAAAATCTTTGCATCCTTGTACTTCAGACGAATGTAGTCTCAGCATTAGTAGGGTTAACCTGTAAATGATAGCAATGATAGGAAAATAATATTTATTTGCATTGGCAGAAGCAATCTGATTATGTTTGTTTATGTATTCATTCAAATGGTACTTAATCGATATGCTATGGAAATGTAATGTTTTAATTGATTACGTTTACTCTATTTTGCCATATTTCAGAAACCAACACCACAGTGAAAATTGCAAAACAGGAGAAGGTCTTCAATCTGAAAACAAAGTGAGAAACCTTTCCTTTTTTATCAAGTTCATTAATTAATTAGAGTGTCACTATCTTCTTATGATTTACAGACTTTTCAATTTAAGCATTGGTTACAGAAGAATATAGAAGAATTAAAATTGGAGCTTTATTATTGCAATGGTCCAACTTACACGATTTGCTGAGAAAATAGGCTTAGATTTCTGTAGCATCACATATAAGTTTGGTAAGGTCAATCAATCATAAGTCAACAAAACGAACAAACTATGATCTTTTAAAAAAATAACAGTCGTGAATACTCCTTCAGATATTAACCCGATTTTGAATAATGATATCTATCCATTTAGTAAAAATATGCACATTTAATACTTTTTAGGAAATTTGTATGGGTTATCTTGTACATGATTGTGCAGGATGGCAAGAGTGTGAGTGCAGAGACCATCTTGCCCCTGAAGAAGGCCACCCTTGAGAAAGAGTTCGCCAAGGTCACGTCCTTGAAGGTCAAAGTGGTCGAGAAAACAGCTGACTTTGTGAGCGTGAAGAAATCGTTCTCATCCCTTGTCAGCATAAAAGTGGACTCTAAAACGCTCATGAAATTCAAAACATCATTAGCAAAGGCATTCACCAAGGACTTCAAAGGTATTGAATCAGCAGTTAAAAGATGATAAGATTGCAACAAGAAATGTGTGCGCAAACCAACAAAGGGTCTTGCATTGTAATAAAAAAATTTACTTAATAATGGGAAAACAGAAAAAAAAATGGAATAAGTTTTATCATCGGAAAAACTGTACAACACTGATCTTTAAATTGTGTACAAACTCTTGTATTTTTAACATTTAGTTGTATGATTATACTGCATTGATTACTATAACAATGTATTAATTTTCAATAAGTGTAGAAATAGTTGATGTACTGTGGTTGTAGTGCTAGCAGCAGTATATTTAGCTAATAGGAGCAATAGTACTTTTGAAATAATGGATTGACTTTAGGCAGGAAATATCCATGGGTAATTGATTTCTATATATTCTTTTAGTAAAGAAGAAGGTGCAGGTGACAATGTTAGGAAAAGAAGAGGTCAATATCAATGGGTAAGTATATACAGATTAAACGGTTTTGAGATTTAAAGTATACAGATTTGCTAAAATGTTTTTATTTAAGAACCATGCGTGTGACATAGTAAAATTCATTTAAAGGAGAGCCCGGCTTGCCAATCTAAACGACGCGCTTGAAAAATTTGTGCTCGATTCAAGTTTCATTTTGATACGTCACATGACCATGGTGGACCAGAATGTTCCAAATTTGTCAAACATCTCACTTGGTTTTGGCCAATAAATTCCATTACAATTTGGCATTAGATGTCTGTGGGAAAAATTACAATTTGGACTCACACTGGTTAATAGGTATCCAATAATAGAAACAGCAAAGTTTAGTTAGTTTTAGTTTTTGTTTGAGAAGGATTTGATATTTTGAGAAATATTTGATCTCCAGTTTATGTTTGAGATGGGTTTAATATTCCCTCTTGAATTATCATTTAATACTTTTCCATTGGATGAGGTAACTTTAAATTGTCAGACAGTGTGTTTATTCCAGATGCAAATTGGTATATGCACCTGTCACATTTTAGAGAGATTGTATGCACTTTAAGACAAATTGTTTTGATGATGTTTAGCATCTAGAAAAGGTGTTGCTATGTATTCCAGATAGGGAAGATATGCTCAAGTATAGTATGAGAGGTGTGATTTTGGGTTAATTGACCTTTTGTTTGCTTAAAGTATTAATGTATGGAGCTGAAAGGTAGTAAGTAATTTAGATAACAATACAATTACAGAACAATGTGCCAACAAAGCAGTGCACACCAGCTTGGCAAGATTATTCTCACTTTAATTATTTCTTTATATATTTATTTTTGCATTTATTTTTGAAGAGTGTCATTTTTTCTTAAAACTAAATAAACATATGGAGCAGAAGAGAAGTAGAAAATTTAGAAAGCTTGGAAGGATTATTTCTTTCATCTGTTTATTTATTTACGTATTTGTTTAAAAATCTATTCATTTATTCATATTTTTATTTTGAAAAGGGTATTTTTTTCTTTAAATAGCTTAGATTTATTCCTACTGAAAACAGCAGAACCTGACACTGTTTTATATCATATTTCATCATAATACATTTTGACCTTTTCCAGTAAGGACGTGACACGGCTTCGCTACATCATCAAGAAGGAGGATGGGAGTCTGGTGGACTCTGCTGTCTACAGGGAAATCAAGGCAAAGACTTTGGAGAAGACCATCGACTTCACGGCTACCAGCGGCAAGAGGATCAAGGTCATCGCCAAGAAAGCCACCGACAAAGTGGTCGAGACAAAATCCCTTTTCTCCATGTATATCAAGGAGAGTGTAAAGAAAGAGGACAAAAAGTTATTTGACCAGGAAATCCTTAAAGTGGTCAAGGCCAAATGTAAGTATAATTACCTTCCTTTAAACCATTCCTGCCTGTAAGTTTTTTTGACTCCAAATGTCATAGATATTTCAGGGGAAGTCTCATAAAAGAAAAAAGAAATAGAAAAATAATATACCCAATAAAACTAAAACCTTTTTTTACTTTTTGTTAAATCAAGTGAAAGACCCAAGGCTAGCTTCAGTGATCTGTTATAAGTGTTATAAGTGTTTTAATGACAAATTGCATTCTCTTTTTATTCTTGATAAGTTGCCTGACTATACCTGGCATTTGGAACAACGAATGGGTAAACTCATATTGAATGAGTATTAGTTAAATGATATCTTCTTTGATGTCATTGAAGTAATTGGCAGGAAAAAGGTGGAACAAAATTAATATACTATATAGCAGATCTTGGTCAAAATTGGAACTATTAGTCACCTTGTATCTTAGGCCTAAAAAAAGAAATTGTTTGTTTCCTGTAACGATCTGAAAAAAAATAGGGTAGGTAGGTCGGAAAAATATTTTTTTTTGTATTATTTTTTTGGTCAAAAATGTGTGTTTTATGCATGTTTTACGTTGATTGGGAGTTGGGAGGGCAGAAAAAACTTGAGGGTAGGGATTTTTTTGAAAAAAAATTTGTTAGGGTAGGGTTACAGGAAACAAACAACTTTTTTTAAGGCCTTACATAACTCGACCCTGTTTATTATTACTATTTCATGCTTACCAACATTTTTGCATATTTTGCTACCTGCTGGAATAACTGATTCATTGTCATCTACCTGTGCATTGAGCTTTACCTGTAATGATGCAGATTATTGATTTAATACACAATGTTATCTCAATAATGAGAATTGGAGCAAAATATAAAGCATAAGTATTTCATCAATAGTTATATCCTGCTGGCATTTTTACTATGTTTTTGAAATTATTAAGGATTTATACATACTTCTTTCTATTTTCTTCCTTCTAGTTGTCAAAAACAAAGTTGAGGCTAAAGTGATCAAGACAGAGGAAGTAATCACCAAGACTGGGTAAGTAGGGCAGCTGATATGTAGACATTTATTAAACGGTAAACTACATGTGAAAAATGAAAAATGTACTAATTATTTTCATGATCTTTCTTCTGATTGTTTACATAACTTTCTGTTATGAAGAAGTTTCATTATCTGCTGAACATCCAGGCACTTAAGTGATCAGTACAAAAATTTATCAGATTGCACAGATCATCTGAAACAAATGGAATGTATCCAGAATAAGATGTGTTTGTAAAAGTTAATCGAATGAAATTGTCTCTAGAATATTTTTATTTTTATTTTCGTTATCTCCTGTTTTTGTTGGAAGCTCTAGTTGACATTATTTGTAGTTTTGAATGTATTATTAGGGTGTGCCTTCTAGCTAAGCTTCCATGCGAAGGTGTATGGAGTATTGTTAGAAGCTCTAGTTGACATTATTTTGATTTTCAAATGTATTTTTAGGTCTGCCACCAAGCTAAGCTTCCATGCAAAGGTGTATGGAGTATTGTTAGAAGCTCTAGTTGACATTATTTTGATTTTCAAACGTATTTTTAGGGTATGCCACCAAGCTAAGCTTCCATGTGAAGATGGGTTGAGTATTGTTAGAAGCTCTAGTTGACATTATTTGTATTTCCAAATATATTTTCAGGTCTGCCACCAAGCTAAACTTCCTTGTGAAGGTGGATGGAGTATCGTTGGATGCCAGAGTGGACGAGAAGATTGACACATCTAGTGTTGCCGTTGTTGGCTACACAAAGGTCACAGTGGATGAAGCCACAGTGGTAAAGAAATCACAAACACACAAGATTTCCATGGACAAGAAGATTGTTGATGCTGACAAGAGCATAGTGCGAAGCGTCATTGAAAAGGAAGTGAAGGCCTCCATGAGTAAGTGTTTAACCCTTTCCTGCCCTAGGCTTTCCTTCATCTTCAAGGCTAGTGTCATGTGGAGCTATGATACTTTTGAAAGGAAATGAGGCATTAAGAAAATAGACACACAATATTCTAAGGGGATTTGGTGATTGGATTCTGATAAACATACTATCATGTTTTTACCAAAAAAGGTTCTCATTAATAAGATATCTTTTTAAACATGAATATTGCAAGGTATTGATGTGATATTATCTGGCTGCTTTGAAAACATTTGTGTGAAATTATCAGCTTTTATCTAAATATATATTTTGATTTATCAATTCATACATAAGCAGCATAAAACAACTATTTTGGGAACATCAACCCAATGAATGACTTATTTTAAATATATGAGAAGGAGAAACAAAAACTGACCTGCAAACATTTTGGATTTAGTTCATTTTTTATATAAAGTTCTTTTTAAAAGCATTGTGAGTTGACAACATTTTGGCGCAGGATTTATTTGCATGAATGGGTTGATAAAGTTTAGAATTCAATATCCTTCTCTTATTTGCCTGATACATTTTTTATCTTCATATTGATATCATTTTACAGAGCTGAATAAAACTACTGCTGTCAAAATTGATATCACGGTGCAGAAGGAAGTTGTAGAAAAGAAGTAAGTTTACCAAGGATTTTCACATCATGATAGATAATTTATGTAAACGAATAAAAGCAATGTGGCACATTTATTTGTGGTTTGCCTGGTTGCTTTGCAAATGTGAAGTCGTGTAAAGGAATGAATGAATGAGTAATAAGACACATTGGCATACAAATACCATTTAGTGCTTAAAATCTGAATGGAATAACAGTCCTTTCTTAATTTAGAAAACAATAAAAAGGCAATCAACAAAAAAGTTTTTTTATTTTCAAGATTCTTGTAAAGGGCTGTCTGTGTTAGTTTGCGTAACTGAATGAAGCTTACGGGGTTGGTAATTTGGTCACTGGCAGTTAGATTGCCACTATAGTCTATCCTTACCATCTGCATCAATTGTCAGACCTTAATATTCCATTTCAAGCATCCTTCTGCATGAGGGCTTAGTCTTTATTCAGTATAAGAATATACTAATCACAGTTTACTATATGCTTATAAATAAGAACTTTGTGATATCATTTCATTTCTAAAGGATAAACCTTAAGGGCTAATCTACAGTAGACTTTTCAATGATATGAAAATAGGAAATGAGAAATATCTTGATGCACCATGAGTACATGGCAACCACAGTTTGCTGTGCTTGTAAATGAGAACAACGGGATATCATATCTACCATATTCGCCCGACTATGCGCGCGGTGCGGGTAGCGGTTTGGAAAATTTTCTGAAGAAGGGATGTTGGCAATCTTCCATTTTACTGCACACCTCAATGATTGCCAGTTGGAGCGTATTGGCAGTTATTGCACCTTTGCTCTCTCGCTGTTCAATTGCTTAGACGTTTGCCGCATGTGAAAATATCGTTAATTGGTCAATAGTACGATCATGCGGCGAATATGAACAGTGAGAGCGCAAAGGAACTGCTGAAATAGCAGAATTCAGTGCTGGTTTGCAGACACGGCAAGGTATGTTTCATGACAATTGCGCTGGCCATTCCCCCTCTAACCATGAAAAATAGGGGGGGTGCACTTATTCCGGATTGTGCGCTTATTTGGGCGAATATGGTATATTAGAGGCAAAAAGGCCTTTGCAATAAATATTTGTGTGTAGGAGGATCATGGTGATAGAAACAATATTCTCATTGCAGTGAGACATCTACACAAGTGGAGTTCACAGTGAAGGTAGATGGCAAAGCTGTGGGCCCGGATGTTGTTCCCAAGATCAATGCTAAGAAACTGACAGAGAAGATTGCAGAAGCTCAAACAGCAGAAACATATACAGTAAAGAAGGTATGTCTATAGTGGAAGGAATTTACACTGTGTGTTTTGCTTTTCTAGTACAGGAACCTTTGATAAAACTTATACAGGAACAAGAATTTAATCAATTTTCTATTTAATGTGAACCAATATTCCAGAACTTCTATTTGAATGTAATTATTGAAAAACAATTCCACCATGAATAAAACATTTACCCAAATAGTTTCCAAGTACCCACCACTGCCAACCTTCATATAAAAAGTATATTGCTGCTTAAACACATCCTAACACACAAGGAATGGAGGTACTGGGAGCGGCCATTGTAGTCTATTAATAGCATCTCAGGCTGTTTGGTACCTATATGACATTAGCAGCTCCCTAATATCTGAATTTGTGTCACTGTGCGTTTTTGTTGATGCAGGAGATGTCACCACTTCTTGCATTGCATATCCAGCTCTCTGGAGTTTATTCTGGTATATTTATGTGACCGCATGTTTTTGTTGATACAGGAGGTGACAGTTGAGAAGGGAGGATTTTCCTTCATCGTGAACCGCTTTGTACTGAAGGAGGACCTAGAAGCCTTTGCTGGCCAGATGAAGACAATGTGGGCTGGACTCAGGAGTAGGGCTTATGATTCTTTATTCATTTCTTTTAATATAAAAAAGGTAGTGTGATTTAGAGGTTAAAAAACTGTCTTTACATTTCAAACCAGAGCGTGTTTCATAAAAATAAGAAATATAGTTTTTGAGTGGAAACAAATAGATTGTGTGGTAAAATAACCCATGCAATATGTTCATAAATTCTGTATTATCCTTTTTTAAATGTTTCTGGTGTTAAAGATTGCAATGAGTAATAAATTACTAGTAGTTAACTAAGAAATAGAATATAACTTTGCATGTTACAGATTTTTGAAAGGTAACTTAACATGTGAACGGTAACTTGTAAAGGATTGCTATTTGCTCTTTCTCTGCAGGTGTTGAGGAATCCACTCTAGAGATAGAAATAGCTGAAGTCAAAGAGGTATTCTACAAGAGGTAATTAGTACAGATATATTCATAACCTATTTATGCTTGTTGCAGCCAAAAATAGCCGGACAGTTTTGATGATATCTTTGCATTGTAAGAATGGTTAAAAAAGACATTTGAAGAAATGATATTTTAAACTCTACTAACGAATCCCTATCAAATATTTGTTTGATGTTCATCTTAGTTTCTTATAATTATATTCAAAAGTAGTGCTATTACATATGATACCTGACATTATGAGCTTATTATAGGACTTTTATGATAAATCATCCAAAAGTATATATTATATATATATATATATATATATATATATATATATATATATATATATATATATATATATATATATATATATATATATATATATATATATATATATATATATATACATATATATATATACATATCATTTTTTATGTATATCCTTTTATATGTGTATCATTTTGAATACTTCTTCAGTCGTTTGGTCTATCGCTTTGCCTATGATGTCGTAATTAACAAAGTCAAGCTGGATGCCAGTACTGTGACAGTGAAGATTGAGAGAGATGTCCTGGAGAAGGCTCTAGGCTTCATCACTAGTGCAAATGGAGACGCTTATTCTGTAGTCGAGGTGGAAAGATCCGTCGTCTCCAAGATCGTCACCAATGAGAAGCTGACCTCAGTCGTCGTCGCTGGTGTCTCCGTTGAGATGGGCGTTATCGCTAAGTTCACCTCTCGAGTCAAGAAAGTCCTGAAGGCTAATGCAGGTAAAATATTTGATTTGATATTTCAATTTATAGCGTGGTGCGTAGTTTATGGTGGAGAAAAATGAGTACATATGTACAACTTTCTTCTATGCCTTAAAGGGCAAATGCACCATCATGATGATTTAGGTTCAAAATGTGCCTATACGTGTCACCTTTCAAATAAGACCACCCGTAAGTCTGTCCTCCTCAGCACTCCTCAGAAATGGCTTATGAAAGTTAGTAAAAAACTGGCCTGAGAGTCTGGGCATAGAGGCTGACATTGCAGGCCAATTGAGCCCAATTAAGCACAATCAGTGGTAGGAAGTGACTGCAAGTCCTGCTTCTGATTGGTTGAGAGATATCAGTGGCTGGAAGTGACTGCCACTGATATCTCTCGACCAATCAAAATTTGGCTTAAACTTGTGCCAGGGCCTGTAATGCCAGCCTCTATGCCCAGACTCTGGCCAGTTTTTTACTAACTTCCATAAGCCATATCTGAGGAGTGCTGAGGAGGACAGACTTGCGGGTGGTCTTATTTGAAAGGTGACAGGTATAGGCACATTTTGAACCTAAATCATCATGATGGTGCATTTGCCCTTTAAGCCTGATTTGAATTCAGGTTGTAGTAATGTCAGCTGATGAATAGATACAATACTTTTTTCATGTGTCAAACTATACAATTTTTACTGGAGGTTTTGTCGGGGTCTTGGAATTGATAGAAATTGTACATCTAAAAAAGTAAGAATGATTATCTTCATACATATCCATGCAATGCTACCACTTTTAGCAAGTTTAATCATAGTTATTTGGAGTATTTGGCATATTTTCCAATATTTTCCAAAGTATATTAATCACTAATATGTTTATAATTTTATTTGCTGTAAAGAGCATTATACAAACTCATATGTGAGTATAAACAATCCTGTTTAATTTGATTTGATGATGTAACATATCTCAACAACTAAGTCACAACGCGTGTCATTTTTCTTAGGATTTTTAAATTCTTAATATCGAGTCAAGAAAGATGTGAATAACAACCACCTGCCTAATCACAAGATTAATTAGTAGTACTAAATGAAAGTTTTGACTTTTCCAGAATATGCTGCCAGCACTGACCTCTCTGTTGCTTATAGAGGAAAGAAACGACTCTACACAGCAACTGGGTATGATATCTTGTAATAATAAATGATTTTACACTTGTATTATAATGTTCAAAATAAATTCACTAGTAATCATTGTAGTGTATTAAATAGATATTTAAAGTCAGAATGCATTCTTTTGTGTAATCTTTTTTTTTACTTTATCTATCATTGAGTTAAAAATAGATATCTTTTGTAATTTGTATCATTAGCAGATTGATATTATCATAGTGTATATCATGCTGTAGTGTATGCTTACACAGCAAGTTACCATCCAATACAATGTAGTTTTGAAAGATGAAAAGGTTAAAAAGTAACAGGTGTAAGGATGTGCAAAATTAATAATTGATAGATCTTGATGAAAGTTTAACATTTTTTTCAAAAAAAATTTAAAAAATTAATAGATCTTGTAAAAAATATTTCTTTTAAATGAGCAACCAATTACTACAGGAAGAATAGGTAGGAAGGAGTAGAGTGGTCAATAGAGGTATATTTCATATGTGATTTTTCTTTCAGGCAAATGACACAGCTCCTGTTTGAGGTCCAAAATGAGGGTGAGGTTGTTGATGCCTCCGTCACAAAGGCAGCTAGAATTGATAGCGTCGCCTTCCAGAAAGAAATTGACTTCAAATCATCCAGAAATGTTACTTACACCGTGGTTGACTCATCCAAGGTGGAGACTGCCTTCGATTCACGCAAACAGTTCGCCCTGTACGTCAGGAACAAGTTCCGTAGAGAGGATCTCAGCAGTGTGGAAGTTACTTCAGCCGTGAAGAAACTTGTTGTTGAAGCTTCAGGTATGTCCAAGTTTCTCAATGGCCTCAAAACTCTGGAATATGTAAAACCTAACCCGAACCAAATCACTTTATTTCCTACCAGAAACTATTTCAATTAGACTTTTTTTTTAAATCCTCAAGAACATATAAGAAAAAAATCATCACAAAGAACAATCATTTTATCATTATCTGGATCTTTTTCAATAATAGCTGAGGTTTTGCCTCAATATCATATAAGACCAAAACAAAACACTTTACTTCATGCTAGAAAACTTTTCAATGAGTACTCTTTTGAAAATCAACTCTACACCTTCTATGACATTTTGCATTAACCCATTTATTTCTGGAAATAATTTATTTGGTTCCTAAAGTAAATAATGAGAAAGAATATGCAACCCAGAATAATATTTGCCGCATGAAAGGTGTCTTTTACACACATTAGATATGTGATTGCATCCCTATAGTAGATACCTAATTTCAAACGTGCAAATATCATGTAATCATCTAATATTTTTTTTTAAATGAGGACCTATAGAGTTTCGCAACTAAATGAATGGACTAGTTTCTTGAGGCAGGTATTGTTTAGTAAGAAGGGTCAATGCGGAATCAACTTTGGACTGTGATTTTTTACTGGTTATTAAACACATGCATTTTTAAATTTTGCCTTTTATATAGGATCATCTGAACTCTCAGTGACTGTGGTTGATCAGCAGGAGATAGTACGCAAAGAAACAGGGTAAGCTGAGTCTATTTGTCAATGTAATGGAACTGTGCGTGTGTGTGTATATATATATGTGTATATATATATATATATATATATATATATATATGTGTGTGTGTGTATATATATATATATATATATGTATATATATATATATATATATATATATATATATATATATATATATATATATATATATATATATATATATATGTATATATAAATATATATATATATGTATATATATATATATATATATATATATATATATATATATATATATATATATATATTTATATATATATATATATATATATATATATATATATATATATATATATATATATATATATATATATATATATATATATATATATATATATATATATATATATCGTATTCTCTTGAATAAGCGCACTGTATTAAATGAGCGCACCCCCCCCCCCCCCCTATTTTTCACGGTTAAAGGGGGAATGGCTAGCGCAATTGTCATAAAAAAACTCGTAAAACTTCCCCCCAGAAGAAGTAAGAAACGCAAAGTCACATACCTTTCCTCTTGCCGAGTGTGCAAATTAGCGCTGAATTCCGCCATTTCAGCAGTTCCTTCGCGCTCTTACTGTTAATATTCGCCGCATTATCGTCCTTTTGACCAATCAATGATCTTTTGGCAAGCTGCGAACGTCCAAGCAAATTGAACAGCGAGAGTGCAAAGGTGCAATAACGGCCATTATGCTCCGACCGGAAATCATTGAGGGGTGCGGCAAAATGGAAGATCGCCAACACCCCTACTTCAGAAAAAAAATTCCCAACTTGCACCCGCACGGTATATATATATATATATATATATATATATATATATATATATATATATATATATATATATATATATATATATATATATATATATATATATATATATATATATATATATATATATACATATATGTTTGTGGCTAAGCTTGACTTACAATACTTTTGTTTATCTTTAAAGGTCATCATAGACACATTTAGTGACAATCAAGGATTTTAGAAATTTAATCAATATCAAAGTTTGATTTGTTTGGTCTACCAAGGCTAATGAAAAAAACTTAAAATCTCTCATTCCTATATTACAAAAATTGTAATCTGGCCGAATTTTATTTACCACTGACCCATTCATTTTGTATTATCCCAATTGCAGTGAACGTCTGTACAAGTTGGTGGCCTTTGTCAAGAATGAGAAGAACGAGGCCATCTACACCCAGTCCATCAAGAAATTGGTTGTGAAAGAAAAAACACTGAAGAGTTCCATTGGCCTAGGCTTTGAGTTTGTGGATGAAGTAAAAGAGGAGGAGGCGATTGAGTTCAATTCTCTCTTTAAAGTCTCCTTAAACGCTAAGTTTGGCATTGGCCTAGAGGACGTCAAGCAGGTCCGAACTGCACTATCTGCAGTATACGAATCCACTTTGGAAGGTATGTATTCTACTGATTATTTTTTTATCAGAGGACACTCACATTTAATATTGTAAATGATTAACATAGCTTATGAGGTTAATTTCTTAGACTTAGTTTACCCTCTATGCTGTTTTTATTAGGCATTTCAGCCTATGTACATTGCCTGAAAAAGCCTTCTGATGAGGAATACTTTAAGCATCACAACAGTACCCGCCAGGGAAGGCATACGATTTCTGGGGTTAAAGCTGACAATACTGTAATAATTGGTCTCTTAATCTGGTCAGTAATGGCCTAGACAGTCATTGTTGATCTCATTTAAAGAGAAGGCTGTTCGATTTAGCATCTGTAAAAACCTCAAAATAACCCAATGTTCATAACCCCATCAAATCACTGATACATCTGAAGGAGATGTAGATTATTTTTTAATTTACTTTTCCCATTCATGTATTTCCTGAAATATGCTTTTCTTAGGTATACATCTCCAAAGTAGTCTTAACTTAGCCACTTACATATTAATTAATATACACAGATATGAAATTTCTCTGATGGAAATGTTTAAATTGAATATATATATGTATATATATATATATATATATATATATATATATATATATATATATATATATATATATATATATATATATATATATATATATATATATATATATATATATATATATACATATATATACATATATATATATATATATATATATATATATATATATATATATATATATATATATATATATATATATATATATATACATATATGTGTGTACATATATATATATATATATATATATATATATATATATATATATATATATATATATATATATATATATATATATATATATATATATATATATATATATATATATATGAGAGAGAGCATTTATCATTGCCATCAAATTATTATTGCCTAATATGGTCATCACTTATATATTTCTTCTGTGACAGATACTACAAAGATTGAAGTCAAGGTTGTCAAGCAGGAACAGACGGTCAACAGTAAGACAGGGTAAGTTTGTTATTGATGTGACTGTGACATGGCCAAAGTGGGCGTGTCACATGAAAATCTGAATATTGATGCTTTTTGTATACATAGATGATATGATGTAAGTTACTTTAATTAAATCAAAATTAAATCAATTTTTATTTATATGGGCATATGAAAGTGAGATTTTGAAAACATATATCGCATCTGAATCTTGATACTTGTTTAATTTAGACAGTGTTTTACCTAAATATCTGTGTTTTGATTGGAAATTCAAAAGATTGTAAAATATCAATTATTATTATTACTGTGTTATTGAGAAAATTCCATGTGACATAGCATACGAAAGCCCTCAATTGTTTATTGTATCTGTTGTATTTTGTCTAGGATGACCTCAACTCTATTATCCTACCAGCTGATTAAGGAGGGTAGGTCCCTTGACGCCCGAGAGGTCAAAGCTGTTAAGAAAGCCGAGCTGACAGCGGAGATCTCAAAGATCACCACGAGTCTGGGAGCCAAGCTGGAGGTCTCGGAGGAAACCACCGAGGTTGTGCGCAGCTCACAATACCTCTTCACCTCCTACCTCTCAGCTGACGTCGCGGATAAGATCACGGAAACAACATCCGCAGCCTCAAAGGCATTCACCAAGGACTTCAAGGGTGAGTATCTGAAGCGAATGTTTTATTTATTTAGTATGTGCTATGTATAACATTTCGCAAATTCATTTTCAGGCCTCAACACTAACTCAAGACGATACTGGCCCTGTAGGACCAGTAACACCTAGCATCTACTGGTCCTGCAAAAATTTTACTGGTCCTACATTTTTTCTTTAACATAACAAGAAAGAAAATTGGATAAAATTCACCATAACATTTATCTTTATAAATTTTATCTTCATTTATTTCAAAAACATTTGGGGACATTCTCGGGAGGAAGAATGTCTCCAAATGTTTACTGGGCCTGTAGGACCAGTTGAGGTCTTTTTTTACTAGCCCGAAACTGTTTTTGGGAATTTTTACTGGCCTGGGGCCATAGGTTCACCCTTAGCGTCGAGCCCTGATTTTGAATATCATGATTTTGAAAATCACAACTACAGACTTTCAATCTTTAACCCTTTCACACTGATCATGATAATAATTCTTTAACCATATTTTTTAGAAGTTAAGGAAAAGACGTAAATTGTAATGCATCCATGCATCTCACGCATTATCAATTTATGAATCATGTAAATATCCCAGTTTATTCTGCTGAGGAATGTGAAATCTCAAATATTTTATCCAAATTTGATGTAATAGCAGTTAATTAACCAGGAAATGAACTCCCATTGTTTATTGATGAAGAAAGGTCTATCCCAAATATCACTCTTACATATTATGCAAATCCAGTCTCCGCTGAATCCCTACAAGCCGTTTGACCTGGTCGCTTTATAAATGTTTGGCATTGTGGAGGGCTGTCTAATATGGTCCTTCTGCAACTAAATGACCCCTTTGAACTATTTCTGAAGATAAGGGAATTTCTCCCTGGTTCCGGGTTTCTATCTCATTGGGATTTGACCTAAGCTGTTGAAAACAATGTTAAAACCCATTGCTTCCTTCCAATTCATTGTTGGTGTCCTATCGTATGTGTTCATATAAAAAGGAGCAACTCTTAAGCTTAGGCGAAACTAGTGTGTGAACCATTTCATCCTGGGGATTTATTTAAACTGAACTACGCAAAACCCCACAATATTAATTTAACTACTTGCCCCTTTTTATTTTTCAATATCATAAACAATTTAAACCACCTCTTGATATTTCTGATGTATTCTTATGGGTAATAGGTTTGAGAAGCTTTCCCTGTTGATAATTAGAATAATTAATGCTTTACTTGTTGAAACTGATCAAGCCTAATTTGAGATATTTTTTGTCTTCCAAGCTTACAAAGATATCACCACCAAGATTGTGCAGAAATCAGTAGAAGTCAAGCTTGATGGGTATGTTCACTTAAGAGTGTCATCTGCATACTAAAGCGTGGAGTTGACATTTTTCTTAGTCATTACATTTTCTGTCATTTTTGGTCAAGTTTTGCAGAGCTGATAGTTAATGGTTTAGATTACGAGGAAATGCCATCAACTAACCTCAGATCTATGGCATTTGCAAAAATCATATGAAAAGTATTTTTTATATTCTGATAAAAAAATCTTTAATTTAATTTTTTTAGTAGGAAAATATTTGCATTGTCATCTACCTTTTTTATCTGTGGAAGGCCCAAATGGCTGCAAATATGGCCAATACTTCCTTTGTTAGAAACAAAATATGTAGACTATATTGAGAAAATTCATTCATTGAATTATAACAAAAAACTTCTTAAGTTTTCCATCTTTTTTTCATTCTTGCTAAATAAGTTTATAAATACAACTGCATGCACTGGTCCACTCTGAGCGCTATACAGAGTTGATAATGGTGAAAGGATTGTGTCTTATGGAATTGCCCTCCTTTTGATCACAGCAAGAAGGCTTATAAGGTGGGCTACCTGGTTACAAGGAAGAGCAACAACAAGATGATCAGGGTATCTGAGTTCAGAAAGGTCAAGGCCTCCAGCTTAGAAGCCAAGATTGAGTTCAAGACCAGCAGCGGCAAGGCCATCAAGGTCAGAGAGGTCACCAAGACCTCTAAATCTGTGGAGTACGCTGCTTTAGCCAAATTGTACTCTGCAACCAAACCTAAGAAGGAAGAGCTTGAGAAGTTCAAAGAGGCAATCACAAAGACTCTGAAAACAAAGAGTGAGTAATATTTAGTATTATATACCTACTGCTCATTCTCTACTTTGATTGGTCAGATCTTGGTCACATGACCACCTTACAAAAGTAATATTGGGGTGCAATATCACTTTCCAACACTCTGACTCAGAGCAGTCAGGTTCATGTGCTCAATTCTCAACTTCAACTCTTGAAAAGGAAGCCAACAGAAGTGAATTGAGACAAGGAACTCAGAGGAGTGCAATATCATTTTTCAAAATGCAATAAAAATTGGTATAGCACTCACCCAATTGCCATATTTGTATAGTATTGCACAATAGGTCAACCATTATGAGATATAAGAGTGGCCAAACTGACTTCATTAAGTACATTTAACAGTAGTGAATGGATAAAAATCAATATTATTCATTGAATCAAAAAGGATTTGTTGTAAACCAATTGAAATAACATATTGCGTTCCACTGTGCAATATCTTAGTCTGATACAATAACTTTGAAGAAGTTTGGTTAAATCATAAATTTTATACTTTTTCGTTACTTCATATTGTTGAATCTAATGACCTTTATCTGGACACAATATGGATATAGCTCTCTGCTTTTATTAACAAGAACCTGAGCCATCAAATTCACATTTATTTTTCATGACCATATATCTTAATTCAATTGGTAATAAGAAATGTTTTATTTTCAAAAAAAAATATGAATGATGAAAACTTATACACCTGGTTCTGGCCATCATCATAATAGGCAAATTCTTTGGTGTCATTTTCAGATAAGGAGAAGGTAGTCAAGGTTGAAGTTTTTGAGCCTGAAGAGGTTGTGAAGGAGGATGGGTGAGTTTTTATTTGGTCAAAAATCTCTATGTCAGCTTAATGCAAGCAATGTGTTTGTATGTGTAATTTTTGATCAAAATAATATTTCAAATGCTCAAATGATAGATAAATGAGCTCAAAAGACTGCAAACTATTACAGTTTATATTCATTGCATGTCTTTCCCCTCTTTAGCACAGTTAATACTGGATATGAAATGCTACATTTTCATAGTGTGTGAATACACATATTAAGCGAACTTTATAGAAAATGGTATTTCCCTATGCAACTTCCTTCTAGGGAATCTGCCTATGTTTATATTTCACATTGAAGTATATGGTAAATGTATTGAAAATGTTATTTCCTAATACAACTTTCTTCTAGGGAATCTGCCTACGAGATCGCTTATGTCACATTTTTATATTGAAAAATAAAGGAAATGTATTGAAAATGTTATTTCCTAGTACAACTTTCTTCTAGGTAATCTGCCTACGAGATCGCTTATGCTACAGTTTCATATTGGAAAATAAGGGAAATGTATTGAAAATGCTATTTCCTAGTACAACTTCCTTCTAGGGAATCTGCCTATGAGACTTTTTTATGTCACATTTTCATATTGAAAAATAAGTGAAATGTATTGAAAATGTTATTTCCTAATACAACTTCCTTCTAGGGAATGTGCCTATGAGATTGCTTATGCTACATTTTAATATTGAAAAATAAGGGAATAGTATTGAAAAAAATGTTAGTTCCTATTATACAACTTTCTTGCAGGAAACCTGCCTTTGTTATTGCCTATAAGGCCAAGGTTGGGGCATTTGTGCTTGACGCACGAGCAAACAAGGAACTGACGCCTGAAGATGTGACCGTGGAAGGCTTCAAACTGTTGAGTGTGGACAAGAAAACCACCAAGCGTGTCAGCACTTCTCATAAGATATTCTTCAGCAAGAAAATCGAGAAAAATGACACAAAAACTCTCAAAACTGTCGTCGAAAATATCCTGAAGACCAAAAAGGGTAAGTTTGACCTTTAAGATCAATTGAATATTGTTTTTGGTCCATACTCCAATTGAAACACAATGGATAACATTTTGTCTCCTGTTGATATCAGTGTTATCAAATAGTGTTGATGAATGTACTGTTACACTAACAGCAGCATTAATTACTTGGAAATGAATAAAGCAATCCATATTATATCTAGTGGGGAGTTGTGAATTGGGATCTGATAAATGTGTGCTCATCCAATATTTTCCGAAATGTATTTTATCAGGATGATTTACCCAAAATATTGCATATGATTTTGGGCATTAAAGACATGAATATTTCAATTGTACTAACTTTAATTTCTTGTGGCATTTACGTTTCCTTTTCTGATATCCACCTCTTTTATAAGATATATTGTAGGTTGTATAACTCTGAATTGAGAGGGATTATGGATTGATGATTGACTTCTGATACCCTTGACTATTTTCTTTTGTTTAGAATTTAAGGATGCTAAGAAGGTTGATGTGAAAATCACTGGTCAGACAGAAAAAGTAGTGGACAAGTAAGTAGATTGCATTTTTCTACTTAGATTCCTTTCATTCATTGGTCTTTTCTTTTCTTTTGACTGAAAATAAATTGTTCTTCAAAAGTGAGGCACCTTTTCTTAAACCATGCACTTCCAACCTAAACATCAATAATTTGATGTTGCATTCATAGGCTGATTTGACTGAATAGGGATATAAATGTTTAAATATATAGTACTGTAAAAGGAGGCTTATCTCTTAACTGTAAGAAAATACCTATTTGAATATTTAAATACTACATTGGCTTTGCCTAAAACCTGTGAATATATTAGAACCATATGTTGTATAGGTAGTTAATACAGTCAAACGTGCTAGACAAGAGCACTGATGGCATGGCATAAAGGTGACCTGTAGAGACAGGTGGTCTTAACCTAAGGTAACTAGGGGTATATTTTAGGTGTGTCTTTACAAGCAGGTGTCCTCTTTTACCAGGTGGCACCTTGTGCCGGTTTAATTCCATTTCATTTCAATAATAACAGCTAGAAAAAAAGGAGAATCAAGAATATAATAAACATCATTATTTGCTTGTCTTTTT
>OZ012684.1:17107924-17117924 GCA_963942565.1 Maea johnstoni | reverse complement strand
CAATGTTGCAACACCAGTCTCACTGGTGATATCCTTTAGGCAAAACCCTATTTTAGAAAAATATTTATAAATGATGATGATGATGATGATGATAAAAAGAAGATAATAATAATAGTAACAATGAAAATAATAATGATAATAATGATAATGATAATAATAATAATAATATAATAATGATGATGATAATAGAAAAAATAATAATGATAATAATAATAATAGTAATAATGATAATAATGATAATAATGATAATGATAATGATAATAATAATTATAATAATAATAATAATGATAATGATAATAATAAAATGATGATTTGAATAATTATTTAATAATAATAAAAATGATAATAATGGTAATGATAATAATATTGATAGAAATAATAATAATGATAAAAGTAATCATATTGATAATAATGAAGGTAATAACTTAATGACAATATTGGTGTTGATAATGAAAATGATAAAGAGAAAAAAAGAGCAATAATGATAAAAGTGTCATTTGATATTGCATACTTTCCATACACCATGTTCAAATGCACACTGTAATTAGTCTCAATCTGAACTGGCAAATGTGTGTAGGTGTCCAGTATAGTCATTTAGCTAAATCTTTGACAAGATGAGTTTGTAGTTGCTTTTAACAGATTACAGCCCTGGCTCTCTGGAGATCACTCGGCTGAAAACTCATTTACACAATCTCCTTCACTAGATGCATGTTTGTATATTAATGAACTTTCTTGTTGCATCATTTAAGGCGATCCAAATACTTCACTCGAGTGGCCTATGACGTGACGGTGGAAGGATCGTTACTGATTGCGAGCAAGGAAAAGGATCTTGACGTTAAGGTGGTCAAGGATGCTCTGGTCCTGGTCAAGGCTACAGCCGGGGTCACCTTTGAGCTTGTGAGTCTCACTAAAGAGGAGCGTGCCGAGGTTGTCTTTAAGAAGGAACTGGTGCCAGTCTATGTTGGTGGTATTGTTGAGATGCAAGATGAGGAGAAGTTCCAGGCAGTTCTTAAGACCTACTTCACGAGCAAAGCAGGTAAGCTTTAACACATTCGCATCTGGAACATACATGCAATATGACACTTACATAAGTTTCTTATGATAATAATAATAATAATAATAATAATAATAATAATAATAATAATAATAATAATAATAATAATGATAATAATAATAATAATAATAATAAAAATAATATAAAAATAATAATAATAATAATAATAATGATAATAATAATAATAATAATAATCTTTATCTAAAGAGGGTAACTCAGTCCAAAGGTGAGGATCTTCCCTGGGGCCCTTTCGTGATAACATGTGAACAGTTTGAGAAACATTTCATTGAATTGAGAGTTGTTGTTCCTGTTGGTTCTTATAAACTCTCTTTTTGATAGATGATATTCAAATAGCATGATAGTAGAAAACATGCAAATAATCATCACTCCATTCAAACATAAGTATATGAGTCTTTTTCCTACATTGTGTATAAGTGTGATAAATCTAAATGAACTTATGAAGGAGATTCAAAGGCCTGAAAGGATTGATTATTACAATAAAAATTTCATCAGAAAATAAAGTTAGGCTACACAGTAATATATGGTTATGTTAATACACCTCTAATAGAGTTGTTATGCCATGGCCGAGATATCCCTCCCATGGTGGTTGATTGTTAGATTGAGTTTCTCAATTGCGTTTGGCTGAATATTTTGCAGAGTATGCATCTTCCAGTGTGGAAATTGTGACAAGATCTTATCGCTACAGCAGAGAAAAAGAAAGGTATATTTTACTTCACTCTAGACTATATTTTACTTCACTCTAGACTATATTTTACTTCACTCTAGACTATGTTTTACTTCACTCTAGACTATGTTTTACTTCACTCTAGACTATATTTTACTTCACTCTAGACTATATTTTACTTCACTCTAGACTATATTTTACTTCACTCTAGACTATAGTTTACTTCACTCTAGACTATATTTTACTTCACTCTAGACTATATTTTACTTCACTCTAGACTATATTATCACTAAGTTGACAATAACCTTCATGTTGATAGATAAATCTCTCCCAATTTACCAACAACCTAATAAAAAGGTAATAAAAGTCTCTTTTCTGATTCTGAATTTTTTGAATCTCTGAATTTCTTGCCAAGAAGCCCAAGATAGCTTTGCTATTTTGATAATGTCTTCCCTTGGAAAGCATCTTTTGGGAAATAATTGAAGGAGAAATGTTAATTAGAAACAAATTTGACAACTCTCCTTTAGATATTCCAATGAACTTTGCTTGCTAATTTCAAGATTATTCTCAAAAGTACTTTAGATCCAGAAAGAATATTTGAACTGAACCCATGAAGCATGAACAGATTATAAATGTTTATGAAATGTAATATTGCCATTTGTAGTCAGATTACCCTGGAGACCTAGATGCTGAGCATTAGTTTAGAATGTAATGTGCTGAAGTATTTGAAGAAATATACGTAGCATTATTTGACTGAATATTCTACTCCATATTAACCCATTCACACTCAGAGATCCCTTCTGAAGTATCGTCTGCCACTCCCATACTTTTCAAAATAACTTGGGAATAAAGCAAAAGTTCATAAAATATTTGAAGGAAAGTTGTTGTTTGACTTCTATTTAACATTTCTCCTTCAATTATTTTCCTAAAAACGCTTTTGTTAGAAAAATATATCCAAAATTGTCAGGCCTGTTTTGGCTGCTCTGAGTGTTAATGGGTTAAAAACAAGGTTTTCTCTTATGTTATCCTTTTTCTCTTTAAAAAAATTTGCATGTTTTTAAAACAGTTACTGATATGATATGCTTGGCTATACTTAACTACCCAAATCTTTATTTTGTTCTAAAATAAGAGGAGTGTGAAGGTATTCTGTACATGAATATATTGGTCATAAGGGAACTGCATGGAAACACTAACATACTCAGAACTAGCCATACTTATTTGGCCTTAGTTTTCCTCCTCATCTATATCTTTTCTTTAAGAAATTGATGTAGAGTGAAAAGTTACGCAGTATAGAGATTTTAAATACTCATACTCAGAACTAGCCATACTTATTTGACCTTAGTTTTCCTCCTCATCTATATCTTTTCTTTAAGAAATTGATGTAGAGTGAAAAGTTACGCAGTATAGAGATTTTAAATACTCATACTAAGAACTAGCCATACTTATTTGGCCTTAGTTTTCCTCCTCATCTATATCTTTTCTTTAAGAAATTGATGTGGTCTGAAAAGTTACGCAGTATAGAGATTTTAAATACTCATACTCAGAACTAGCCATATTTATTTGGCCTTAGTTTTCCTCCTCATCTATATCTTTTCTTTAAGAAATTGATGTAGAGTGAAAATTTCCGCAGTAGAGATTTGAAATACTCATACTCAGAACTAGCCATACTTATTTGGCCTTAGTTTTCCTCCTCGTCTATATCTTTTCTTTAAGAAATTGATGTAGAGTGAAAAGTTATGCAGTAGAGATTTTAAATACTCATGCTCAGAACTAGCCATACTTATTTGGCCTTAGTTTTCCTCCTCGTCTATATCTTTTCTTTAAGAAATTGATGTAGAGTGAAAAGTTATGCAGTAGAGATTTTAAATACTCATACTCAGAACTAGCCATACTTATTTGGCCTTAGTTTTCCTCCTCATCTATATCTTCTCTTTAAGAAATTGCTGTAGAGTGAAAAGTTATGCAGTATAGAGATTTTAAATACTCATACTCAGAACTAGCAATACTTATTTGGCCTTAGTTTTCCTCCTCATCTATATCTTTTCTTTAAGAAATTGATGTAGAGTGAAAAGTTACACAGTAGAGATTTTAAATACTCACTCAGAACTAGCCATATTTATTTGGCCTTAGTTTTCCTCCTCATCTATATCTTTTCTTTAAGAAATTGATGTAGAGTGAAAAGTCACGCAGTATAGAGATTTTAAATACTCATACTCAGAACTGGCAATACTTATTTGGCCTTAGTTTTCCTCCTCATCTATATCTTTTCTTTAAGAAATTGATGTAGAGTGAAAAGTTACACAGTAGAGATTTTAAATACTCACTCAGAACTAGCCATATTTATTTGGCCTTAGTTTTCCTCCTCATCTATATCTTTTCTTTAAGAAATTGATGTAGAGTGAAAAGTTACACAGTTGAGATTTTAAATACTCATACTCAGAACTAGCCATACTTATTTGGCCTTAGTTTTCCTCCTCATCTATATCTTTTCTTTAAGAAATTGATGTAGAGTGAAAAGTTATGCAGTAGTGATTTTAAATACTCATACTCAGAACTAGCCATGCCCATTTGGCCTTAGTTTTCCTCCTCATCTACCGTATATCTGGTTATTTTGGCTGTGTGAAATTTTGGCTCTTTTGGGCCAAAATGGGGGTAAGGAAATTATGGCTCATATTAATTTTGGCTCTCCCAGGGTCTGAGCCAAAATTACCTTACTTTTGAAATTATCTTACTACCTAAAATGACAAAATGTCTGTCGCTGCATAGCATGCATTCTAGTTAAATCTGTAACTCTGTACAGAAATAGTTTTGTTTAAATTACAATTTGATTGGGGTAGGCTTGATGAGTTCTCACTGTGTAAAATGCACTTATTACATACGCATTGGGAGAACCTGATCAAGTAGTTAACTTGTAATTGAGTTTACCATGGTGAATAGAACTCAGGAGGTGTGTAGTGGCACCCCTTGTAATTACAAACAAAGGGATTTTGCAAGGGAGTATGATCAAAAGACAACTGTCCATGTGTTTTCTAAACAAACTATACATAACATGCTGCTGAGATTTTTTATTGTAATCATGAAGCATGCCACTTAGGCAGTGATTACCTCACATTACATGCCATGCATTGACTGACATCTGGTGTCCACACTAGAAACTAAGCTCAACACAACCTGAGCTCAGGGTTGAAGTCGGGGTGATCAAGGTATGCATTCTTGGCTTTTATTAATTTTGGCTCTTTAAGAGCGAGAGCCAAAATAGGCCAAAATTAGATTACCTCCAAAGAAACCAGATATACGGTATATCTTCTCTTTAAGAAACTGATGTAGAGTGAAAAGTTACGCAGTATAGAGATTTTGAATACTCATACTAAGAACTAGCCATACTCATTTGGCCTTAGTTTTCCTCCTTATCTATATCTTCTCTTTAAGAAACTGATGTAGAGTGAAAAGTTACGCAGTATAGAGATTTTGAATACTCATACTAAGAACTAGCCATACTTATTTGACCTTAGTTTTCCTCCTCATCTATATCTTCTCTTTGAGAAATTGATATGGAGTGAAAAGTTACACAGTAGAGATTTCAAATACTCATACTCAGAACTAGCCATACTTATTTGGCCTTAGTTTTCCCCCTCATCTATATCTTCTCTTTAAGAAACTGATGTAGAGTAAAAAGTTACGCAGTATAGAGATTTTAAATACTCATACTAAGAACTAGCAATACTTATTTGGCCTTAGTTTTCCTCCTCATCTATATCTTCTCTTTAAGAAATTGATGTAGAGTGAAAAGTTACTCAGTATAGATTTTTAAAAATCAGGTCCAATCTCACAGTGGAAGTTATACCTGATCTCTCTTATACTTCTCATCTATGTCTTTCCTCTAGGAGTCTCATGAAAAATGTAAAATTACACAATAAAAAGATATAAAACTATGATTCAAACTTATTAGGGAAGTCGGTACTGATTTCATTAGTGTTATTTTACTCCCCTATTGTTGTCGGAACAATAGGAAAAACCCTTGTTTACGGCAACACTTTTGCCTCTGGATAACTTGAGTACTCCTCCCATAACTTGCTCTTTTCAGATGCACAACAATAGACAATCTGAACAATTGAAAAAGAAAGTGGTGAGGGCACCCTTAAATGTACAGTTTCTGGTGTCTTTAACTCTAACGTTTACATGTGTGCATTCCAAGATAGTATTCAACATATTGGTCTTAACCCTTATGCTACTGGTGGCTAATTTGGCCAATACAAAATGATGCAAAAACCATAAAAAATTAAACAGAAACAGAAACCCTGGCACATGGGTACTCATCTGAGAGTACTCAGCGAGAGCTATCCAATGAATACCAACATGACAGGGTTTGGATGGTTTTCAAAAATGTTTGCACCCTTGTGCTTAGGAGGAGAGTAGCCTAAGCAATGGAAAGGTTAAGTGTTAGTGAAATGTACATTTTCTGTAGCTGTATCTCTAACAGAAAGTGGTGAGGGCACCCTTAAATGTACAGTTTCTGGTGACTCCAACTCTAGCTTGTACATGTGTGTATTCCCAGATAGTATTCAACATATAGGTCATATGTGTTAGTTGAATGTAGCATTTCCTTTTCTCCCACTCTGAGGTGTGTTTTACAGTTAAGAATAAGTTGTCCTCAATGGGTGTTCTTCAATGGGGTTAAAGGTCAAACTAATGTAATTGTCCAATCAGATCCCTTAATTTCAATCAACGGGTCACTGCTGATGGGTCAAAGGTAGACCCAACAATAGCGTGCGTGGATTTGAACAAGCGTCACGTACGTGATATGGCGCCAGCTTCTGGGAAAAGCAAACGGTGCACGTCACAACAAACGCGTATTACCATTGTTGAACTAGTGCGCAGGTGACCTTTGGCTGACCTAGTTTAGCTAGCTAACTTCACGGTAAAACGTGTAAATTTCTCCTAAGCCTCGTCCCAAGACACAAAATCACTCACTCGTGCAAGATTCCTCCTCTTTCCATCCACTCGTGATGGAACCTCTATATCTATAACTCACTTATGTACATCACCATGATTCCAGCCGCCAAGTGACTCAGCTCATGTTTGTCGTGAGGGACGATAAGAAGAAAACCATCAGTTACGCCAAGGATGCTGACCTCAAGGTAGACATCACCAAACTCAAAGAGAAGATCACCTTCACCTCCTCAACTAATATGAACTATTCCCTGGTTGCGGAGACGGTGGGAAGCGCATCCCTGTGTTCAACTGAAGTAGTGGGAGGTATCCTCTCGAATAGGAAGGTGTTCAAGGCTGACATGCCCTACTTTGCCTCGGCTATCAAGAAACAAGTGGTTGAAGAGGGAGGTAAGTGGCCCTGTGGTTTTACGTAAAAATAACAGTGTTAACCCATTTACACTCAGAGCGGCCGAAAGAGGCCTGACAATTTTACAAAAGCACTTTTTTGAAAACATTTAAAGGAGAAATGTTGATCAGAAGATAAACAACAACTCCCCTTGAAATATTTTGCAAACGTTCGCTTTATTCCCAAGTTATTTCCAAAAGTAGCAGTCAATATTTCTAGAGGAACTCTTTAAGTGTGAATGGGTTAAAAGACAAGTACTCAACCCATTCATGCTTAGAGACCTACATGATAAATGTTGTCTGGATGTCTATTACTTTTAGAAACCATTTCAAAATCAAGCAAGGATTCTTTTTAAATGGAAAAAGAGTTGTTGGGTGTTTTCTGAGCATCATTTCTCAATTCTTTTTTCTAAATTTTTATTGAAAGATTCTCTTGTCAAAAGATATCACCAAAATGGTTAAGGCATTTTGGGTGCTATGTGTACAGGTAGTTTAAACATCCAGATCTGTAGCACTCACATGGTCTGGCACATTAAGGAATATCTTTTTTAAAATATGTATTTTATCTAGGAAAAAAAATGGTTACAGTTGAAGATTGTTTTCTATGCAACACTATTTAGACATTTGATAATTAATTTGTGTTGAGCGTTCACATATCTTCGGGAGGGGGGGGGGGGTCATTTTGTTTAATGAGTCACAATGTAGTGGATTGTATGGCTGGTTGTGTTCTTTTTTACAGGACCAAAGGAAACTGAGGTGATTATTGCAGGACAGAAAGAGGTGATAACTAAGAAAGGGTAGGTACTACATTTTAATCCAAGGACTCAAAAATGACATATTGTGAACATTAATGAATGTTGTTTTTTAAATGTGTAAGAAGAACAAGGAATTGAAAGGATAAGTATGATTGTATTGTATGTATTGATATTATGTACTTATATTTGCAGTTTCATAAAAACTAAACTGTACCTTTGTCTCCCACTTCATTTTTTTATATTTTCATTCTATGTGTGACTCAAACTATAAACTATTGAAGATATGCTTCAATAGAACCCTGACGCTTAAATTGGCATTTAAATAATGATAATCATTTCCTACTTTAGTGTACATCAGGCTATCAACTGAGAGCATTTGTCAGGACAAAGAGGAGACACTTTGATAAGCCGTACAAATAGAATTGTCATATCATGATCATCAATTCCTACAATTACTGATTGATTGATTGATTGATTGATTGATTTTATTGACCTCAAAACGAACTCAGTATAGAGTTATAAGCCATTGATATACCGTATTCTCTTGAATAAGCGAACGGTCCCGAATAAGTGCACGCTCCCCCCCCCCCCCCCCCCCCCCAATCCTATTTTTCGCGGAAATTGGGGGACCAACAAGTGCCAAAGATTGTCTCCTTATGTTAAATCTCCCCCCAGAAGTAACCAAAACACATACCTTTCCTCTTGCCGTGTCTGCAAACCAGCGCTGAAATCCGCCATTTCAGCAGTCCCTTCGCGCTCTCACTGTTTGTATTCACTGCATGATCGTACTATTGACCAATTAACGATCTTTTCACATGTGGCAAACATCTAAGCTTGCTGAACAGAGAGAGCACAAAGGTACAATAATGGTAGTTACACTCCGATCAGCAATCATTGAGGGGTGCAGTTATATGGATATTTGACAACACCCCTTCTACAGAAAATTTCCCCAATCTCTACCCGCACGGTGCGCTTATTCAAGAGAATACGGTACATCCTGACTGATATGAATACTGCATGTGTATTTCAGAGAGCGAGTCTATGAACTGGTCATGTTCGTTCTGGACGAGGAAAAGCGGTCGTTGAAGAGCAATTTTGAGAAGAAGTGGAAAGCAAAGAAGCGGGAGGGCATGACAGTGCAGAGCAAGACTGGGTTTACGTACTCAATCAGGAGGCTGCCTAAGGAGGAGCGTGTGAGCGTCAAGTCCGCAGGGACCCTGATCCTCGGGCAAACCCTCTCCATCAAAGACAAGAAGGTGGTTGCGCAGACTGTACTCAAGGAATTGGTCAAGGAATGGAAAGGTGAGACAGAAATTCATTAGGAAATTAGGCCTATTCTAATACTCTTGAAGTAATGGCAATTATTAAGTGGGACCACTATGGAAATAAGTTTCTAACTTTTAGTGTATATATCCTGTGTTTGGTTCGAATTCTATTGCATAGCAGTTAATGACTCTCCATCTAGTCACTGTTATACATGATTTTTTGTGTGCCAAATGCTATGTAATACACATCTTACTAGACCGAATAAAATCAAATCAAATCAGCGCAATGCCCTAGACCAAACAGTAGTGAGACAGAGATTTACCTAGAAGTTAAGCCTATTCTGATACTCTTGATATAATGATATATTAAGCAAATCCTCTCTGTCAAGGATAAAAAGTTCGTAGCGGAGACTGCCATTCAGGAATTGGTCAAGAAATGGAAAGTTGAGATAGAAATTTACCTATAAGTTAAGCCTTTTCTAATACTCTCGACAAAATGGTATACTAAGCAAACCCTCTCTGTCAAAGATAAGAAGATGGTAGCTGATACTGTCATCAAGGAATTTAGTGCTCAAAGAATAAAAAGGTGGGACGGAAGTTTACCTAGAAATTAACCCTATTATAATTTCTTGATATAATGATATATTAAGCAAACACACTGTAAATGGCAAGAAGGTGCTGGAAGAAACTGTCATCAAGATATTTGTCTAGGAATGGAAAGGTGAGATGGAAATGTAATAGGTTGTTAAACCTATAATTATAAGGCTTTCAAGATAGTGGTGTATTAACCCTTATGCTGCTGGTGGCTAATTTGGCCAATACAAACTGATGCAAAAAACCTGCAAACTGACTGAAACCCTGGCACATGGGTACTCATCTGAGAGTGCTCAGTGAGAGCTATCTT
>OZ012684.1:17033918-17101418 GCA_963942565.1 Maea johnstoni | reverse complement strand
GCTTTAGTTTAGAATGTAATGTGCTGAAGTATTTGAAAAAATATGCATAGCATTATTTGACTGAATATTCTACTCCATATTCAAAACAAGGTTTTCTCTTATGTTACCTTTATTCTCTTTAAAAAAATTGCATGTTTTTAAAACAGTTACTGACATGATTTGCTTGGCTATACTTAACTACCCAAATCTTTATTTTGTTCTAAAGTAAGAGGAGTGTGAAGGTATTCTGTACATGAATCCATTGGTCATTAGGGAACTGTATGGAAACACTAACATACCTAGAACTAGCCATACTTATTTGGCCTTAGTTTTCCTCCTCATCTATATCTTTTCTTTAAGAAATTGATGTAGAGTGAAAAGTTACGCAGTATAGAGATTTTAGATACTCATACTCAGAACTAGCCATACTTATTTGGCCTTAGTTTTCCTCATCTATATCTTTTCTTTAAGAAATTGATGTAGAGTGAAAAGTTACACAGTAGAGATTTTAAATACTCATACTCAGAACTAGCCATATTTATTTGGCCTTAGTTTTCCTCCTCATCTATATCTTTTCTTTAAGAAATTGATGTAGAGTGAAAAGTTACGCAGTATAGAGATTTTAAATACTCATACTCAGAACTAGCCATACTTATTTGGCCTTAGTTTTCCTCCTCATCTATATCTTTTCTTTAAGAAATTGATGTAGAGTGAAAAGTTACGCAGTAGAGATTTAAAATACTCATACTCAGAACTAGCCATACTTATTTGGCCTTAGTTTTCCGCCTCATCTATATCTTTTCTTTAAGAAATTGATGTAGAGTGAAAAGTTACGCAGTAGAGATTTAAAATACTCATACTCAGAACTAGCCATACTTATTTGGCCTTAGTTTTCCTCCTCATCTATATCTTTTCTTTAAGAAATTGATGTAGAGTGAAAAGTTACGCAGTATAGAGATTTTAAATGCTCACACTCAGAACTAGCCATACTTATTTGGCCTTAGTTTTCCTCCTCATCTATATCTTTTCTTTAAGAAATTGATGTAGAGTGAAAAGTTACGCAGTATAGAGATTTTAGATACTCATACTCAGAACTAGCCATGCCTATTTGGCCTTAGTTGTCCTCCTCATCTATATCTTTTCTTTAAGAAATTGATGTAGAGTGAAAAGTTACGCAGTAGAGATTTTAGATACTCATACTCAGAACTAGCCATGCCTATTTGGCCTTAGTTGTCCTCCTCATCTATATCTTTTCTTTAAGAAATTGATGTAGAGTGAAAAGTTACGCAGTAGAGATTTTAAATACTCACTCAGAACTAGCCATATTTATTTGGCCTTAGTTTTCCTCCTCATCTATATCTTTTCTTTAAGAAATTAATGTAGAGTGAAAAGTTACGCAGTAAAGATTTTAAATACTCATACTCAGAACTAGCCATATTTATTTGGCCTTAGTTTTCCTCCTAATCTATATCTTTTCTTTAGGAAATTAATGTAGAGTGAAAAGTTACGCAGTAGAGATTTTAAATACTCATACTCAGAACTAGCCATATTTATTTGGCCTTAGTTTTCCTCCTCATCTATATCTTTTCTTTAAGAAATTGATGTAGAGTGAAAAGTTACGCAGTAGAGATTTTAAATACTCATACTCAGAACTAGCCATACTTATTTGGCCTTAGTTTTCCGCCTCATCTATATCTTTTCTTTAAGAAATTGATGTAGAGTGAAAAGTTACACAGTAGAGATTTTAAATACTCACTCAGAACTAGCCATATTTATTTGGCCTTAGTTTTCCTCCTCATCTATATCTTCTCGTTAATAAATTGTTGTAGAGTGAAAAGTTACGCAGTATAGAGATTTTAAATACTCATACTCAGAACTAGCAATACTTATTTGGCCTAAGTTTTCCTCCTCATCTATATCTTTTCTTTAAGAAATTGATGTAGAGTGAAAAGTTACACAGTAGAGATTTTAAATACTCACTCAGAACTAGCCATATTTATTTGGCCTTAGTTTTCCTCTTAATCTATATCTTTGCTTTAAGAAATTGATGTAGAGTGAAAAGTTTCACAGTCGAGATTTTAAATACTCATACTCAGAACTAGCCATATTTATTTGGCCTTAGTTTTCCTCCTCATCTATATCTTTTCTTTAAGAAATTGATGTAGAGTGAAAAGTTACACAGTAGAGATTCTAAATACTCATACTCAGAACTAGCCATACTTATTTGGCCTTAGTTTTCCTCCTCATCTATATCTTTTCTTTAAGAAATTGATGTAGAGTGAAAAGTTTTAAATACTCACTCAGAACTAGCCATATTTATTTTGCCTTAGTTTTCCTCCTCATCTATATCTTCTCTTTAAGAAATTGCTGTAGAGTGAAAAGTTACGCAGTATAGAGATTTTAAATATTCATACTCAGAACTAGCCATACTTATTTGGCCTTAGTTTTCCTCCTCATCTATATCTTTTCTTTAAGAAATTGATGTAGAGTGAAAAGTTACACAGTAGAGATTCTAAATACTCATACTCAGAACTAGCCATACTTATTTGGCCTTATTTTTCCTCCTCATCTATATCTTTTCTTTAAGAAATTGATGTAGAGTGAAAAGTTACACAGTAGAGATTTTAAATACTCACTCAGAACTAGCCATATTTATTTGGCCTTAGTTTTCTTCCTCATCTATATCTTTTCTTTAAGAAATTGATGTAGAGTGAAAAGTTATGCAGTAGTGATTTTAAATACTCATACTCAGAACTAGCCATACTTATTTGGCCTTAGTTTTCCTCCTCATCTATATCTTCTCTTTAAGAATTGGATGTAGAGTGAAAAGTTACGCAGTAGAGATTTTTTTAAATGGTCCAATCTCACAGTGGAATGTATACCTGATATCTCTTATCCTCCTCATCTATGTCTTTCCTCTAGGAGCCTCATAGAAAATGTAAAATTACACAATAAAAAGATGCAAAACTATGATTCAAACTTATTAGGGAAGTCAGTACTGATTTCATTAATGTAATTTTACTCCCCTATTGTTGTCGGAACAATAGGAAAAACCCTTGTTTATGGCAGCACTTTTGCCTCTGGATAACTTGAGTACTCCTCCCATAACTTGCTCTTTTCAGATGCACAACAATAGGCAATCTGAACAATTGAAAAAGAAAGTGCTGAGGGCACTCTTAATTGTACAGTTTCTGGTGTCTCTAACTCTAGCTTGTACATGTGTGTATTCCCAGACAGTATTCAACATATCAACCTTATGCTACTGTTGGCTAATTTGGCCAATACAAAATGATGCAAAACCCCTGAAAATGACAGAAACCTTGGTATATGGGTACTCATCTAAGAGTACTCAGCGAGAGCTATCCAATGAATACCAACATGACAGGGTTTGGATGGTTTTCAAAAATGTTTGCACCCTTGTGCTTAGGAGGAATGTAGCCTCAGCAATGGAAGGGTTAAGTGTTAGTGAAATGTACATTTTCTGTAGCTGTATCTCTAACAGAAAGTGGTGAGGGCACCCTTAAATGTACAGTTTTTGGTGTCTCCAACTCTAGCTTGTGCATGTGTGTATTCCCAGATAGTATTCAACATATAGGTCATATGTGTTAGTTGAATGTAGCATTTCCTTTTCTCCCACTCTGAGGTGTGTTTTACAGTTAAGGATAAGTTGTCCTCAATGGGCTGTCTTCAATGGGGTTAAAGGTCAAACTAATGTAATTGTCCAATCAGATCCCTCAATTTCAATCAGCGGGTCACTGCTCCTGGGTGAAAGGTAGACCTAACAATAGCGCGCGTGGATTTGAACAAGCGTCACGTTCATGATCTGGTGCCAGTTTCTGGGGAAACAAACGGTGCACGTCACAACAAACGCGTATTACCATTGTTGAACTAGTGCGCAGGTGACCTTTGGCTGACCTAGTTTAGCTAGCTAACTTCACGGTAAAACGTGTAAATTCCTCCTTTTTATCGTGGAAGAAACAGGTTCCATCACTCGTGGATGGAAAGAGGAGGTATCTTGCACTCGTGTGTGATTTTGTGTCTTGGGACTCGGCAAGCCTCGTCACAAGACACAAAATCACTCACTCGTGCAAGATTCCTCCTCTTTCCATCCACTCGTGATGGAACCTCTATATCTATAACTTACTTATGTACATCACCATGATTCCAGCCGCCAAGTGACTCAGCTCATGTTTGCCGTGAGGGACGATAAGAAGAAAACCATCAGTTACGCCAAGGATGCTGACCTCAAGGTAGACATCGCCAAACTCAAAGAGAAGATCACCTTCACCTCCTCAACTAACATGACCTATTCCCTGGTTGCGGAGACGGTGGGAAGTGCATCCGTCTGTTCAACTGAAGTCGTGAAAGGTATCCTTGTGAAGAGGAAGGTGTTTAAGGCGGACATGACGCTAATATCCTCGGCTATCAAGAAACAAACGGTTGAAGAGGGAGGTAGGTAGCCCTGTGGTTTTACGTAAAAATAACAGTATAAAAAGACAAGTACCGTAGTTTCGCGTGTATAAGACACACTTTTTTACACAAATTGTCCCACCCAAATTGGGGGTGCGTCTTATACACAAAGCTAGATATCTAGGGTGTTTTACATCGAGTATCCAGGCCACACAGGGAATTCAACTCTACCTCGATTCATACAAGCGGGCGGGTTATTTTGCCTAATTACACTTATAATGCGGCAAGGACAATGCCCATCGATGTTTGTCGCGGCATCTTCCAATTGTAATTACAGTACCACCCTCGTTATTGATTACAATCTATACCATGCCTAGAACAATGGGTATCAGGCACTGACACAGAGTGATGAGCATTCATGAACCATTTCGCACATTTCGATACGTGTTTTACCGGTTTTCTAGCGTTATTCGTGAGAAGTTGATCTGCCTCAATGTTTCTGAAAAGGGGGTGCGCACTATACACAAAGCTAAGGTCTATACATCATTTTTAAGGCCTGAACAAGGGGTGCGTCTTATATACAGGTGCGTCTTATACACGCGAAATTACGGTACTCAACCCATTCATGCTTAGAGACCTACATGATAAATGTTGTCTGGATCTCTATTACTTTTAGAAATCATTTCAAAATCAAGTAAGAATTAAAGAAAAAAAAATGGAAAAAAAGTTGTTGGGTTGGTTCTGAGCATCATTTCTCAATTCTTTTTTCAAAATTTTTATTGAAAAATTCTCTTATCAAAATATATCAGCAAAATGGTTGAGGCATTTTGGGTGCTATGTGTACAGGTAGTTTGAACCATCCAGATCTGTAGCACTTACATGGTCTGGCACATTAAGGGATATCTTTTTTTTTAAATATATATTGTTATCAAGAAAAAAAATGGTTCAAGTTGAAGATTGTTTTCTATGCAACACTATTTAACCATTTGATAATTAATTTGTGTTGAGCGTTCACATATCTTTGGGTGGGGGGGTCATATTGTTTAATGAGTCACATTGTAGTGGATTGTATGGCTGGTTGTGTTCTCTTTTACAGGATCAAAGGAAACTGAGGTGTTTATTGCAGGACAGAAAGAGGTGATAACTAAGAAAGGGTAGGTACTACATTTTAATCCAAGGACTCAAAAATGACATATTGTGAACATTAATAATGTTGTTTTTTAAATGTGTAAGAAGAACAAGGAATTGAAAGGATAAGTATGCTTATATTGTGTGTATTGATAGTATGTACTTATATTTTCAGTTTCATAAAAACACCACTAAACTGTACCTTTGTCTCCTATATCATTTTTTAATATTGTGTGACTCGAATCATATGTGTAATTGGCGTATTTGAGTGGAGCCAGCATGCTTTGGGCAAAATCACTAGCATATCAATTGACTTACAGTGTAGTGTTCATTATGGGCAAGTCAGTCAATAGCTGTGACTTAAACTGCACTCTACTATTGACACATCTATATGTTGATCATAAGATCATATTAAAGGACTGGTAATTCCGAGTATGAACCTATGAACTGAGTGTGGTCGTTCAGAACAAAGCAGCATCTCCCTTTTATATAGGGATAGGTACTGGGACTCGATATGACACCAAATACCAATGTTGAATAGGAAAAATATTGTATCAAAAAAATTAAGTATTGTATCATGTCATTAAGATTTAAGATTTTTATAAAATTGACTTAATTGCTACCCCAACATTTCCGTATGAATGCGGTTTGCTATCTATTACCGAAATTTCTGAAGCTGACAGTACCTTATTGAACAAAATACTTACCTGGAAATATTGTTAAGATAGACAGTATCATTAAGAACATCTTTAAGGTATCATATTGTTAAGGAAATATCAATATTGTATAGTTTCCACAAAATTTAAAGGTGCCAATCTGTAATTTCCAATTTCTGTACATGCATTTCAGAGTAAAGAACGAAAAGACTGAGCAAGTTCATTTGGGAGGAAGAGATGCTTCAGTAGATCCCTGACGCTTAAATTGGCATTTTAATAAAGATAATCATTTCCTACTTTAGTGTACTTCAGGCTATCAACTGAGAGCATTTGTCAGGACAAAGAGGAGACACTTTGATAAGCCGTACAAATAGTATTCTCTTGAATAAGCGTACGGTCCCGAATATAGTGCACCCCCCCCCCCTATTTTTTGCAGAAATTGGGGGACCAGCAAGTGCCAAAGATCATCTCCTTATGTTAAATCTTCCCCCAGAAGTAACCAAAACACATACCTTTCCTCTTGCCGTGTCTGCAAACAAGCACTCTCACTGTTTATATTCGCTGCATGATTGTACTATTGACCAATTAACGATCTTTTCACATGCGGCAAACATCTAAGCTCGCTGAACAGAGAGAGCACAAAGGTACATTAACGGTCATTACACTCCGATCAGCAATCTTTGAGGGGTGCAGTTATATGGATGTTTGACATCCATATAACATCCTTCTACAGAAAATTTTCCCAATCTCTACCCGCACGGTGCGCTTATTCAAGAGACTACGGTACATCCTGACAGATATGAATACTGCATGTGTATTTCAGAGAGCGACTCTATGAACTGGTCATGTTCGTTCTGCACGAGGAGTGGGGATCGGTGAAGAGCAAGTTTGAGAAGAAGTGGAAAGCGAAGAAGCGAGAGGGCATAACAGTGCAGAGCAAGACTGGGTTTACGTACTCAATCAGGAGGCTGCCTAAGGAGGAGCGTGTGAGCGTCAAGTCCGCAGGGACCCTGATCCTCGGGCAAACCCTCTCCATCAAAGACAAGAAGGTGGTCGCGCAGACTGTACTCAAGGAATTGGTCAAGGAATGGAAAGGTGAGACAGAAATTCATTAGGAAATTAGGCCTATTCTAATACTCTTGAAGTAATGGCAATTATTAAGTGGGACCACTATGGAAATAAGTTTCTAACTTTTAGTGTATATATCCTGTTTGGTTAGAATTCTATTGCATAGCAGTTAATGACTCTCCATCTAGTCACTGTTATACATGATTTTTTGTGTGCCAAATGCTATGTAATACACATCTTACTAGACCGAATAAAATCAAATCAAATCAGCGCAATGCCCTAGACCAAACAGTAGTGAGACAGAGATTTACCTAGAAGTTTAGCCTATTCTGATACTCTTGATATAATGATATATTAAGCAAATCCTCTCTGTCAAGGATAAAAAGTTCGTAGCGGAGACTGCCATTCAGGAATTGGTCAAGAAATGGAAAGTTGAGATAGAAATTTACCTATAAGTTAAGCCTTTTCTAATACTCTTGACAAAATGGTATATTAAGCAAACCCTCTCTGTCAAAGATAAGAAGATGGTAGCTGAGACTGTCATCAAGGAATTTGGTGCTCAAAGAATAAAAAGGTGGGACGGAAGTTTACCTAGAAATTAACCCTATTATAATTTCTTGATATAATGATATATTAAGCAAACACACTGTAAATAGTCCAGTCAATCTAACTGATTTTGGGGCTCAACGTCACAATAATTGCAACAGAATTTTTCTCACTCCTGTGAGTTAAGGCATAGTCTCCTGCATAATATACTGAAAGTCTACCAAAATCATCCCTTGGGAAAGGGGTCAACGGCAGCCATCTTTAAAGATGGCCGCCAATTCACTCTTCACTACTGTACTCCACACTTTCATTTTTCCCTCACACAAATTCAGTCTTAGAAACCTAAAACCAGCTTTATTTCACTTTTGACAATATGTTTGAATATTCCATGCAAAATTTGTTTCAAAAAAGTTCTAATTTTGGCTCTTTTAATTCAGAAAAAGTAGAAAAAACATGAAAATCGGCCCAATTTACTCCGAGTTGTTTATGATAGCATTAAAAACATAGGTTATTTTTGAAACTTTACTTTTTCTTCCACTTTCAGCATCCCTAAGGCTTCTTATCTGTTCATTATGGGTCCCAGTTTCCTTATAAATTGTTCATAATAGGTGTTTTTTAACGGGTTTACTATTTCAGTTCTTAATTGGCCACAACCATATCAAATATGTGTACCTCCAAACCTTATGTACCGAGGCTGAATCTTTATCTTTTAGAGTTTACACCTATGACACATTATCTGAAAAGTGTTTCACCATGGAAACCAGAGAGTAAGCTGTAGACTACACCCCTCTGCGCTGCCCCTCCATCACCCCCGCCCCCCCCCCCCCCCCCCCCCCCCCGTCCCCAATTAAAAATGGAAATCTCTCCAGGGCTTGCTCTGGTTACCCAAAAGGGAGGCTCTGTTTTGAAGGTCTTGTCCCAATGGAAAGGCCCCCAGGCGTCCATAGACAAAGGCTTACTAAAGAAGCCTCAAAATTAAATTTCTGCTAGTCCATAGGTGTCCCGCTAGGGGCTGCAGACAAGGACGGTCGGCGCATCCTCTTCTTTTAACATATAGGGCGAATGCCCCCCTTCAGGGAATAAGATTCCAGGTCCTAGGGGAGGGCAATGCTCGCAGGTAAGTATTTATCATAAAAGAGAAATTAATTCTAATTTCCTGTTTTATTAGTAAATCCTTACCTGCTCCCATTGGAAGCAGAGTACCACCGTTTAGCATAAGCTGTGGAAAGGATCTGGAATTACTTTCTAGCCGCTGTGCCAGCCGCCACCATCACCGCTCTACTAAACCATCCCCTCATAGCAGGGAGGTCCTTCAGGTAGAAGCGTGAGAAGGTCTGAGGGCGACTCCAGGCCTCAGCATCCATAATATCCTCAAACGGTACACCTACGGTGGCCGCCCAAGTGGTTGCGACCCCTCTGGCGTCGTGAGCACGAATGCCCATCGGCTCTCTCTGCCTGCGCGACAAGTGCGAGTATGCCCCAGAGATGGCCTCCTTCACCCAACCAGCAACAGTACCCTTGGAAGCCTTCTTGTATGGCTCTTTCGAGATAACGAAGAGAGCCTTCTCCGCATCCCGAAGGGGTTTGGTAAGCTTCAGATACCACTTCAGAGCTCTGAGTGGACAATGTACCTTATCATCTGGTGAGTGCTCCTTTAAGCTCAGCCATAACACCGAGCTAGGAGTGAAGGACAAAGACTGGTTTTTATCCAGCAAGAGGGAAGGGAGGAGACGAACTCCACCATTTTCCCATCTCAGGTGGCTAGGGTCTATCCTGCAAGAGTGGACCCAGCTCAACCGCCTAGCCGATGCTAGCTGTTAACGGAAGGCCGACTTGATGGCCACTGACTTCAAGGGGGCCGCATGTAGGGGCTCAAACGGTGGGCCCGCCAGGTACTTAAGTACCGTCGGAAGGTCCCACCTTTCCCTTAGAGTTCTCGGCCTGGCCGCCACGACAAAGATACCCTTCAAGAGGGTAGAGAGGTTGGTGTTCGAAGACACTGTGGACCCATCCGGAAAACCCTGGTGTATAGCCGCAATAGCCAACCTATACCCTGCAAAAGTGGACGGGGTAAGGGATTCCCTTTATGCCAGATTGTCCGCAGGTTTTCCAGAAATTCCGCTACCTCCGTTAAAGGCGCTTTAACGGGATCCACACCTCTGTCCACGCACCACCTTTGGTAGTGTCTAAGACGGGAACCATAAACCCGGCAAGTTGACTCTCGTCTGGCTCTGGCTGCCGTGTCAGCAACGTTTGCGGAAAAGTCGCAGTCAACGAAGGATTTGCGGACAGAGGCCATACAGTTAACCTCATCGCCTCCCGTTTGGGGTACCGCATCCCTGTGACTGCGTTCTTCAGGAGATCGTCTCTATGGGAGATTGCCCGCGGCAGATCCGTCAGCATCGGCGTCAGTTGGCGGAACCACGGCTGGCTGGGCCAGAACGGGGCCACCAGTAGGATCTGGGCTGTCGGTTGAAGCCTCAACTTCCGCAACACTCTCGGGACGAGTGCTGTTGGTGGATACTCATATCCGTAGAGGCATTCCCAGTTCTGCGTCAGCGCATTCACACCGCTTGATGATGGGGACGGCCGGATTAAGAAGAACACTGGCAGCTTGTGGTTCTTCTCTGACGCGAACAGGTCCACATGCAGGGTTGGCCAGCATTGAAAGATCGCTCTGGTCACCGCGTTGTGAAGGGTCCACTCCGTCGGGTGACGGTGGCTCTCCCTGGACAAGGCATCCGCAAGGACGTTCTTGTCCCCGGACAGGTGGCTGGCCACAAGAAAGATGTCTGCACCATGCCCAGACGTCCAGTGCCAGATGGCACAGAGACGGGGATTGGGTCCCGCCCACCTTGTTGATATAGGCAACCGTGGTGGAATTGTCGGAAATGACATCCACAGCAGTGCCCTGCAACTGAGGTAGGAAATGCTTCAGGGTTAGCCAGACCGCTTGGAGCTCGAGCCAATTGATGTGTCGCTTAGCCCAGGCTCGGAGACCAATGCCCGGAGACCACCCAGTCGCCTAGGTGGCCTCCCCACCCTTCCTTGGAGGCGTCTGTTACGATCGACATAGTCGGATCTGGATGCAGGAAGGGGCGGCCAACTCGAAGATTGGCCTGTGACGTCCACCACTCTTACTCGGCGAGTCGCCTCGTTCGGGTGGATACGTACGTACAGGCTGTCCACTGGTCGTGGAGCATCAGCTGGATCAACCGCATGTGGTCTACCGCCATAGGAACCAACTATCGGAGGCTGGACAGGTGTCCTAGAAACCTCTGCCAGGTCTTCGCTGGCTGGGCAGTTCTCGCCAGCAAAGAGGCCGCTAGGCGGGTAGCCCTGAGAATCCTCCTTTCGCTCGGGAACACGAGCATGTTCAGGAGATCCAGGGTCAAACCCAGGAAGGCCGGGGCCTGAGTGGGGGTGAGCTGGGACTTGCCCTCGTCACGATCCTTGTGAAGACTCTGGGAGCCGTCGACAGACCGAAGGGGAGCACCAGGAACTCAAAGGCTCTGCCGTTGTAAGCGGAGCGTAGGTACCTGGTATGCTCTGGCGCCACGGCCACATGAAAGTAGGCGTCTCATTTATCGATAGAGATTGCCCACATTTCGGACAGACTTAAAGTCCCTCAAATGTTCTGAGGTGTTCTGTCGTTTTTGAGCTGCCTCCCCTAGGCAATCCATAACTGTTCGCAGAAAGGATGGGGGCACTACAAATTTGTTGAAAGCCTTGAGGTTGAGAATCGGCCTCCAGCCACCCGATTCCTTGGCTACAAGGAAAATCGGGGAGTAGAACCCGGGCGTCTCTGGAGACACCGGAATCTCTCTTATGGCCTGCTTGTCCAACATGGACTGGAGACCTCTCTCGAGGTCCGCCCTTCGTGACAGATTTTTGGGGGTCTCCGTCCACCATACCCTTGACGTAGTCGGAGGTTTTCCTGTGAACTCGATCCTGTAGCCCCTGGACACCGTTTCTGGGACAAATTTGTCCGAGGTGACCAGAGGCCACAGGTGGGCAAAGGACCTCAACCGCCGCCCCCCCCCCCCCCCCCCCCCCCCCCCCCCACCGGACCCGGCCGATCATTCAGCGTCGGGTTTAGGGGTAGGTGGTTTCGGGGTGTTGTATGCGGAGTAGGCGTCTTTCTTTTTAGCGCCGCCTCCTCGGCCTTTGCCTCGACCACGACCTGCACCTTTTTGTTTGCCGCTTTGGTCAGAAGAGGGGGAGGAGTTACCTCCACCCTTCTTACCTTTCTTGGCTTGACCTTCTCCGGATCCTTTACCTTTACTGCTAAATGGGTACTGAAGCTGGATAACCACCAAGTTACACAACAAATGTGACAAGGATTTGAAGACAAAAATAAGATGACAAATCCTGGGTAAGAAATAGCACTGTTAAGGATGCAGCATGTATTCCATTCAAAACAATCTGAAATGTCCATGTCGCCCCCCTACCCAGCTGTCTCTGATTTTCTGGAATGTTTCATCAAGTGTAGTGTATCTGGTTTAGTATCTTACACCATTAGAAAATTCCTTGATTGTTGCTTCACTACAATCTTGCTTTACCCAGTCTACCCTCCTGTTCATTTTATTTCAATTCAAAGCATTTTTTTTTCTTTTTTTTTTCTTTTTTTTTTTTGGGGGGGGGGGTACTTTCAAGGGTGGCAAATTACACCCACCCCTAATTTGTGACCAGAAACACATATCTTTCCATTAAAATGTCCTTCTGTAAAAGATAGACTATTAAAAGAGGTAAAATACTAACCTCAACAGATTTAGTTATAAGGTTTTATTATGTTACGTGATTTGCACAGAGTTATGGTAACATCCCTGAAACAGTAATCATGTTAAAAAAGATATTTCATGAACACCAGAGAAGGAATCTGAGTTCATAAAGTATTTTAACAAGCTTAAGTAATCAGGTAAAGGAATAGAGATAGTAATTAATATCAAATTACCATAGGTTTGAACATTTTTAGAAAAACTTTGAGAGGATTTTTATCAAATTTTGCACTTTTTTCAGCTTTAATTTCATTGAAAGTTATAAATTTCAAAATTTCCCCTAACAAATCTTGCATAAAATATCACAATGAGTTGTAGAAAGGAAATAGAAACAAGTTTTATGATCACTAGTCTGAATCTTTTCAAGAGAAAAAAAGTAAATCTGAAGCATAGTATTGTAATAGTCAATTTGGCGGCCATATTTAAAGATGGCCACCATTGACCCATTTCCCATGGGATGATTTTGGTAGACTTTTGGTATATTATGCAGGACACCATCCCTAAATTCACAGAAGTGAAAAAAATTCTGTTGCAATTATTGTGACGTTGACCCCCAGATTGACTGGACTAAAATGGCATTAGAAGGTGCTGGAAGAAACTCTCATCAAGATATTTGTCTAGAAATGGAAAGGTGAGATGGAAATGTAATAGGTCATTAAACCTTTAATAATAAGGCTTTCATTATAGAGGTATATTAAACAAATTCTTTCACAAGGATTAGAAGGTGGTAGAAACGGCTTTCATCAAGGAATTCGTCGAGGAATGAGAAGGTGTAACAAAAAAGCTTACACACTACTGTAAATCACTTAAATATGGCGTGAACATTGTATAGCGCAATTACGATACTGCCCTGGATAGCGTGATCTAATTATAGCGGTGGGAGAACCCAACTGTTTATTTTTACCCACATGAAATTGCAGTTTGCTGGGCTCACTAAGGGCAATAAAGATTGGATTTTAAAATAGCGCTTATGGGCGGAGCGCTATTATCGCTAAATTATTGTTCCCGCTATACTTAAGTGATTTACAGTATATTGTAACTACTACATGTATCAGTGATTGATAATACTCTGTGCTTAGTTTCAGAAAGTGAGAAGAGTGATTACAAGGCCGAAGTGTTCAGACAAGAGGAGGTAGTGAATAAGAAAACAAGGTAAGTGAGACATCTTATACTGAGCGTGTGCAATGAATATTATTCAATTTATATAGCCAATTTTTTATTCTTCTCAAATACCAAAAGGCACCTTGGTAGCCTTTAGGTTTGGAATGTAAGGTTATTAGGTGTTCAAATCATACATCATTTGCATTATTATCAGTTACTATCGAACACCTGTGTATGTTGAACACTTTTCTTGGCTATTATATTATTAGATGTTAAAATAATCAATCGTTCATCACACTATCAATATATTGCATATAATTCACCGACTGCTTCGTATGTCATTTCAGGACCTCTGTGACGAAGGTATCTGTGAAAGTGACCAAGAAGGGCAAGATGGTTGACATGCGAAAGATGAGGAAAGTGAAACTATCTGTCATCAAGACCGCCCTGTCTGCCCTGAAGACAAGCCAAGAGAAGGCCTTCAGTGTAGTGGCTGTTGACAAGAAGGAATTGGTACGCACAGAGACACACACCTTCAAGCAGGTGATCTCGGCCTCGCTGAGTCTCAAAGACACAGCCTCTGTGACCAAGATGCAGGTGGCGCTAACAAAGGGTTTCTACAAAGACTTTACTGGTATGTGGAGGATAAAACCACTTTTATATTTGTATTTTTTTATGCATGTGGTACGTTGATGCATGTTGAAATATCTTGGTCATTGAATTTTTCATTCACAACGGGTGATTCTCAGTCTTGAAAATTAATCTCTACTATCTTCATTACTAGTATTAATATTCTGCTCTCAGTTCCTGGTTTGATACATGCATCTATATGAAAAGGAATTATATGAATGTGAAAGTATACATACTCATAGCATCTACTTTTCATTGTCATCTTTTCCTCAATGTAATTTCTTTTTACTTTATCATTGTATTTTCTCCATTCCACAGTAAAAGAAAGAGCTGAAGCCAAGATTGTTCAAGTCAAGGAGGTGCTTGTTAATGGGTAAGTACCACAGATGATTATTTTACTTATGATTCGTATCAGCAAAAATGTATCCCTAAATCTGATTTATTCTTTATTTCAAATTCTCTGATTGAATGAGGGGTAAGATAGCAATCGTCCCATCATTGTGCCTTTTGAATTTTAGAGTCAACAGATTTCCAATACTCCCCAAGCTTCCTATTTATATTTTTAAATGTATTGAATATATATGTATATATGTATTAAAATGTATATGTAGATATGTATGTAAATATATATATATATATATATATATATATATATATATATATATATATATATATATATATATAAATATATATATATATAAATATATATATATAGCAATACATATATATATATATATATATATATATATATACATATATATATATATATATATATATATATATATATATATATATATATATATATATACATATATATACATATATATACATATATATATAAATATATATAAATATATATATATATATATATATATATATATATATATGTATATATATGTATATATATGTATATATATATATATATATATATATATATATATATATATATATATATATATATATATATATATATTATATATATATATATATATATACATATATATATATATATATATATATATATATATATATATATATATATATATATATATATATATATATATATATAAATATGTATATACATATATATATATATATATATATATAACAGATCCCTGCCCATTGCTATGTTATAAACAAGAGCGTGTTGCTATGTTTTATTACAGAGTAAGCAGAACACAGCTCTCATACTCCATGACAAAGGACGACAAGCTGCTGGAGTCTGCCACCTTCCAGAAGGTGAAGGCCAGCAGCGTGGCGGAGAATATTGAGACGCTGGCGAGCGGCAAGGAAGTGGAAATTATAGAGACAAGCAAATCGGATAAGATTGTGGACTACAAGAAGTTGTTCAAGAAGGTCTTCACCAACACCGAAGTGTGGACGACAGACTTTGTCAAGTTCGCCAAGACAATTACTGTAGCTGCCAAGAAGATCCGTGAGTGTATATGGTTTAAAAGCCAAAGTGATAAATAACTTAGTAATAAGTTTTTAGTATAAGTGTTTGTATAAGCTTTTGTTTATACTTTGCATGTTAAAATACATCTATGACATCTCTGAATGGAGCAAAACCTTTTTTATCTTAGTTGATTTTACTATATATAGGGATATCAAAAAATTGCATCCTTCTTTTGGTTGCAGTGTTGATGAATTGATTAAAAGATTGCATTAGGATATTTACATTTGCTTATTGTACTTACTAATTATTATTTTGTTCTTTTGATGTTATGATTGAATTTCCAGAATTTGTTATGAAGAAATGATCAATTATTGCTGTTTTGAAAACGTTTTTATGTTCAGTGCATTTTTAGTGTTTTTATTTTATTATACGTATTATTATCATCATTATTATTATTATTATTATTATTATTATTATTATTATTATTATTATTATTATTATTATTATTATAATTATTATTATTATTATTATTATTATTATTATTATTTTTATTATCATCATCATTATTATTATCTTTATTTCTATTATTATTAGTATTATTATTGTTAATATTTTTAGTAGTAGTAGTAGTAGAAGTAGTATTAGTAGTAGTAGTGGTAGTAGTATTTCTGCGTCTTACCATGATAGTTATTACAGTATGATTATTATGTTGATATATTTTAATTGCAGATACTACCAGTAAGAGTGTCAAATCAAAGGTTTATTCCTCGGAGAAGTACTTACTTGCCAACGGGTGAGTGTGAATGAATATGTTCTATTGTAAAGTTGATCTTTCATTGCTATTGATGTCTATGATTGTTTAAGTGTGGGAGAGAAAACAAAAACTAGCACCATTTGTGTTGTCCTATCCCTATATATCTTTCTCTAATAAAAAAGGTTTCATTGTATCACTTAAAACCATCGGAGCATTCATCGACATCTATTTATATCCATTTATGTCAGCGCTGTCTATCTAAAGGCAAACTAAAGCTATCAGAAGATACGAAACCAAAAAAAAAAAAAAAAAGCTGTTAAACATTTGAACTTAATATTTAATTGGTAATTAGTCTTGAAAAGAGATGATTGAGGCTGTCAAGCTCTGGTCAATACTAATGGGATAGATGTTCAATGTTGCTCCTGTACGCTGTAAGCTGCACTGATAATGATTTGTTGTGTTGTTATGTACCACCAGTTCCAGTGTGTACCTGCTGACCTATGGCTTGACCGTGGGCGGTGTGGAGCTGGACAGCAGGGTGGACGACGGACCGGCCACCGAGGACCTGGGCAAGGTGACCATCAGCGACAAGGAGTACAAGCTGGTCAAGGCAGATATCAAGAACCTCGTCAAAGACAAGATGACCACTAAGATCGTCCTGGACAAACCTGTAGATACTGATGACAAAGCCGCAGTGGAGGAGGCCATTAAGAAACTATTCAAGGACAAGCCAGGTGAGTAGACCTTTAACCATTCATGACCTTGTCAAAGCATGATGACCACTAAGATCGTCCTGGACAAACCTGTAGATGCTGATGACAAAGCCGCAGTGGAGGAGGTAAAAATTGTTAAGAAATTGTTTGAGGACAAGGCGGTTGAGTAGACCTTTAATCCAATCATGCCTGGCGGGGTCTGTGATAAGTTGTGTAATCAGAGCTTATGAAAAATCTGAAAAATAATTAATGGAGTATCAAAATATTTGAATGAGACTTGTAAATATTATCAAGATATTATAATTATTATTCAAGATATTATCTAAAATAATGCTTTATTGAAAAAGATATAACCAGGTATGCCGGGAAGTTGATATAATCTACAGGCTTGATTTTTAAGCAGTGCTCCCAAATTCCTGCATATTAAAAAACACAAAAACTTACACTGATTTCCAATTTTTCTTCAAAATTGCATTCATGTTGAAAGTGGCTTCACTCCAGTCATGTCTGCAACATATAGATGGTCTGATACATATTCAGATATGATGATATCGAAGTGAAATTTACAAATAACTGTTGGGTTAGCTATTATATAAGACATGATGAAAGTTCAGACCATGTGCATACCTCAGATGCAAATTGAGCTATTTCAGTTGCAAAAATAACTTGTCCTGAAATTGTACCTCCAGATTTTCTAGGGCAAATGACATTGTGTGTTAGAACCCTTCAACAGCCCATGGTTGTAGGTATTGGTAACTTCAGAATTTTCCTGATACAATACAATATGGATATTTCCTTAACAATGTGATACCTTAACAATATTCTTAAGGATATATTCTGTCTACTTTACAGGGATCTAACTTTGTTAAATTTAGCACACTGTGTTAGCTTCACAGGCATGTTTGGTATTGCTAATAAATACCAAACATCCAAGTAGCAATTTAGTCACTTTTATATATATATATATTTCAATCTTTAATAATACAATACTTTTTCAATACAATGATTTTACTCATTGGATATCAGTATTTGTTATTGTGTGGAGTACCAGTATCTATACCTTCAAGACTGTTTTGCATTTTTAGTGTCATATCCTGGTATCTGTGAAACCCCAGACATGGTTGTGTTTTCCCTCTTTTAAAAAGAAATTGATTGATTTTGTATTTGTAATGTATTGAACAATAGACTGATAGCTTAAACCTTATGCTGCTGGTGGCTAATTTGACCAATACAAAATGATGCAAAAAAAACTTTTTAAAAATGACTGAAACCCTGGCATATGGTACTCATCTGAGAGAACTCAGTGAGAGCTCTCCAATGAGTACCAATATGACAGGGTTTAGATGGTTTTCCGAAAATCTTTGCTTGGACTTATGTTTTTGATGAAAGTAGCCATAGCATCGGAAGGGTTAATGTCTGTGAGTTGTCCAACATGGTTTGTGTTCAATCTGCTTTTTCACAAAGGGCTTTTTAGGAAAGGTTTTATTGATCTTTTCTTTTATATTGTAGGTGTTCCAAAAGAACCCCTCAAGGCTAAGATCAAGAGCCAAGAGCAGAAAGAGGTTGACGGGTAATTATATGACTTTATTTCTACCCATTCATCACTGGAGATCTCTCTGATGATTGTCAAATAAACTTATGAGATTTCTAAAAATCGTCAAATGGTCTTATGAGATTTCTGAAAATAACTTAAATTATTCATAGGTTCATGAAATATTTGAAAGCTTAGTTTTGGATTTGATGAAAAAAAAATACATTCACTTATTTTCTGAAAAAAATGAAATATGGTCACATGAATTACAAAATTATCACAACATTTCATGCACTATATTATGCCTGAATGCGCTAAGTAATGATCTTTGTACAACATAGTTTTGCACTCAAAAAAAAACAACTTTACAGACCATCGTTGTGCCGGTGCCAAATTATCAGTAATTTAACACTCCCTCTACCCATAATTTCTACTGGGTAGGTTAAACATTGGAATTTTTTTAGAAGCATTAAGTGAAGCATTATGATTGGTTCAACTTCCATGTTTTGTGCCATAAGCTTAGCCATATGCAGCATCACATCTGGGGCATAAAAAGTAGTTTCCAATCTCTATATGTACCTCCGTGATGTCAGGGAACTGGACAACCACTTGTCCTAATACTACACCTGATATTAAGGTCTTTTCTTAGAAAAGTCTCACAGTTGTTGGTTTTGTGGCAGTGACAAGATTGTGACAGCGGTGTTACATAGAAGTGTACCAGATATTAAGAATAAACCAATTGTGTTTTAGGAAATATATGACAGTTGTTGGTGTTGAGTTGACAGCTGACGGGACAGCAGTTTTACCAGACATTGTGACAGTAGTGTTACTAAAAAATGTACCAGATATTAAGAATATTAAGAATAAACCAATTATGTTTCAGGAAAAATGTGACAGTTGTTGGTGTTGAGTTGAGCGCTAACGGAACAGCAGTTTCACCAGACATTGCGACAGTAGTGTCACTTAAAAGTGTACCAGATATTAAGAATAAATCAATTGTGTTTCAGGAAAAATATGACAGTTGTTGGTGTTGAGTTGAGTGCTAATGGGACAGCAGTTTCACTGGACATTGCGACAGTAGTGTCACTAAAAACTGTACCAGATATTAAAAATATTGATAATAAACCATTTGTGTTTCAGGAAAAATATGACAGTTGTTGGTGTTGAGTTGAGCGCTAACGGAACAGCAGTTTCACCAGACATTGTGACAGTAGTGTCACTTTGAAGTGTACCAGATATTAAGAATATTAAAAATAAACCAATTGTGTTTCAGGAACAATGTGACAGTTGTTGGTGTTGAGTTGAGCGCTAACGGAACAGCAGTTTCACCAGACATTGTGACAGTAGTGTCACTTAAAAGTGTACCAGATATTAAGAATATTAAGAATAAACCATTTGTGTTTTAGGGAAAATGTGACAGTGGTTGGTGTTGAGTTGAGCGCTAATGGGACAGCAGTGTCGCCGGACAGTCTGCCTGAGGTCAAACCTGATGAACTGGATGAGAAGCTGAAGGAAGCAAAGACGAAGAACAACTACACTGTGGTGCCTGATGTGGAAACAGCAGTGGTCAGTTAACCCTTATGCTGCTGGTGGCTTATTTTACCAATACAAAATGATGCAAAATGATCTCCTTATAATTCCCATGACATTGTTTAATGATATCATGCCTTATTTTGATGAATTTATACATGTGTATGGTTGAAATATGAGTATATTGTGATCCCCCTTAAAAATTTGGACGCCCAAAGATTTTACAACTGCCAATTTTAGGCACCTAGTTTCTAAATCCTGGCTAAGACACTGGGTACTCATCTGAGAGTATTCAATGAATACCAACATGACAGAGTTTAGATGGTTTTCAAAATTTTTGTGTCCTTGTGCTTTGGGCGAAAGTGTTCTCAGCACTGGCAGGGTTAAAGCTCCCAATAAATTCACCTACATATCCATTACTTATATAAGCACTCCAACAATGCCTAAGGATTCATGGAAAATTGTTCTTATCAGATAAAACTTTTTTAAGCAAACTTGCCTTGTAAGACAGTCCATCCTAATTTTTACTTACCCTAAGGGTGCTTCCTAGTTTTTAGTTAACAAACTCAATTTAGCTATAGTATTTAACATTAGGTAGCGAAATGCGATATGCGTAAACCAACCTGCCGACCTGCCCAGAATGCAAAGTTGATCCCAGTTTTTGGTTACCTAAAGGTCTTTTTATTTTGGGAGTGCATTTTGGTTCTAATATTTTTCTTGTTCATTTTAGCCTGAGAAGCCCACAAATGAAACAGAATACATCTTCTACACTAACCGCCAAATACTTGCTGTTGATGTATCTAAAGTAGTGGTTGCCCTGGTCAAGGCGTGGAAGACAGTTATCACTAGTAAGTGTATAGTTGAAAATATGTGTATGTATGTATGTATGTATGTATGTATACAACAACTGCAGGATACAATAGTTGCGACTCCACCCTGAAACTCGATTGGGTGTTTGTATATAACATTTAATTGACTGACTGCTTGCTGACTCTCATCACTTCCCAAGTCCTGGTATCAAATTTGGCAATTTCATATTCTTATAAAGGTCAGAATGCCTTACATCTTAAATCTGTATCATCATTGTTATGTATACTACTATTATTATTATTATTATTATTATTATTATTATTATTATTATTATTATTATTATTATTATTATTATTATTATTATCATCATTATTATTATTGTCATCATTTTATATATATATATATATATATATATATATATATATATATATATATATATATATATATGTATATATATATATATATATATATATATATATATATATATATATAAAATCATTATATTATTATTATTTTTTGTTATTTTTATTATCATCATTATCATTATCTTCATTATTATTATCATTATTATAGTTGTTATTATTATTATTATTATTATTATTATTATTATTATTATCATTATTATTATAATTATTATCAATATTATTATTATTATCATTATTATTATTATTATTATTATTATTATTATTATTATTATTATTATTATTATTATTATTATTATTATAATATTATTATTATTATAATTATTACTATCACTATTATTATTATTATTTTTATTATTATTATTATTATTATTATCATTATTATCATAATTATCATTATCATTATTATTATATACATAAACATTTGCCTGTCTGTGTGTGTCTCTGCATGTATGACTCCTGTAGAATATATGAATATGTTATGCATTACTTATTTCTCTTACAGCAGGTGAACTTAAGGTGGAGTTTGGAAGTTCTTATGAGACCTTCACTGCAAAGTAAGTACTTGTGATTGTCTTAAAAGCCCTACCATATAAGGTACTAGATTAATCTTTATTTGATTAACTTAAGTGTTAATTAAGTCAATTTTGTTGATTAAGTGTAATGTATTTCGGTTTCTGCCTCTAAGATGATATATCTACCTGAATTATCTACTCCATCATATGCATCATAATTTTCACCCGAACTAGACCGAATCAACTCATTTCACTGGTGTCACTATGTTGTTTGTCTATTTCCTCAGGCGCTCAATCTTCATGGCCACCTATGTAGTGCTGGTTGATGGTAAGCGCGTGAACGCAGAGGAAGAGGAGATTGAGAAGGCAGTGATAGCGACAAGCCTCGCGGAGGTGAAGAGTCCTAACGGCATGGGCTACAATCTTACCTCCCTGACAGAAGAGGAGCAGGTCGATGAAGTCATCACCAGCAAGAGACTCTACTCTATCGTTGTTCTAAACCAGATCGTCTCCTCACACCTCACAGAGTTTGAGAAAATCATTAACCAGTACTACGCAGCTAAAGGTAATTAATTAGTGCGCTATCAATTCTTTACTTGTATTGTGAATTGAGGTATTCCCATGCAAAGTTTTATTTTCACAAAAAAAAATTGGAAAACTGGTCATGCAATTCAATTACAGCATTTTGATGATATCTTATCATATAATTATGCAAAGTTTTATTTTCACAAATAAAATTTGGAAAACTGGTCATGCAATACAATTACAGCATTTTGATGATATCCTATCATATAATTATGTAAATTTTTATTTTCACAAAAAGCTATTTTGAAAACTGATTATATAATACATATACAGCATTTTGATGATATCCTATCGTATTATTATTATGAGACCAGTAAAGAGATAGAGCCTGAGTTTCTTGTGACCATGTTTAATGTGAGTATATTCCAGATGATTGCTTGGTGGCTCTGGGCAACCATAAATATTTTTGGTTGATTTACGATTAAAATTAGATGGCCCTATATACTATTAAAATGTTTGGAAAGTGAAATAGTTTTTTTAATGTTTTGGTGTATGTTGCAGAAACTGCCTTCAGCTAGATGTCTGCGATAAGCCGTCTAGGACCAGACGAGGCCACAGGCCTTGTCCGAACAGTGTTGTTAGGGTCCCAATAAAGAATTATATTGGCCTCCTAACATTGACAATTTACTTCATAAAAGGGTAGTTCCTTAATTCTGAATCCCTTTTTGTTTTCAGGATCTTTCCTGGCAGCTATCATCACCACCAAGCAGCAGGTAGTCAAGAGAGGGGACAAGTACATGTGAGTACAATTATCACTGAACCACTCACTCTTGTTTTCAGGATGCATCTCTTATCGTTAAATCAATTTCTAATATATCATATATCTAGATAGCATTTTAAAGTGAGATTTTACTCATGTGTATAATGTTGTTAATTAAGTGAAATATATTTCGCCGGGTCACTCTGGTCTGTTCTTGGGGAAGACAGTTAACTTCACATTGCCTCAGTTCACCCAGCTGTGAATAGGGTACCTGGCATTAAGGGCAGAATGGCTATGTGATTGCTTCAACCTAAGAGCGCCAAAATGGCTGCCAAGGTTGCATGCTCCCCAGGGAGTTGAAATGGTTCAAAGATTGAACAGACCTGCTGGGAAATAAATAAAAGAGTCATGTGAACATTGATAAAATGGAACAAGACTATAAACCTAACATTTTTTTATTTTTTTATGTATAAGTTAAGATAATGGATTGTCACATTCGACATCGCTTTCTTTTTCTCTTATATTAAAATAAGCACAACTAATCCCACTTAATTGATAAAAATATACTTTGGTAGTGGCAAAATATCTTTTGAAAAACCAAATTTCACTTTTATTTGGGCTGATAGTGAACCCCCTCCAGCACATAGTAATGGCTAACAAAAAACATGCAAACTGTATATATGGCATTCTTTATGATAGGAAATTACTTTTAGGTGATTTAAGTTTGGAATTTTATATATTTCAAGACATTGGACAAAAATGCATACAGTTCAGTGCAAGATGACAAAAATGACCATGAGCAAAAGATCATACTAATATCTGCAAGAAAAATTATGTCAGGTGATTCATAAGTATTTCAAAAAATGCTTTACAAACACTCATATAGTATCTTGCAAGACAAGGAAAAAATTAGCTTGAAAAATGGAACTACTTATTCTAATTTTTGTGTTGCTCATGGTCATGTTGTGTCAGAATAAATTCTGTGTGGTATGGTATTATACAAATATGACACCCCACAGGGATGTCATATCTGTTTTATTATACCAAACAAAATACAAAACCCAAAAGTTTGAAAAGGGGGAAAATTACAAACATCAGAGATTTTTGATAAATACTCGTCGTCTGCCTTGTTGAACTAGTTTCACTGGTACATCACTCGGCAAACTGTGGGTGTTTTGGGGTATTCTTCGGGCTAGCGGTAACCAATCAATTAGTACATAGCTGTTGCTATGAACTAATAAATTAGTTCATAGCTGTTGCTATGAACTAATCAATTAGTCCATAGCTGTTGCTAAGGAGTGAGGACAACAGCCTGTCGCTAACGAGTGAGGAAAACATGATGATTAATCCATGGCCCTTGACCAACCAGAATCAAGAATCTTCAAGTGAGGCATAATAAAACAAAATGTCTCATGGACATTTCCTGTATTCCAGAACTGCTACGCGTGTGCTGTACAGACTGTCCACCGACGGTCTCTTGGTAGATGCCTCCGTGTCTTCCCAGTTTAACATCGACGTCGCTGCCATGCAGAAACTGGTGGTGCTCAAGAACTCCCAGGGAATGAAGTATGAGTTGCTGACACAGGCTGTAGTAGAAAACGCCGTTGAAAGTCGATTCCTCTTCAGTGTTGTCCTCGACAAGAAATTGTCGGAGGTAGACAAAGAGGCCTTCCAGAAGAAGCTCCAATCTCTCCTGACAGGTAAATAATTATTCATCAGGAAGTATTGTATATGTTAATTTTATCTTAAGTTTTTTACAAAAAGTTTAAAAAATGAAAGAAGGAGAAGGGAAGATAAGATCACCTCTTTTTGAAATAAAAGTGTTCTATCAAAAAAATACTATTGGTTAAAGATATTTGGCTGAGAATATTTCTCCACCCTGCCCTTACCTTTTTTTGGGATATTCCTAAGTGAAGTAAAACAACCCTCACCATGCATTTAAAGACACACACATGTGTGTATACAGTCATGCAATTCAAATTACCACTATTGAATCATCGCTGTAAAAAAGAATTTAAAAATGAAAGTTATTAAAGATAGAATAACAACCAACACTGTGAATAAGGTATGTGGAATATGCTCTGTGCATTATGATTAGTTAACTCTTATGCTGCTGGTGGCTAATCTGGCCAATACAAAATGATGCAAAAAACCCTAAAAAATGACTGAAACCCTGGCATGTAGGTTCTCGCCTGAGAGTACTCAGCCAGAACTATCTAATGAATACCAACATGACAGGGTTTGGATGGATTTCTAAAATCCTTATGTTCTTGTGCTTTGGTGAAAGTAGCCTCAGCATTGGAAGGGTTAAGTGATACAGAAGTGAAATCAATAGTGTAAGAATTCTATGATATCGTGAATGTTTCCTACATTTTCTAGGTGGCACGGGAAGGCGAAGGCGTCGTGCAACAGGAGGTATCCTAATGTCATCATATGAATTGCTTTTGTCCATTCGGAACTCACACTGTTTGCATTTGTTTAGTGTAGTAATATATAACCAGAATTTGTTGCAGAGCCATGCATTGCTAGCTCAGTAGAGCTTTATGTATGGGTCCAAACTAGGTGGGGTTTGGATCCTTGTAGTTAGTTATTAGTAGTTATAGCTTGGTAATATATTTTTTAATGTTTTCAGCCATTTTAACTCATGTCAAGTACCTCTTTGAACAATTCAATTATTGTTAAACTCAGCTATGTAGCAAATGTTATGACCATAAATGTCCTTTGCATAAAAGGATGGACAAATGTTTCATAATAAAGTGTTGTATTGCCAATTATGTAAGATAGGAAATCATTGACAGCAGTGCCAATTACTTGTATCTCTAGAAAATGAATTTTATTTCTGACTATCATTTGAGGCACTTCTAGATTAGATGAGTTAATGAAATAACCAAAAATGTGTAACAATTGTTGCATAGGGTTCCTAAGATGACAAAGATTCTTGTATCTATACTATCTGTCACTATTTGGCAGAAAAAGTTGCGATAATCAAAATTCAGAAATTTCATTACATATGACACTGTGCAATTGTATTGCTTGCCCAAAAGAAAGAGTTGCTCTATAATTTACAGTTAACACATTTTCATAGGTACATACATCAATACTCACCCGCTTGCCAGAATTAGGAATACCATAGATTCTCTGAAATTTAGACCACCCTATGAATGTGGGCCATTGAAATTATTTTGCAAAATATTTTTTGCGAAGTATGGACCACCCTTGATTTATCACTGGTAGTAATTTCACTAAGTATGGACAACTAGTACTCTGTTTTGTCTGTAATTTCATAAAAAATGGGCCACGCCCAACCCATAAAAATCGTTATTATTTAAAAGTGTCCCGAATTACTGAGAATTTACGGTAAGCTTGAATTTATCCAAGGTTTTAGCTTAACCCATTCACACATGCATGGTATGACAATTTCAATTATAAATCATCAAATATTGTATAATTTGAAAACTTTTTATCAGAGGGATTTTCACATCCTCCACGAAAAACAACTTATCTTTCACTTATTTATTTTCTTCATTATAATTTTTTTCTTCTTTTTTTTTTCTTCATAATATTATTATTATTTTTTTTCTTCATAATATTGGTATATTATCAAGATATCCCATATGTGGCAGACTATGTGATGTGAATGGGTTAATGTTTAAATGAAGATGTTGGTGCAATTAACAGCCATTGTTGTTTTAACCCATTTGTGCTTGATGTTATCTTCAGAAGTGTGATCTTGATGGCATTTCATACTGCAAATGAAATAACTTTGCATTAAAGCATTGTTGAGCAAGATTTTTGAAGTTGAAATGCTGGGAAGGTTCTTAGTATTATTTCTCCTTCAAATATTTACCAAATGATGCTTTGCTCAGGGAAATATTGCCAAAGTAACCAGGCTTTTAAGGGTGCTGCGGAAAAATATGGGTTATGAATATGTATGATCCTAATTGTACATTATTCTTTTTTTTCACAGGAGCAACACTGAGTATCGCCAACCAGGAACAATACCTAACTGCAACAGGGTGAGTGGAACCATTCTAGTATAAATTTGTGCTTGTGTGAATACACATGCATTCTCACAAATATAGGTTTGTGAGGAGGAATAATGCATTTGAAAATACAAACATTTAACAGTAGAAGCATGTGGCTAAATCTTTCATAAATAAAGACTTGCCTTTTGAATCATTTAGAATTTGTAAATTTTCTAAAAATATAATAATATTGATTGCAAACACACATGGGTAAAGTATTTTTTGGAGAGATAAACTACAAATTTGTGCCATAATCACTCAGGTAACTTACTATGCTGATCAGTATTTCAAAGCCTTATTTTATCCTTGAATATTCAAATTGACAAAAGTTCATGTTTAAATATAGATATAGTGTATTTCACAATTAGAAAGGAAGGAAGGAATAGGTTTTTACATCCCCTTTTAAATCTTAGGTCATCACAGCATAATTCGAAATCTGGAACTGGGAAGAAATTCTCTCCTCTTTTATACCAATAGTTCCAAGTGGTCTTTAATCCATTAATGCTCACAGCGGCCAAAAGCAGCCTGACAATTTTGATGAATTCTTGCAGGCAAAAGAAACACTGGGATAATATTTGAATGAGAAACGTTATTCAGAACATTGCCAACACATCTCCTACAAATATTTTGTAAAATCAAACTTAATTCTGAAGTTATTGTCAAAAGTATCATAGATCCAGACGACAATTTCGGAAGGAACTCATAAGCATTAATGGGTTAAGCCACAGAAGCGCCATTATATATTAAGCCAGACATCCACAATGTTTCACATGCATATATAGTGACCAGGCCAACCTGCTAAAGGGAATCCAGTTGATTGAGACCTCATACTTTGGAGCACCACTAGCCACCAGTCATAATATACTAATCATCTGATGCATACAAAATGCATTTTTCAGTGTAAGCTTGTACAAGGTGTCAATGTTGCTCAAGGACTCTACTGGCAGTGTGATGGCCAAGGAATCTGTCTCGAAGCTCTCTCTGAAGGGCCTGTCTGTGCAAGGCACACAGGAGTACAAGTTTGTGACTGAAGTTGACATGAAGAAGACCTACAGCTCTCAGTCCCTCTTCAGGATGTACATTTCATCCAGAGTAGCCTTGCTGAACATAGCTAAGCTGGAAGAAGCACTCACTGCTGCTTACACTGGATTCTTAAAGGGTATGTAGAATGTCAATATGATATCTACACTACTATATATATATATATATTTTTATATATATATATATATATATATATATATATATATATATATATATATATATATATATATATATATATATATATATATATATATATATATATATATATGTATACATATATATATATATATATATATATATATATATATATATATATATATATATATATATATATACATATATATATGTGTATGTATATTTATGTATGTGTATATCTATGTATGTGTATATATAAATAAGTTTTAGTTAATCATGTGAATTTTTTGCACATAATACTAAATGTATATCAGACCTTTCATACACTCCGGGTGAGTATGACATGCTATAAATAAAAATATAGAATGAAATTGATATCTATTGCCTTCAGAAAGTGCTCATCTTATGGAAGTGCCATAATTGATTGATGAAGTTGACACACTAGTTCTCCTTATGTGCATTTTCTCTTGACTCTTGAGGAATAAGTATAAGCACTATTCTTTTCTTTCAGCGAGTGAACTGACAGTGAAGGTTGTCAACCAAGATGCAATGTACAGAATGGAAGAAGGGTAGGTACCAAAACCAGTTAAAGTTTTCTTCTCAAGAATCAGACACAATGCATTGAGACTTTTGAGGACGCTGCCAGTGCAGTCAGTGATTTTCCATGGTTAATCATGGTGCTCAAAACATTAACTACATGCTATATTTGATTCACACTAAATGAGAGATAGAGTGAGAAATAATGAAATCATTGGCTTTTTGGCCATTTGGCCCATTCAGCCTTTTTTGCCAGTCTTAGACTTTTTGGTCCATTTTTTGTATATGTTTTTAAAAAGATTATGGATAAAACATGCTATATTTAATTCACACTAAATAAGAGATAAAGTGTGAAATAATGAAATCATTGGCTTTTTGGCCATTTGGCCCATTCAGCCTTTTTTGCCAGTCTTAGCCTTTTTGGTCCATTTTTGTTTATGTTTTTTTTAAAGATCATGGATAAAACAGCATAAAAGTCTGACGACTTAAGTTCTTAACCTATTAATGCATATAACAGCCAAGAGCAGCCAGACAATTTGAGCAAACTCTTTCAGGGAAAAGCATAGTTGGAAAGATATTTCAGCCAGAACAATACCAGCAACTCTTCTTCAAATGCTTTTAGAAATCATTCTCAATTCCAAAAAACTATTTCAAAAGTATCATAGATCCAGACAACACTTTCTAGAGGAACCCATAAACATGAATGAGTTAATAAAGATATCAAGGTTTTGTTTGGTAGTCTTAGCCTAGCCATAAGTTACACCAAAATTAAGGGTTCCAGGATAAGCAATTAAATTTGTGAATACCTTAAACAGTATTATTGCTCATTGAAAGGATTTAAGCGAGGCATCATTCATTTTTGCAATCTCCTAGTTGTCAGTAATCAAATAAAAATGTGTACTAATATTTTGAGAAGCGTCATATTTGCTTCTTGTAAATATTCTCTCTATATCAGTAGAGTATTTAAATAATCATTGATAGCTTTTGGGATCTCATCTTAAACCATATATCTCATGAACCAAATTTTCTTAATTTTTAAGACATGTTTTTTTTTTGCTTCACATAAACATTCAGATTATAAATAAACTTTCTCTTTCTCTTTTTTTTATTCATTTTCCTGCTTTTCAAAGTAGTAGGAAAGAGGAATCTTATGGAGTTTTGGAACTTTCTTTACAGGGAACTTAAAGTGATCTATGCCGTCAGTTTCTCAGTCAAGAACGGAGAGATGTTTGTTGACTCTCGAAAAGAGCTCATGATTGAATCTTCACTTCTGGAGGAGAAGATTGGCCTTCAGGCTGAATTGAAGACACTGAAGATCGTGAAAGCAGAATCACGCGCCGACTTCACAAGCTTCAAGACGGCATTCTCAACGGTCCTTAATGTAGCACTCGGGAAAGCTGCTCAACTCAAACTGGAAAAGGCACTCCAAACAGCAGTTGTGAAACAGTACAAAGGTAAGTGAAAATGTGAAATTATCTAATTGGGTTGATGTAAGTAAGACATGAAGGTACTATTTTTATTTCACTTTTTTTGATGGGTGGGTTCCCCACGGCTGAGCCGCCTAGTACATTGCATGTAGACTGCTACCCATGTCTTACACTAGCATTTCTCTACCTTTCTGTACCTTTCTCTTGGAACCCAAGTTCACTGGACAATTTGAAAAATATTTGAGCACCTACTTGGTAGAAAAAAGGACAATGATACTTAAGTCATTCCTTCCAATTTATTTTCATATGAAGAACTGAAATATGCTCAAACGCCTTTGAGCATGTTTATATGGAAAGGGCGCAATATCAAATGACAATGCTCCCCTAATTTTTTTATTAGATGACATTGCTTAATTTGATATTTAAAAAACTGGCTTCTTATGAAGGTACGTGATTGCCTTAAAATGAAATTCCTATTACAAAAATAGTATTTTTGAAAAATATGACATTTTCAAGGTTCATGTCTCCAAATTATAATACAATATAATTGAATAAATAAGTGAACTATTTGTTGGTATTTGAAACATCTTATTTTTTATTATTGTGTATGTATGTAAAGTTATTGTTTCTATTAATATATGTGTGTGTGTATATATATATATATATATATATATATATATATATATATATATATATATATATATATATATATATATATATATATATATATATATATATATATATATATATATATATATAATATATATATATATATATATATTATAAATTGGCTTTTTTTAATTCCAGACCTGGCCAGCAGTACAGTAAAGATCATAGCTATGAAGGAGATCATCATGAATGGGTAAATTTGTATTTCATCTAAAACATTTCTTGAACCGTAGATTCTATAATGTTCACAGTATCCTGAAATTAACTCCCCTACCAGGCCATTTTGTGATGAATTTTTGACGCCAATAAGCTAGAGGTAATTATTTCCATTGCCAGTTGTTGAGGTTGTTATTCAACAATAAAAATTTCATGTAATATTCATCACTATCGACCAGCAGTGCCATGTGATAGTCATTACAATTGACCTGTAATATCATGCGATAATTATTACTATCAACCAGCATCCCATATAATACTTATAAACTATGCTTCAATATATTATATTATAATTTTCACTATCTACAAGCATATTTATAATTTACGATAATATTACTATCTATCAAAAAAACATGTGTCATTTTTCCTCTGTCCTTTCCTACAGGTCAAGCAGCTATAAGTACATGTACAGTATCCGTACAGCAGAAGGGGTGGTAGTGGACGCCACAGAGTATGCTGCGCTAGCCAAGGACGCCGTCCAGACAGCAATTGACTTCTCCACAGAAGACGGCTTCGCGATCAATGTTATTGAAATCAAGAAAAAGGAAGCTGCTGTCAAGTATCAATACCAGTACTTCCTGTATTTCACGATGGGAATAGATGCTAAATTATTCAGTAAATTCGAAGCAAGCATACAAACAGCCTTCAAGGCAGTGTGTAAGTATAAGGGTTTCAAAGTATACTTGCAATTAATTCAGTTTTTAAAATGTTGGTAATTTGGACTATTTATATAGAGATTTCTCATTGAATAGTATTTTTGTGGTGTTATGAACCTTAATGGAGTATTGAAACAATTAATTCATAAATAAAAATACTCATTTTCTGTCTGGCACTTTTACATGTATGTTTTTAAATTTTAGATCTTTCAATATAGACTAACTTAATCAGTGGTCATCTGGAAATCAAAGAATAATTATCTATCCATCTTTTTATTTTCAGATGCTGAGATGAGCATTGCAGTGAAAGTGATTGGAGTCGAAGAGGTGGTTTGTAACCATGGGTAGGTTCCTCTCTGTTCCTTTATCTTTTGGGTAAAAATTGGAATGTTTTGTGACAATTATTATTCTGCAGTTCAAGCGTGTCTGATGGGTTGCTTATGACCTACAGACTACTAGGTACTTAATCATGTAAGCCAGGGACTGCCATGTAACTACCATATACTAACCATATATTATGGTAGAACCATGTTTGTTTGGTGGTGAAGGTCAAAGACAATGCTTAACAGGTCTGCCTCCTTGTCAGATATTGAAAAATGAAAAATTGTCCTATTTTTGCAAATAAGTCTAGTGGTTAATACATTGCATGCCAAAATTTAAAACAATGGATTTTCTATAGATTGAATCATTTGATGCCAAACAAATTACAGAAACTAGGTTGTTCTGTGGTACATGTGTGTCTAGTGATTGGCCTATAACCCAGGGTATATCATGTAATTACCACATAATAACCAAATAACTTAGGCAGAGCCACATAATTACCACATTCTAACCACACATCATTGTAGACACATAATAGACCCATGGTAGTATGGCATCTACCATTGGTCAGATTGTGGAAATTGATATATCAACAGTGTCTCTGCCACAGGTCTAGTGATGGACCTGTGGCAGACCCGTAGTTGTGTTGAGAGTGAATTTCTTAGTCTGTTGAATACAATAAAGTTGGACGTCATTTTATACTTAGATTTAAGTGTAGGATCAGCGATGTTCCGCAGTTCTCTCTTACTAACTGCATGGGTGCCACCTGCTAACCCACTTAAAAAACAAAATTGAAAAGGCATTCTTGCATCATGAAAAAAAAGTAAAATATCTAAACTGTGTCATTTGACAAAAGCATCTTTCATGAGGTATTAAAGCACAAAAGTAAATCAGATCCCAATCAAGACCACGTGTTGAAATGTTCTGAAGATGTGTGTGCTTTATTGCCAAGTTTTTCACATAATTATCAGAAAATCCATCTGACTATCTCTACTTCCACGTGATATTACTCTATTTAAAGATATAAAAACATGTTAAAATATGACATGCATGTTGAATAACAATGTTTTATGAAAAGGCAAAAAACTAACATGTATCCTCAATGTTTTAGATTGTTCATCACAAAGGCAATCAAAATCTTTCAATAATACACACTTTAAAAAATGCGGTGTAAATTTCATCCAGATTTTTTCTTTGACAGTGGAGTGAACTACAAGATGGGTTACATAGTCAGAGCCAACAATATGACCTTGGATGGCCGAGTTGACCTTGGTGTGAAGGACGCTGACATCAAATTTGACCTTGAGGGAGATTTTGGTGCCATCAAGGTGGCAGAGTTTTCAAGTGAGGCGACATCAAGCTTCAACCGCTTCAAGCAGCGTTTCAGACTGTACAGCATGAAGAAGATCTTCAAGGAAGACATCAAGACCCTAGAGGAATCCATCGCAGAAATCTTCAAAGCCAGAACAGGTCAGCAGCAACTACAGTATCTCCACCATATATATAGGGCTGCACACCGGAAACCGGTTGCAGACCGTAACCGATCATTAGGCTGCCTAATGATAATGATAACCGTCCCAAAATAAACCAGTTTGAAAAACCGATAAAGCAGCTATGAGGAAACTGCCTTACCTTACTGTTGACATCGCTCCGAGCACTTCCTAAGCCGGGATTCAATGAAACAACGGCTCGGCATTGGCATAAATACTTTCGTATTTAATTCTTAATGGATAATTCGTTCAAATTTAATATTCTATGGCAAAATAAAACTCATAATAATCAAATATACGATTCTGTTTTATTCAAAGAATTTGAAATCATATTTCATGGAAAAAAAACAACAGGTTTTGAATACGAAAGTTTGGCTATTTTTCAGAAGTTCGTCCCACGCGGTATCGTTAAAAAACCGTTAAGAAACCGTATCGTTTCAAAGTTATCAGTATCATATCAAATCGTTAATTCTTAACGGTGTGCAGCCCTACATATATATAACACCCTTCTAGCATCATTGCTGATTTAATGCTTCTCTTTTATGGGTTTCTTTAGTATATACAAATTCCAACTTTTCCAAACTATGAGAGTGATTTGCCATAAAGAGAGAAAAATAAGATTGTGTTTTGCTGTTGTATATTTCCCTAAGTACTAAATACTCTAAACACTCTTACTTGTTTTGCAGAATTTTCTAAAGTTGCTTTGCGAGTGATAATTTCAAGACAGACGCTATACTTTATTGATGGGTAAGTACAACTGTTGGTAAAAATCATATCAACATAGTTATCAGTATTTCAAAGCTTTAATTTGCGTATGTATACAGAGGATTTCCAGATAGCAGGGTTTTAGCCCAGTAAGAGAAACAAACATGTTTATCTCTAAAGTAAATAAAAACATCAACTTTGTTTATTACCATGCAATATTTTTACCCTTTAATGTATCTGTATTCCACAATCATTATACGGCACTTTACATTTGGGGATAAAATAAAGTAAGAAAGGGAATCACATTTGCATGCCCCTCTTAAAACATAGTTCAGTGAATGCATAACTTATTAACTTTACAGTTTATGCAACAAAATGTGACGATTCTTTATTTTGCACTTCTAGAAAAGCATTCTACGAAATTGGCTACTTTGTCTCGACTAATAATGGCAGTGGGCGCGTGTTACCAGGCACAGTGAAACCCCTCACTGTGGAGTCCATTGTCAAGACACTGGCTCAGAAGAAGGTGATAGGAATGTACAAGTTCATGACAATTGTTAAAGCTACAAAGGTAAGATTTTTCCTCTATCATGCTCCAAAGTTAGTATGGATATTGGAAGGTAGTAGTAATAGTAGTAGTAGTAGTAGTAGTAGTAGTAGTAGTAGTAGTAGTAGTAGTAGTAGTAGTGGTAGTAGTAGTAGTAGTAGTAGTAGTAGAAGTAGTTGTAATAGTAGTAGTAGTAAAAGTAGTAGTAGTAGTAGTAGTAGTAGTAGTAGTAGTAGTAGTAGTAGTAGTAGTAGTAGTTGTAGTTGTAGTTGTAGTTGTAATAGTAGTAGTAGTAGTAGTAGTAATAGAAGAAGTTGTAATAGTTATAGTAGTAAAAGTAGTAGTAGTAATATGAGTAGTAGTAGTAGTAGTAGTAGTAGTAGTAGTAGTAGTAGCAGTAGCAGCAGCTGTAGTTGTAGCAGTAGCAGTATTAGTAGAAGTTGAAGTGGTAGTGGTTCTGGTTGGATAAATCAACTGTTGACTTTATGAAACAAATGTCATATAACACAAGATGTTTTCACTCTGCACATTTCAGTCTCTAATGCTTTGTAATTTTGTATATAGAAAATCCGATTTGACAAGACATTCAGCTTCTACTTCAACCAGCGAGTGCTTGATGTGGATCGTGAGAAATACAATACAGCCTTCAAGATTGCTATGCTGGCTACCAGTAAAGGTGAGTTACACATCTCATGTAAAGTTAAACAGCTATCTTTGCTTATGAAATTGCTTGTGAATTAAGCAATGTGAAACAGTTGGAAATAGGCATCGTGGTTGTTTCCACTGTAGACACTGTAGGCATTGTGTTGAATTCCTTTTTTTGTTCATAAATATTATGTGCAGGGAACTGGTTGACATTTTCTAGAGCAAAATACACTATTTAGACTAGAATGGCAAAATGAATGAGAGACATCCATTTCAATTTGTTTTAAATTGTACTGTCAACTCAATGCCCATTTCTTGGCCTTTTGTATTTTTGTATCAAATTCAGTTAAGCTTAAGAACATTTCATTATTATTATTATTATTATTATCAGTATTATTATTATTATTATTATTATTATTATTATTATTATTATTATTATTATTATTATTAATAATATTTATCATTATTATTATTATTGTTATTACTATCATAATAGTAAAGATTATCATTATCATCATTTTTATCATTATTATTATTATTATTATTATTATTATTATTATTATTATCATTATCATTATCATTATCATTATTATTATTATTATTATTATTATCATTATCATTATCATTATCATTATTATTATTATTATCATTATTATTATTATTATTATTATTATTATTATTATTATTATTATCATTATTACTATTATTATTATTGTTATTATTATTATAATTATCATTATCATTATTATCATTATCATTGTTATCATTATCATTATTATTATTAATTATTATTGTTATTATCTTTATCCATTAATATTATTATTATTATTGTTATTATTATTATCATTATCATTATTATATGATCCTCCTGATCTTTCAGGTCTGAATGAAGCTGACCTGGAAGTGACCCACCTTGGCAGTGGAAAGGGCTTCACCGCCAGGTGAGATATCTTTAGCTCACCTTACATGGTCTTATTGTTCTCTTGGCAGCAAAACTGAATAATCCAGATGTACACAAGACATTCAATACATGAATAACGCATGGGCCCACTCGCTATACTTTGGAGTATAATTATTTGCATCAAGTACCAAAAGGACAGGTCCATATACATGAGAGATTTTTTTTGATTTGGAAAATTTTACTTAGATTACATCTAAAATTAATTATCAATGATATTGAGATAAAGCAATATTCCAACATTAGCTAAATTCAGATACATAAGAAAATCTGTCAACTGAAGAATGCGAGTATAAATTGAATTTAAGGTATGTGTAGAAAATTTTCTGAAAAGTGAATTTCAGACTCATGTTGGATTCCACTTTGCTTTGTATTCACTTATCGAAAAAAATATGAGTTTGGTATATAATTAGATCGAATCGACCCTTAAAATCAATCATGAGCCAAAGTCGGCAGAGAAGGAATTATTATACATATAAAATCAAATAAAGATAATTTTCCAAAACAGGGGAAATTGATAGTTGACTCTGAGTCAACCCTTCCAATGCTAAGGCTACTTACATTCAAAGCACAATGAAGCAAATATTTTTGAAAAACAAAATGCAAGTAAGTTTAAGTATTCCAAAATGTAGTTAAAAGATAGAGATGAAATTTAAGTGGTATTTCCATGATATCTGGTTAAGAGGAAGTTTGGTAATACTTCTTTGAATAGAATTATGAACCTGAAATGCTTGATTATGATCCGTTGATTATTTTTCTTGCAGTGGGACAGTGTATAGGGTGGTAACATCTGTGTCATACAAGAAAAAGATCATTGATTCTCGCATCACAAAAGCTATTACTGCTGCTGAGTTGACCAAGGCCGTAGCATTCCCAAGTCCCAACGGTCAGGCTTACAAGCTCATAACACTGTCGGATGAACCAGAAGATAAAGTCCGCTATGAAATGCAGCTCGTTAAACTGGTGGTGCGCGGCGTGGCTATGGTGGAACAGACAACACGCTTTGAAGCCACACTAAAGAGCTACTACGAAAACACCATTGAATGTGAGTAACCTCATTGTATAATAGTAGTAATATTTTTACAAGTTGTATTCACTATAGTAAGGGATATAATTGGCACTTATGGATAAACTTACATACAAAATCATTTATATAAATTTCGCAATTTTCTTTTTGTTAGACAACATGCACACACATATATAGATATACGTATACATAAATATGTATACATTTATATGCATGCTTGTGTGGAATTGGGGCAGATCATTAGTTTTCTCACAATATGTGTGCTTTTCTTTAAAAATCAGGAGTAAACTTACAACCCTTAGAATTTCATCTTGGAACTTGTTATTCAGTACATTGGAAAGTACAAATTCAAATGATTTAATCCGAATTACTGTTCATATGCGTTTTATGCTTTGCAGCTGCATCATCTGTTGTGACCAAGGTCCTTAGGAGGAACAAGTTAATATCAGATGAAGGGTGAGTAATATGTTATTTTACTAAAGATACCTTTATCAAATGAATATCCCTTTGTCAAAAGAATACAATTGGGTTAAGCAGTGACTAAATCAGATATGTAGAATTAGTCTGATATTTTGTGGCCAATCATGTGTGTTTTACAGTTGCAAAAGTTATAACCTACCCTTTTTATTTTGCTTCAATATAGTGATAACTTGATCATGCTGCTCTTTGACGGTTTGATAACTATTTTGTAACAGACCATGTGTATTTCTAATTACAAAAGAGTTAATTACTATTTTTGTCTTCTATCAATAGAGTGATTACTTAAATAAGCGACTCTTTGACGTTTTGACAACTATTTTGTGGCATACCATGTGTGTTTTCTAGATGCAAGAGTGAACTACCATTTTTATTTTGCTTCAATATAGTGATAACTTGATCAAGCTGCTCTTTGACGATTTGATAACTATTTTGTGGTAGACCATGTGTGTTTCTAGATGCAAGAGAGTTAATTACCATTTTTATCTACATTCAAAATATCTAACTATTTTTTGGCATACCATGTGTATTTTCTAGATACAAGAAAGTTAATTTCCATTTTTTTTTTTGTTCTATATAGAGATTACCTGACGGAGCTGGTCTTTGATGTGAAGGTGAATGGCGAATTTGTGGATGCCATGTCTAGTGGCAGTCTAAAGGTGGACCTTAAGAAACTTCAGACGGACATCACCTTTAAATCTTCAACAGAAGAAACCTACACTCTCCTATCCAAGGAGGTAGTAATGAAGGCTCGCTCAGTCAAAGAACAGATAGTCATCGTTTCAAAACAGAAATGGGCAACATCAAATTTCAAAGCTCTGGAGTCTGTGATCAAGAAAGAGGCAGAAACTCAGAGTAGTAAGTTGTCAAGAATTTCTTTAAAAAATGCAATTTTTTTAATCAAGCATTATTTCTTAGAAATAGAGAAAAAATCAACTAAAAGAAATGTTTTTGGTAAATATTGTTTTATAGAAATTTGAAAAGAAATCCCTGATCAGTATATTTGGCTAATGGGATTTATAGAATTGGAAGCTCAATTTCAAAATTTGGTAGATTTTTTGTTTGATAATGGTACCTTATGTTTTGATCAATAGCTCATCACTTTTGTGAAGCCTAAAGAAAGATTATTAAAATCAAATACACTCCCTTTCCACTTAAAGTCTTGAATTTGTAGAATAAGGGTTTATTATAACATGCATATTTTCACAGTCCAATTTTTGTATTTTTTATAGAAAATGATCATTTACAGTTCTGACGCATGTTTTTCTTTATTATAGAAATGAAAGATTTGAAGGCGACTGTTCTACGACAAGAAGCTGCAAAAACAGCTACTGGGTATGAATGCTTTACCTACCATGTCAACTTCAAAACAGACTCCTTATAGAATAAAGTCACTAATCTTTTCATATATCTAGCCTATTTTGGTAATATTTTTCCCATCAAAAACAATTTGGATGAAAAATGGAGATGGAATTTTATTCTTAACCCTTCTGATGCTGAGGCGACCTTGGTCCAAAGCACAAGGACCCAAAGATTTTTGAAAACCATCTAAACCCTGTCATGTTGGTACTCATTGGATAGCTCTTGCTGAGTACTTTCAGATTAGTACCTATGTGCCAGGGTTTCAGTCATTTTTCTTAGTTTTTTTGCATCATTTTGTATTGGTCAAATTAGGCACCAGCAGCATAAGGGTTAACCAGATCAACATCCCTCTTTTAGCCAATTTGTGCTTAATTCCCCTTTGTTTTTATTTATTGATAAGTTTCATTGCAAAGAGATGACAATATATAGGGGATCGTCAATGAATGAAAGGGTAATTAATTAATGCCATAATCATACAATGAACTTTGATCGGCAATCAGTTCAAATAAGCATTTGGTAGTGATTCTTTGGCATTTCTTTCTTATGAATATGTCTTAGTATTTCTTAATTATCAACTTTAATTTTATAATAATGATAATTTAAAAATTTTGTTTGCATGCTTCACATTGTTTCATGTTTCCCATTTCGGTCTGTGCTGTATTTAAAAGGCTGGACTACCTTGATGTTTTTTGGACCAAAGGATTTTTAGAAAAAATAAGTGACCGAAATACAACCAAGAACTCTCCATCAAATGTTTTATAAAATTATGCAGTATTCCTTACTTATTTCCAAATTTCTCATATATCCAGAAGTTACTTTCCAAGGGGATCTTTAATCAATCATTTTGTTAATAATTAATCCTGAGTTCCCCTAGTGTAATAAATGATGTTGTGTGGATCTTTGACAATTATGAAAATTTACAAGTAATCAATAACCTCAAATCTTTTTAATGGAAAAGTGTTGATGATTTTCTAAATATTTTCTAAAAAAATTTTTTAGTGAGAAATCTAGCACTAAATTTGGGAGGTCATCTAAGACCACAAAAGCATGAAATGGTTAACACTGATTTTTTTCTCCCTTTCAGAGAGACTATGTATATCCTGCGGGCCTTCGTGAGCTCTGAGAAGACCAAGAAAGTCATCCGACGTGCTACCTTCTCCAAGAAAATCAGCATCAAGGATAAGATAACAAGCATCATGAGCCCCAAGGGCAAGCCGTACACCATTGATGAGACGGTGGAGATTAAGAGCCTCAAGACGGTCGACAGTTTCTTCTCCGTGGCTCTCAACATGGAACTGGAAGCGACCAGCAAGACGGCCGTACAGGAGAAACTTCAGACACTCGTCAAAGAGAAATGGATTGGTAAACAACAATTTATAGCATTTAAATGCTGGTGGCTATTTTTCTCAATTCAAAATGATGCAAAACACCTGAAAAAATGACTGAAACCCTGGCACATGGGTACTCATCTGAGAGTAACCAGCAAGAGCTATCCAATGAGTACCAACATGACCGGGTTTAGATGGTTTTCAGAGATATTTGCGTCATTGTACTTTGGACGAAAGTAGCCTCAGCATTGGAAGGGTTGAGTTATTAATGGAGGGATTTCATTTTATTTTGATTTTTTATATTTTCAAGCTTTTATAGTACCAAATACCAATATCAAATGGGAAAAAGTACCACATCATTTAACTGTTACACACTGGTACTGCTTGTGGGTTAGAAAAGTGACTTACCAGGTCCCTGACATCCTGCATATTTGCAGCTCACTATTCACTTGCAAACCTTTTGAAGTTGACTGCACAAAAATTTGATAAAATCAGTTCCCCTGGGAAGCATGCACCGGTACTTGCCAAAAAATTGCTACGAAGTACTTCAGATGTTGAGGGGTTTTAGTCTTATTTGCATATTTAGTATATATTTATATTTTTGTTTCTTTGTTTTAGATGCTAAGAGTGTTGAAGTCAAGTTTGTGGGAGAGGCAGATGAACAGGTGGACACCAAGACTGGGTAGGTTTTCTTTATTGCCGGTAAATTTAACCTTCAGTATAGACATTCAATTCTTGCACAAGTTGACCAGTTGTTTGCAAGCAACTGGTTGCCTGCACTTACTCGGTTGCCTAGTCATGGTAGTCCGACACCCATATTCATGAACCACATTGCTGCATAGTAACTCTATCTTCAGCAGCGAGGTGACAGCTGGCATTCAGTCATTCTTATCTATGGCCAGACATGCAGCCAGTTAGAATCGGGTGTGTGTTTGCATTAAGTGCGGAAAATAAAATTCCCCCATTTCATACATACTTCATTCATGCCTGTGTCACCCCAAAAAGGCCAAATTATTTTGGTGACCAACAACTATTTTAGAAGGTTCTCTAGGTTTGAATGGGTTAATGCATTCACAGTCAAAGTGTCCGGGTGGTGCGACCATAAAGCAGATGCTCAGATTATGAGGAAAGAATTTAGAAAGAGGTTTGAATATAAGCTTCATGTTGCAATTAAGTACACAGTTGAAGTGTCCGGGTGGTGCGACCATAAAGCGGATGCTCAGAATATGAGGAAAGAATTTAGAAAGAGGTTTAAATATAAGCTTCATGTTGCAATTAAGTATATATTTCTGAAAATCTCACAATTTTTATCTTATGATACTAATTTACCTTTCTATGTATGAATGCATCTAATTTTTTCATTATGATTTTCAATGAAGTAAATTTCATGCAAACTGTCAAAGGGGCATTGCTTTTGCTGCCTTAGACTGTGTCCCGCCATATAGGGGCTGCCAAAGAGCCTGGTGGTTAGAGATTGTCTCTCACTAATGCCTAACTGCCTTGCATTAAACACTACTCTAGGCATGCGAGAAAGTTGCCAGTGATGTGGGGTTAATCTAAGGTTTTTCCCAGGTAACCTCAACCATCAACATTGGCAAGTTATCATTTTGCCTTTATACAACAGAAACGTATGGATAATTAAAATTCCCAATGTCCCTGTTTAGTCCAACTGTTAATCCTCAAATAATTAACACAAGCACACATATTAGGAGGCCTCGTCTATGAAAGCTTACTTAAATGGAAAATAAAAGATGAGGGATTGATGAATTCATCAGTAGATAAGAATATTTCTTGCCATAGTAAGACTCCATTCCTGTGGCAAAGGCCTCCCTCCATGGCTGAGTGGTTCAGTGCATTGTGCAAGAATTGCTTGCTGGGGCACACCACTAAAGAGCTGGGCCCTGCTCCAAAGATTCCTTGCCACAGTAAGACTCCATTCCTGTGGCAAAGGCCTCTCTCCATGGCTGAGTGGTTCAGTGCATTGTGCAAGAGTTGCTTGCTGGGGCACACCACTAAAGAGCTGGGCCCTGCTCCAAAGATTCCTTGCCACAGTAAGACTCCATTCCTGTGGCAAAGGCCTCTCTCCATGGCTGAGTGGTTCAGTGCATTGTGCAAGAGTTGCTTGCTGGGGCACACCACTAAAGAGCTGGGCCCTGCTCCAAAGATTCCTTGCCACAGTAAGACTCCATTCCTGTGGCAAAGGCCTCTCTCCATGGCTGAGTGGTTCAGTGTATTGTGCAAGAGTTGCTTGCTGGGGCACACCACTAAAGAGCTGGGCCCTGCTCCAAAGATTCCTTGCCACAGTAAGACTCCATTCCTGTGGCAAAGGCCTCTCTCCATGGCTGAGTGGTTCAGTGCATTGTGCAAGAGTTGCTTGCTGGGGCACACCACTAAAGTGCTGGGCCCTGCTCCAAAGATTCCTTGCCACAGTAAGACTCCATTCCTGCGGCAAAGGCCTCCCTCCATGGCTGAGTGGTTCAGTGCATTGTGCAAGAGTTGCTTGCTGGGGCACACCACTAAAGAGCTGGGCCCTGCTCCAAAGATTCCTTGCCACAGTAAGACTCCATTCCTGTGGCAAAGGCCTCTCTCCATGGCTGAGTGGTTCAGTGCATTGTGCAAGAGTTGCTTGCTGGGGCACACCACTAAAGAGCTGGGCCCTGCTCCAAAGATTCCTTGCCACAGTAAGACTCCATTCCTGTGGCAAAGGCCTCCCTCCATGGCTGAGTGGTTCAGTGCATTGTGCAAGAGTTGCTTGCTGGGGCACACCACTAAAGAGCTGGGCCCTGCTCCAAAGATTCCTTGCCACAGTAAGACTCCATTCCTGTGGCAAAGGCCTCTCTCCATGGCTGAGTGGTTCAGTGCATTGTGCAAGAGTTGCTTGCTGGGGCTCACCACTACTGAGCTGGGCCATTTAGTTGCCAATGCATTGAGACTAGGAAGAGTTGTGCACAGTAAAGTCCTCCATCACATACTACTGGACTGTCATGGTGTAGCGTAGAAAGCAGAACAAATCTAACAGCAATCCGCATTCCAAATTCCTGTACCAGACATGCACAGCACCATTATTGTAGCTTTTTTTTGTTTTCTTACTGTTGCCCTGGCTGTTTAGCAGGGTAATGATTGATAATACATAAAGGATGATCATTCGAGACAAATTCTTTAATTTGAGTTAGGAAAGTAAGGCATTGCTAGTTTATCTGATAAACCAATATTTTCAAGAAGTACTATAATGACAATCATCACCTTTAGGTACTTGCTGTGATTCTAATTTTTTTGAATCTGTTGTTTTCTTTCAGTCAAATGACATAAAATGTATTGTATTTTTTTAAGAAAAAAAGGGATCAGTCTCAATGCATAGGAGGTTCTCAGCCGCTCTGTCCCTAAGTACCCATGAAAATTCCAATAATTTCTCTTTTACCGTTTTCTTTCAGAAAAGTAACGTATAAAGTCCTGTATGACATCAAGAAAGATGGTGTCAGCATGAGTGCACAGGAGGTGCTGGGTGTGGACTTTGACAAGCTGTCCAGTAGCGTCGCCACTGTCAAATCCAGCGTGGGCAAGGCCTACAAGGTGGAGGTGGTGGACCGTAAGAGCGTGAGCAGTATGAAGCAGTCCTTCTCCCTCGTCATCAGTGATGAGATCGGGGAGGCAAAGACAAGAAAGAAGGCATTTGGAGCAGTCGTCAAAGCTGCATTTGAAGCAGGTTTAACGACTAAAGTTGGTAAGTATGAATTTTTTCTGATTTTGGATTGTAGAGCTTGACACATGGTGCTGAACAATTACTATATAAGTTTACGTTTTGTTGACTAGTAATTGGTAGTCAGAGACTATAATAGAACTAAAAGATTATAATTAGTAGTTATCTTACCTATATTAGTAGTTATCTTACCTATCCGGTCATAGTGATTTCTCGTTTTTATTTTTTAAATATTTATCCTATATAAACTTTTTCTAGTGATTTTCTAGGACTTAAAACTACAAATCATTAACACTTAAAGGACATCAGAAAATTTAAAAAATGAATTTTATTGTGATTTATCATATGTTTTTTATTGATTTGATATTGAATTATGCTCTTATTTTGTGCAGATTTGAAGGATGCTGCTGTTGTTCTTCTCCCGGCTGAAGAAGCTACTATAAAGGGGTAGGTTTATGTTAAAGTTATTGTTACAATTCTATTTATTGCATTTCTTATATGCAATTATTGACAAAACTTCTAGCATTAAGGATGCTTGCACCATTCTTATAATTTTATCCAGAGAATATTTCTTTTAATAGGATTTTTCATAACTTATAGGATAAAACTAAAGAAAATGTGAAAATGGAGTGTGCTCAATTTGATGTTTTTCCCGTAGGCACCAATTTTTTTGTAAGAAAAAGGACAATGACACAGGCATTGTCTCCCTTTTGTTGTTATGATAATATGGGAAAGTCTTAGTTGGCAGTGACACTTTTTGCCCTGAATGACGTGCCTCCTCCTACTGTTACTGTCCTCACATGTGGAACAATGGGCAACTCCAACAATTATGGAAGAGCTGGAGCAGACATCCTTTACTTGTATTCTTGTCATTATACAAACAATTGTAGGATAAATTCACAAAATTTACTCAGCATGATTACTAAACATACAAACCAAATTTGTTTTTGCAGCACGACCAAGTATGTACAGAAATTCTTCATGAAGACAAAGACCTCAACAGTTGACCCACAACTCTTCCCAGACCTGTCTGTGGAGAAAGTTCAGGCAAAACTTGTAGAGAAGAAGTTCAAGACAATCCAGGAGAAAGAGTATACAGTTGAGAAATATGACAAGAAGACCGCATTCTTGTACAAGGAAGGCTTCGCCATTTTCTTCAGAACCCAAGTGGCCCAAAAAGACTTTACGAAAGTAGAGTCTAGCCTCCTTGAAGTATTGAAGACGACTATCACAGGTAAGTTTGTTAGTTTTTTGGAGTCATGGATTTGGAAAGTGAAAAAATAATCATCCTGTTTCTAAACACTTATTTTCGAGTGAACAATTACATCATAGAGGATAAAATTGAAACCTTTAAATTCTAATTCCCATACATATTCGTAATGCTTTGAATTATCATAAATGCTATCTATTGATAATGGAAAAGAAAATATGTTGAAGCTGAAGTTAGATACTAAATCCTTATCTGTCTTAATGACAGATATTCCTTGGATGTTTGTTGTTACATTTTTTAAGTGTATTCTGTAAGCCTTTACACTGTGGAAGATAAAAGTTGCACCTTTTGACCATTATGATTTGTTTGTTGCTAGAGTCAGGCTTGAAGGTTACCGTGACTGGTGTGGAAGCTGTCACAGACAAGAGCAGGTATGTTTTCTTTCTTCCTAATTGACAATTTATTCCTATCCCATTCCTGCCTGTAGTACCCAGAAATGGCCAGGTGATGTCTCCCTGACAAGAACGCATCATATTTAACTCATTAATGCTCACAGCGGCCAAAACCAGCCTGACAATTTTGAAGAAATCTTTCTGGTTATAGCACAATTGGCAAAATATTTGAAGGAGAAATGTTGATAAAAGCACTACCAACAACTCTCCTTCAAATATTTTGCAAAATAATTCCCAATTCAAAAGTTATTGTCAAAAGTATCATCGATCCAGACAACAATTTCTGGATGAAACTTTTAGCATTAATGGGTTAAGAAACTGCTCTCAAACTCAAACTAAAACTAAAACTCTCTGTTAAATATTGACCATATTTTTTTCACCTACCACTCCTAATTTATATTCAAGGGTTCATTAATGCAAACAGTACCTTTTTGTGCAAACTGCAGGCTTATTTGTTTTAAATTTCTAATTGGCTTATCAATTATTTCTTTGAGAACAATGTCTTTTGAGAATCAAGTTGCATCACACATAGCACCATGGGATATTTACTATATGAAGCATATAAGAGTTAATTATAGCAGCTACCATTGAAAAATCACATAAATAAGTGACCCATGGTGATTCTGCCGTTTTTACTCTTATGTAAGTCTGCACATAATAATAATAATAATAATAATAATAATAATAATAATAATAATAATAATAATAATAATAATAATAATAATCTCTATTTAAAGAGGGTAACTCAGTCCACTTGTAAGGATCTTCCCTGAGGCCCTCTGGCATGTTTACAAGTAGCTCGAGGGCTCCAGGGTTACAAAGTAGTACGTACAGTACATTGCTTTTAGGTATCGAGACTTGAAGGAAGGTAGAGATGGTGCACATCTGATTGCTTCAGTTAAGCCATTCCAAACTTTAGGCCCTGAGTATGAAATGCATTTTTGGCCAATTGATTTATTACATTTTGGAAGAGCTAATAGTGAGGAGGTTGCATTTCGAGTACCATAGCTGTGGTTTTCTTGTGTATATGAGAAAAGTTTATTCATATACATCAATATTATTCTCTCAAAGCATATATCGCCGGATGCAAATCTATTCATCCTGTTTCTCCCACGAGGTGTGCAGGCATACAGTATGGCCTTAGACTAATAGTCCGCCTATCTGCACATTGGAACAAATACCTCTCACACACAGCTCCATTCACCATTTCCACAAATATTAGCTTAATTGTTTGGTATTTCGTAATGAAGAAATGTAAATGTAACATTCAATACCATAGCAGGTTTTGACACAACAGGCATGAAAGGTTTAAGAACCTATTTAAAGTTTGCAAAACACTTATCATAAAATGCCTATATATAATGAAAAGAACGCCGATATTCATTTATGTTCATATTTCAGAATGAAGAAATGGAAATGTAGCTACGCCCTCACAGCATCAAAGGGAAGATTGAAGAGATCCACAACGAAGATGGTCGATTTTGCTACCCTTAAAGAGAAGGTGAAGGTCACAGGGGTCAAAGGTATATACGAGTTGGTAAAGCTGGAGGGTGAGGAAGTGCGTCTGAAGAATGCCTTCTCGGCAGTCGTAGATCAGTTCATGCCTGAGGAGGACGCGAAGAAGTTCGAGAAAACTGTTGTGGAAGCCGTGAAGACTGCCCAATCAGGTGAGGAGGAAATTACTACAGTGCTGGCAGTTAATTCTTGCACTTAATGCATGGACAGACCAAGCATAATATACGCCTGCATGCTGAAAATTACTCTGGAAGTTTAAGGCATTTATGCGAAAAATAGTCAGAAATACTAGGCCTTAGCATTAATTGCGGTCCTAGCAAATAGATTATTGTATACTGTGTTATTATCATAGCAGTTTATTTAATGTGTACTGTACGCAAGAATGGATTCCACATTCATTAAACTGTGCACGGTTATTTGGTCATCTGTCCCCTATGGTAGTATCGTACAACACACAGACATGATGGCCTGTCATTAAACTCCCATACGCACAAATTAAACTGGGCAATAATTATGCAGTCTGCCGAGCACATTACTTTATATGCTCAAAATAAAAAAATTGTTTACGGTATTATTTTGTTTTTATCTAGTAGTTAAACAGATGTTTTTCAGTTGACTCTATTTGATAAATGTATGTATGAACACTGCCCTTTCTGTTACAAAATATAAAACTAAAGTTCTGTTTTCTTTTCCTGTATTTAGATATGCCAGAGGACCTAGAAGCTAAAGTGGTGCTCCAAGAGGAAGTAGTTTCAGATAAAGGGTAAGAGAATTTGTTGAACATGAAATATTGCACAATATCAATCACAATCATTTTCATTAAAGAGGTGAAAAGTCATGATTTAACAGTTGATTAATGATAATGCATTTAAGATTAATATTGAAATATCCTGCATCACAATAAATAAGATATAATACCTAAGTGATAATAATCTTCACAATTACTTTATAAATCTATGTCAATGTTGCATCCCATTGCATTTGTCTTTCAAAGATGTTGTATAAGCAATCTTTTCTCCTTAAGACATATGTATGAAAAAGCAATTGGCGAATGATTTAAATTCTTGCATTGAATATTTTTATACAATTTATCTTTATATTTATTGGCTTGATACAATTAATGTACTACAATAGGAGGGTTCCACAATGAATATTTTTGGATCCATTGCTTTTGCCTAAGGCCTAAAAAAAAGTTGTTTGTTTCCTGTAACCATACCCTAACAAGTTTTTATTCAAAAAAATCCCTACCCTAAAGTTTTTTCCGCCCTACCCAACTCCCAATCAACGTAAAACATGCATAAAACACACATTTTTGACCAAAAAATTATAGAAAAAAAAATAATTTCAACGACCTTACTTACCCTATTTTTTTTTCGGACCGTTACAGAAAACAAACAATTTCTTTTTTTAGGCCTAAAACATTTTAACAAAATGAAATTGTCTGGCTCCTTGTCATCACTTTGAGCATTGATTTGTTACATAAATAATCCTTTTTTACAGTAAATCTGGCTCTAAAGTCAGCTATATCCTGAAAACGAAGGACAAGGTAATACGTGCCTCCTCTGTGAAGCCAATCAGCGACGAAAAGATAAAAAAACAGCTCAAGTTCAAGAATTCCATCTCGGACAAGGAGTACAAATTCGTCGACAAGAAATCAGTCAGGAACTACAAGTATGCGTTCAGTGTGACATTCTCTAAGGCTGTGATCGGTGCGGATTATGAGAAACTCGCAAAGGGAATCAAAGCGCCCTGGTTGGAAAAAACAGGTAAGTAGGACTCAGTAAAGATAGGTTTTATGCGTAAATAATAAATAAGTTTCACAAATTTAGAAACCATTCGTTGCAGAATTTGTCAAATTATAGATTTTTTTCTGCTAAATGATGATTGAAGAATTGTACTTAGCACTATTAAGATAAAGTGATTGATAAAAAAAGGTGAATATTTTTATGTCTCCCCTTATCAAGGCACTGTTCCTGTCAGCATCCTCACCCAGACCACATTCTGCACCAAATATGTATAGAAATCTTTCAAAAGTTTCTGGGATCCTTTCTCATGGCATTTCCTTAAAATGGTTAGATTCTGAAAACCTTTTATTATTTATATGGTCATTTTGGTCCATTTTTGCTAGTCCAGACTAGCTTGTAAAGGATACCTCAAAAAACGCTCAATCCAATCTTTTGGAATTTTCAGAGATGTCTTGGATCAAAATTGTCATGCTGAAGGACCTCAGATTGTAACATTATTGCAAATAATGTGTACTTTCATAGTTGAATCAATTTTTGTGCAAGAGCCGATTGGGGGTTTATATATTATAATGGTGCTAGCCTTTCATCACCCCATTGGGGGAAACATTCATATTTGTAGCAAATACTGACATTCTATTTAGAATGATTATTTGTTTGTTTTCCTAGAAATTAAAGATGCGGTTGTCATGGTTGCAAAACAAGAGGATGAATATGATGAGTCTGGGTAAGTACATCAATACTTAATACTACACTCAAAGAGAAACAATTAGATTATTGTTGAGTCCATAGAAACGTGGTATTGATGGAACCATTGAAATTTATCACTGGGTCCATTGAAACTAATTATCATGAAATCCATGGAAACTGTATATATTATATATGATATTGTTGGTTTCATTAAAAGTCATCACTCAATCTATTGAAACTTATTATCACTGGATCCATTGAATACTAATTGTCGCGGGATTTATAATGGACACTCACAGATCATCATTGGGTCCATTAAAACTTATACAGAAACCATTAAAGTTAATTATCACTGGATCTGTTGAAACTTATCACTTGATCCAAAGAGACTAACATATTGCTGGTTACAATAGACCTTATCACTTGATTAAGTTAAATGTAAATTATCATTGGATCCAATGATATTCACTATTGCTATTGAACCTGCAATTTCACTTATCACTAGATCCTATGAACTATATCTTACGGTACACAAAATATGTTTATCTTCATAGAAACCAAATGGAACTAATTGGCACTTTAAACAAATAAAACTAATTTTCATTTAGCAAATTAACACGTGAAAATTAGAATAGATATTACTTGAAATAATTCAACTAATGGTTTTCTGTTGGATTTCTGGCTTCATAACGTGGATACTAAACCATCATCATATTAAGTTATATATGATATATACTTTACATTGCTTTGAAAATGAATCTGTACTTTGTACTTTTCTTACAGAGCAATATACTCCAAACTGGTCTACTTTGTCAAGTCTGGCGAAAAGATTGTTAGGTCAACAACTACAAAGGCAGTTGCAATAGCCAAGATTAAAACCTCTCTAATGACAGTGAGCATCGGAGACTCCGAGTTGAAGTATGGCGACTTTGTTGTAACCCCCGAGATGAATGTAACCGGCCTGTCGAGGAAATCGAACCTGTTCAGGATGGTGTTCAAAACACCGATTTCTGCCCTGGATTATGAGGCGCTTGCCGCCCAAGTCGCCCTCGGATATAAAGCAGAGTTCAAGAGTGAGTCATTTCTTCTTGTAGGGGCATGTGAGAATGCTGCTAGAGACTTTAGGTTAGGCAGTGATTTTTCCTGGGTATTCAAGACTTAACTTCTCTATATAACATCCATTTAGTATCTAATAGGCAGATAAAATGGCAATTAAAAAGAATTTCAATTCAAATACAACATACATCAAAATTATTGGGTTATGTCTGTGAGGCATATATAAAGATTTAGCAGATGAGACTTTCAAAATCTGATAAAAATATATTTGTTTTATTTCTGATTAATCTATATAATAGGTTTAGGGTAAATGCAAGGCAGTTTCATGTATTCATACTGGATGTCATTTGTAGGAACTTTAATCGAATATTTACTGCTGTAAAAGTTAACACTGTCCATACTCCAATATGGTATGTGCAGTCTCTAGTAACATTGCAGTTCATGTTATCAGCAATCTTTTGTGAACACAGAGGCATAATGACTTTCTATACCTGATCGATTATTTCCATTATTTTCCAAAAATGTCAATATCTTATAGTTTTTTCCTAAGAATTATGCTATGACAATTCAGGTCATCAAAAATTTGTTGAGTTTGAATTTAGATTATCATTTGGATCTGTGTTACTTTTGACTGTAACTTAGTTTGGAATTATTTTAACATATGATTGAAGGATAGTTCTGGATAGTGTTCTGATTAACATTTCTCCTTTAAATATTTTAAACTTTTTTTGCCCGCGATAAGCTTTTATGAGTTAATTTACTAGTCACCCTGGGGCACTGTGCAACTGCTTAATTTGAACACGGCATTTTCCTTCATACTCGTCTGGTATTTTCATTTGTAGAATTTGCAAAGAAGACTCTCACATGCAAAATAAAGAGTGCACAAGAAGCCATCACTGAAGCTGAGTAAGTATTTTTCTCATTCTCATAACAATTTAATGACACTATGATATTTAAGTTAAGACTGTGGTGTACTATTAACAAAACTGAAATTATTTAAATGTAATTTGTCATTATTGTTCCAATTGTTACTTTTGATACATTGTCATATGGAAATAAATAATGGGTTTCCCATTTTGTTCTATAGTGTATCATCGGTTACCCATTATTCTTCAAAAAGATTATCTTAAAGTATTATTCTCTTCTTTTACTTATCAATACTTGAAGTGCCGCCGAAAAATGCAGACAATCTGTGTGATTTATCTTTTCTACAAAACTATTTTTCAAAATGAAAATGTGACACAGAGGGTTATCAAAAGGGAACCAACAAAACTTCTTTTTCAATGGAAACTCTTTAAGGCAGTAATAGATAAAAATATTCTTTCAACATTACTGTACATTCCTTTTAAAGTTATCAGGTGATCAGCCCAGCAAAATATGTGAAACTTGTCCAAGCCTTACGAACGGGTTAATTGCTTGTGTATATAACTCTTATCTAAGTTATCAATCATGTTCAATCATATTGGAGAATGAAATAAAAAAAAACTATTTAAGAAAAAAAAGTTATCAATTCAATCATTTGTTTTGTTGCCGTTTCAGTGAGGTGGTGTATGAAGTTTTCTACACAGTGGCGGTTGAAGGCAAGCTGCTGTCGTCGCGGGCCCAGAAGGCGATCTCGTTCGCGACGGTCCAGGAGAAGATCACGCTGGAGAGCGAGAACAAGGTGAAGTACGCGGCCGTGCAGGTGGACAAGGTCTATGAGATGAAGAAGGCCTTCCGCATGAACCTCAACATCAGGGTGGTAGAGAAACTGAGAGCAACCTTCAAGACGCAAGTCATCGGGGGTCTCTTCAAGGCTATGGGAGCTGGTAGGTGATCTTAACCCATTTTAAGACATTACTCTATATGGCTTTAATTTGGAGTGCTAAAAATCTTGCTTTACAGCCCTGCTCGAGGGTATTTGTGCTACTTTAAATATGCGCATTCAAGCACTCAACTTTTAAGAAGCAAGTCATCGGGGGTCTCTTCAAGGCTATGGGATCTGGTAGGTGATCTTAACCCATTCCAAGCTATGGAATATAGGAGTTCCTCAATGAATTGTTGTTTGTATCCCTTCTGGGGTGTTCATATGGTCTAACACTAGATCTGGTAGGTGATCTTAACCCATTTCAAGTCACTACTGTGATTTTAATTTGGAGTGCTAAAAAGTTCGCTTTACAACCCTGCTGGAGGGTATTTGTGCCACTTTGAATTTGAGCATTCAAGCACTCAAAATATATTCCAAATATCACTGAATCACTGAATGTTATAAAATCAATGAAAATTTAAGATATTGATCTATCTGCTTGAAAGTAATGAAATAAATAATCATGAGACAATTTAAACAGTCAATTAAGGTCAAATTGTTCTACTTATAATAACTTTGAATGCATATTATTTAAAGGTATAAGATATTAGTTAATTGATCAATTGTCAGTGTTGATTTTTTCTGTTGTTTTTGTTTTCAGAATACGCAAAAGTAATCGTCAAACTTGGACCACAAAGAAAACGAGTTGTAGAAAAGTAAGTATCTTTTTTTAGTTACTCTGCGGAAGCACGGTGGTGATTATTCTACACCATATTCTTGGTAGCAGTGACCATATGACCCCTTCAAGAGCAACCCACCTATTTACACCAAGACCAATTACTAAGTGTGTATAGCACCTAGGCAAAGATATGACAAACTTAACTCTGTCACTACTCACATACCTAGAAATTTCAAACTTTTCAACCTGCCACCAATTAATTTCTCTCATTTATTGCATCCGAAGTGAAGGATTTGTTGTATTTAATTTTTTGAATGACAGCGCCTGCATGCATTTGATTTTCCTTGCTTAAATTGTCAATTTCCTTTAGTTTTGCATAAACCAAAAGAGATATATCTACCACTTTGGTAAATTAAACCAACTCATACAAAAGGAACATCCTGGATCTGCCCTTGATACATACACCTAGGGTTTTAGGAGAGCTGCCTGTCTACAAAGATATGTGTCCTCTTGATTTGACTTAAAGGTGGCTATGTTATAGCTAAACATTAAGGTAGAGCACCTTTCTACAAAGATGGTTGGTATCACATTTGACAATACTACACTATCTACTCTATTAAACCTTACACTCATTTTAGTAGCAGCAGTGTCTAATTTTGTAGTATTTTTACTGAATTAAAAAACAAACATTTTACATTACTTTTTGTCATATTGGGGCTAAATTATGACTGAAGTTGGTAATGGTATATGAAACTTTAGCTTTTAAATTTCAAAATGATGATGCTTCATGTATGAACAAAACCAAAAACTCACCATCTCAAAGTACTTTCATTTTGACCTATGGCAAGTTGGGGGTTTTACTCCTCAAAATTCAAGTTGTACCCCTAAAATCCCCATTGGCCAATGTTGTCACCATGGTCCCAAAAATAATGCTGTTAACAGGGTAGGTTACATTCATGAGTGAACACCCCAACAGAGACGTCTTTCTATTTGCTCTAAAGAGAATTGATATGTTAATAGATACCCCATTAAATAAGACCACCTCTCTACAGAGAATGCCTTTTTAATCCCCTTTAAAGCAAAAGAAACGTAGAACCTGATGTGAGAGGTCATCTTTCTATAAAGACAGGCTGCTTATTTAACCTTAAATGAAGAGTGGTGTTGAAATAGGGATATGTAAATTAATGTCAACGGTAGTTTTTTAAAAAATAATTCCAGTTTATCTGGTATGTTTGCTTTTTTGGAATTGAGAGATTTATTAACAATTCCTCTCTCCCTCTAGATCCAAAGGTGTATGGTGAGTATAGACTGTTGTCTCAGAGTGGAGAAACTGCTAGAAATGGCCATGCTTAATTGAAATTGGCAAGCCTTAACCCATTCGTTCTGACATTAAAGCATAACCTACCGTAGGTGTCTTTGTCATTTGAGTGTTTTTATGGCAATTCTTTAAATTTCAAGATGATTTCCAGATAAATTCATCAATCTTTGTTTGTGCCCTGAAGTTGATTTCTCAACCAAAGTGTAGAATTGCCATACACATATATATATCTGGGGGTTTTGAAAAAAGATTGAAACATAATTGATTCAAAGCATGTACTTTCAAAATCTGTTTTATTTTTTCATTTAAATTTTTTTGGGGGGGAGACAGGCTGATTATTATTTTGTTGATTCTATATATTGATATTGTCATTTCTACATCTTAAGACTTAATTGATTAAAATGTAAATCAATATTGATGAGTTGAGAGCGTGCGTGGCTATTTTAACAATATCATGTGCTTAGGCCTTTAATAAATACAAATAACTATAGCTTTTGGCATTTGTAACATTTATTTCAAATTTAGGAAGTTGAAACAACAAGTACACTTTTTTCTCTTGCCGTAAAACATTTAACAATTGATAATCTTGTTTGTATTTGTCTAATACATATTTTGCTGCTTTTGTTAATGTCTGGCAAGGAGTATGTTGTTGTCAATGTGTGGCAATTATGCTTAAGCATACCTAACCTTTTCATGTTATAGCATGTTAAATGAGCTTTTGATTTGGTTTGATTAACCATATAAACTCAGGAACGCAGGGCCATGAAAGTCTAAAACTTTTACTGCCAGCAAAAAAGAAATAACCTCAGCCCAATTCATCGCTATAGTAACCCAATGTGACTCACTGTTTGTTTGTTTTTTGTTGTTGTTTTCAGTTTTGTATGTTTTCTAATACTACCAGAACATACATACTCACGGCAATTACTTCAAAGATAAATATAGTTTGGTTTGGAGAGATAAAACATATACACTAGGAGAGCCCTGACAGTCCAAATTATATTTCAAATAGCATCTTTATTTCAGTCATTTACATTTTCAGAATGTATTGTTTGTTTATGAAATGTGCATTTCCACTCCCTTTTAAAAATATTTTTCCACATGCAACAATTATAATTAAAATAAAACCAAAATGTTTATTTCTCAAGAAGTTAAACCACACTTGGCAGTTTTCCCCATTCAATAATGGTTTTATTGATTGTATCATCTCATAACCTAATAATATTATTATGAGGTCTTGGAACGTCTTGTTACATCAATATCTTGAGGTACTGCTGAAAAGCATGTACTTTTCATTTGATACTTATAGCCTGCGTTTTGCAAACATAATTCTAAAGGGTGATATTTTTTGAATTTCAGGGAAAAGTTTTATCGGTTTGTATTCTTTGCCCGCACTTCGACCAAGGAACTTGATGGCAGCAGATTCAAGCCTTTCAAGACTGCAGATGTCAACGCTGCCTTGGCAAAACTGAAACATCCTGGCTCGAAGAAATACCAGCTCGTCAAAATCGCGAAAAAGAGAACATTTAACTACAAGATGCATTACAACATCCGCATAGTTGGTCGTGTGGCAGATGAAGAACTTGAGACTAAGTTTAAGGTTGCATTTAAAGAGGCTTGGACATTGGTCAAGCCAGGTAAGTCAGCTAGTGGTCTATACATTGCGTTGTATTATTTTTTTTTGTTTGTTTGTTTGGGATCCGTAACCGCATTTTTCCCACGGGGTCAACTCCAAAGGAGGACCTACGGAGTTCACCCTCTACCACCCAGGCCACTCGTCACCCCCGGGCCTGGTCTCAGTCTCTGTTCCCTCTCCCCCCATACTTTTGTAATGAATGCCTCTTGCATCCATTAGGGTTTATAAGTCAGCATAAAAACATACATGCTATGAAAACAACCTTCTTGATTTTCTTTTGATAAGCTGGGAAATCTTTTGACTGATATTTACAATCAAGACTATCTCTCTCTCTCTCTCTCTCTCTCTCTCTCTCTCTCATCTCTCTCTCTCTCTCTCTCTCTCTCTCTCTCTCTCTCTCTCTCTCTCTCTCTCTCTCTATCTCTCTCTATCTCTCTCTCTCTCTCTCTCTCTCTCTCTCTCTCTCTCTCTCTCTCTCTCTCTCTCTCTCTCTCTCTCTCTCTCTCTCTCTCTCTCTCTCTCTCGTTTATATGTTAGGTTGATTAATAACTTTCTTTTACTGTCCAGATGTTGGAAAGAATGGTGCCATCATTGTGCAGAGTACAGAAGAATTTGTTGGTGATGAAGGGTAAGTCAATATCCATTCAATTTCTCAATTTCAATTTATTGAACACTGATGATATGAAAATTCACCTGTTAATCTTCCAACTTGATATCTTAGAGTAAATGTAAATGAAACAAAATAACTCTTTTCCCATAATCCTTTTTCATTCATGCAATCCGAGCTATTACAATAACATTGTATATTACTAATTCAACAAATATAGAAGACACCTAACCTTTTTGTAAAAAAGATTGCTTTCCCTAAATTGGCGTCAAAATAAAAAATGACGATTGATAAAGTGCTATAGATCTTTAACCCATTCACACTCAGAGCGGACGAAACAGGCCTGATGATTTTGGTAATATTTTACTTACAAAGACATTTTCTGGAAAACATTTGAAGGAGAAATATTGATCATAAGCAAGCAACTTTTGCTTTATTTCCAACTTATTTTAAAAGTATGAGTGTAGCAGACGCTAATTTCCAGAGGGACTCTGAGCGTGAATGGGTTAAGAAACCATTGCAATTATTTGCCTCAAAATAAAGTGAAGTGCTATCGACTTGATATCTATTGTTTGCACCTTTCAGAGCAACAGTGACAAGCGTGCTGTACTTTGTGAAGACGGGTAAGGGAGTGCTCCTCAACCCAAAGACTGTTAAGGCTCCCACCAAGGAACAGATCAACCAATTCCTCGGAAAGTTCAAGACTCTGAAGGGAGATCCATTCCAGGTACGGTCAAACCTGGGTACATTCAGCACTCACAGGGAATTAAAAAGTGCTCAGTTTATTTGGGTTGTGATTGTGGTTGCAGTTGCAGTCTTCGTAATGCCTTTCTTAAGCACACATATGCCAGAAATGAATGAATGCTCATTGTATGAAATTTCTCAATGTATAGATCAGTTGTGGTCCTCATCATAATTTTTTTAGTAATCAGCCGTAGTACATGTTTTAGCCATCTAGTCAATGGACTGTGAAAGTGGCAGGAATAAAGGCTTCAAAATTCATTGCAAAGCATATTTCATTTCAAAAATATCATTGGTCAAGACAACATTTATGAAAGTATAAATGGCTTAGAAGTGTTGCATCATTTTTTGATAAATCCTTAGAGTCAAAAAAGCAACAAAGAAGTCCACTTTTATCTCAGTAATCCAGTTTCAATAACCAAAAAGGGTTCCATTAGTCATTGACTGCCTTTATACTGATTTTCATAATGCTATCAAGGCATAAGTCCAAAAGGGCACTAATGATATGTGTTTCAAAGCCAACTAGGAAGACTAGGCATAAAACTGCTAATTTCTTTTTTTTTTTTTGGGGGGGGGGGGGGGGGGGGGGGGTCTAATCAGCAAATGGCATTACTATTGCTTTATCAATTATGACCATCCCATTCAACCCATGTGACTTGCGTGTGATAAAACTTAACTGCATTGATATGAGGCAACTACCCTGTGAGGGAGGGTATTATGAGACAATATCGCCTAAACACAGTAATTCATGCAGCTGCCAAAAGCATTATATAAGAAATATGAAAAATATATTTCAGTTAAAAGCATTAAGTTGGAAAATATTTTAATTACATCACAACCAATAACCCTATTTCAAATATTTTGCAAACTGATTCTTACTTAAGTTATTGTCAAAAGTATCATCAGATCCAGACTAGATTTTCTAGCGGAACTCTGAAGCATAAATGGTTTAAAATATAACATGTGTGTCCTTTTACAATATGACTTATCAACCTTGCTCCTATTTAGAGGCTTTACCGGTAGTTACAATGCTTAAAGTGGCCAAAAGCAGCTTCACAATTTTGATGAAATTTTTCCTGCAAAAGGCACTCTTCGGACAATATTTGAAGGAGAAACATTAATGAAAACACTTCCAACAAATCTCCTTCAAATATTTTGTAAAATCATTCTTAATTCTTAAGTTATTGCCATAAGTATCAGAGGTCAAGACGACAATTTCGAGATTAAATTCTCAATTATTTTTGAGTTAAATGTGTGACAGAAGGCTGATGCCTATTGCAGGTGTACGTGGGAGGTCCCCCCAAGGACTACAAAGCACTCTTCACCATCTACCTGAAGGACCACCTGGACGACTCCCTCAGGGACGTTGTGGAGGAGGCCATCACAAACACATGGAAAGCTAAACTACCACGTAAGTTAACCGCGGTTTGGTTTTGGATTTAGAATTTTATATCTAAATTCTTACCTGCTCACATTGGAAGCTATCTCCAGGGCTTGCTCTGGTCACCCAAAAGGTAGGCTCTCATTTGGCAGTCTCTCCCTATGGAAGATCCTTGCGATGATCATAGCGGAGGGTCTACTAAATGTAGCCTCCAAAATTAAAAATAGACCGTGGTTTGTGTGATCCCCGCTAGGGGCCGCACTGATACCGGTCATGACGTCACGGTTGGCGCATGCGCCTTCATCCTCTTCTCTTTTGGGCGCCATTGCTCTGCCAATCGGTTTTTGAAAGCTCTCGGAAGTTTTACGCTCGTTTTCGCTCGAACTCGAGCCTACAGTACAGACGTACAAGCGAGTATAACAGTGAGACCCTTATACATCGCTGGGACAGGTAACTTGTCGGTATCTCTGTTTTTTCCCTGTATTATTGTCTTGTTTCCATCTGACCTTCGACTATGTCGTCGGCCAGCGTGTATAGCGTCGGTCCCGCGGCGGGACGACCTTCTTCTCAGATTCGGTGTGGGGCTTCGCCCTGCCCGAATTTCACCACTCGCCCTGCTCCTGATGTACCCTGGATCGCGCACGGGTGCTGCTCTCGGCACACCCGTTGTGACAGGAATCATACCTGCACTGTGTGCGAATCCTGGACGGAGGAGACCTGGGTAGGATTCGATTCTTGGATGACCAAGAGAATCCAACGGTCTGAGAGGGATGCAGCCTATCGGGCCCGCAAAACTAAAGCACGCAGAGAACGTTCTCGTTCTCCGCGCTCTGACAAACCTTCAGGTTTGCCATTAGAGCGTGGTCGAGCCAGGACTCGACGCACCGCACCTGCGGTAACTCCCGCAGCTGCCGGAAGTGCGGTAAATACCGCAATCGCGGTAAATGCGGTAAATACCGCAACTGCGGTAAATCCCGCAATCGCGGGAGATGCGGTAAATCCCGCAATCGCGGTAACATCTGCGGTAACCTCCGCAACTGCGGTGACTTCCGCAACCACGGTGTCAGCCTCTTCTACCGCATCTGCGGGGAAGAGATCTGGGGGAAAATCTCCCGCTCCTGAACACAGGAGGAGATCTCCCAGGAAGGCCGTGCCTTCAACTCGTCTTCGTGACGAGTCACCTCCAACGAAGAAGCCCCGCGGGGCTGCTGCTCCTAGCAGGAAAAAGGGGGGGGCCACAAAGAGTGGTGCCTCAGAGGGGTCTTCGGGCCCCACTACTAGGAGCAGCACCCGGAGGACTGCTTCGGCAGCTGCTGCTACATCTGCGGTGATCACCGCACCTGCGGTAACTCCCGCAGTATTTGTGTCTCCATCAGTTGGGCGAACTCCAACAAAGGCTGCCTTGAAGTCGTATGACGCAGCCCAGGTGGGAGTCGCCTCTCCGATGAGAGACCCCTTGTTCCCCGAACTCGAAGCGGATCCACTGGGGGGTGACCCCTATGTGGACCTGTTCGGAGAGGACTCTGAAGGGGATGACATCCCCTGTGGTCAGCAAGAAAACATGGAAAAATTGTTTGAGCTGGCAGGGCGTTTAAGCTCTCAGGGTCATGGTCTGGTGGAAGAGGACCTGTTGCCCCCCCCAGTCCTGACTCTGGCTAATCAGCCACAACCACAGCCGACACCGAATGTGCCTCCGGTGTTCGACATAGCGACGTTAGTGGCGGCCCTGAAGGAGGCAAATCCTCCTCCTCCGCCTCAGCAGCCAGAAATGGCACAATCGATCTTGGCGATTACTCAGTCGCTTGTGGCAATTTCTCAGAAGCTGGATAGACCAGCTGCCCCTGAGAAGAGACCAAGATCTCCCTCTTTGTCTCCATCGAGGTGCTCACCTCCTCCGTCCAAGAGACCTCACCGCCGTGAGGCCTCTCCCTCGCCTACCAGGACGAGGTCCCGCCGGTCGTCACCGGCATCTTTGTCTCCCGGTCAGTTCTTCGACCAATCGGATGATGAGGAAGACGATCAGTTAGCTGATCAAGTGGAGGAGGTCTTCGACCCCTGTGGTCTTCCGCCTGTAGAGGCGTGGTCTGAGCTCGATCGAGAGCTCTTGGGCGCGGCTTCCGACAAGCCTGCGGAACCTGTGGCTCCCCCTGAGGTGCCTCCGCCGCCCCAGACGACCGCGACGGCCTCCACGTCCGCCGCTCCGGCGACATCGGTTTACGCAAGGCTGGGTCCGCCTAGGGATGGGAGTGGAGATCACACGATCCCACCACACCCTGACCTTACTAGGTCGTGGCGTGAATCCTGGGAGGCGCAGGATTTTAAATTTTCTCGCCCTCTGGAGTTCGTACCCGTTCTCCATGCACTTGCAAAGGTGCTAAAGTTCTCCTCACCACCATCCGCTTCTCCTCCCCCAGAGGAGTCGGAGTTCAGTGTCTTTGCCACACCGACCTCACGTGCAGTGGAGGCACCAGCGCTATGGGGCCGTGACCGGGTCTCTAAAATAGCGTGTACTGTCGACGACAGACGGGTGGTGAAGGAGGCCGGGTCCTTCGGGGACTCTACCCTCGCACGCTTCTTCCCTCTTGTGGAAGAGGACGAGACCTTGCTTAAGGTCCTCGAAGTTGACGCCGAGGTGACAGAGTACATGCGATCCACCTATAAGTTGGATTGGGATCCGGCGAAGCCCTTTGGACCGAAAGGACCACATCCGGTGACCAAAGAGGCGGAGAGATTCGCAAAGCAAGTCGAATCGACTTCATCTCTCCTCGCGTGCCTCTCTATATATTTGCAGCGAACTCAAGGGTTCATTTCCGCAACTATAGTAAATAGAGAGAAAGAGCGCACTGCTCTCCTCGCGGGGTTGCCGCCACCACCTATGCCTGAATGTATGGTGGATGAGACACTGGCCGGGGCCGTGTCTCTGGCCAACTATTTAACCGCAGCTATAGGACGCATCTCCACACGCCAGAAGTTGGAGGCGGGTTTTGACCGTCGCATCCGATTCTTATCGGCAGCTCTGGCGGAGAACAAGAAAGTCGTGCCCACGATGGCCAGACTGCGTCTCAGGGAGCTTCCCCTGACAAAGGGTCTCATGTTTGCGGGCCAATGGACCCAAACAGTAGAGTCGACCACCAAGACCCAACTCTTGAGTGTGTCACAGGCTCAGTTAGCCCGTGACCAGCCCTCGAGCTCGAAGCAATCAGGGGATCGTTTTCGGATCCCCTTCAAAAAAGGCAGAGGTTCGGGCGGCAAGCAAAACAAGAAGGGTAAAAAAGGTGGTGGAGGCTCGAACTCCTCCTCGTCCGAAGGCGGTGGAGGTAGAGGTGCCGGTAGAGGCCGTGGTAGGGGTCGAGGTGGAGGCGCCAAAAAGGACGCTAACTCCACCTATAACACCCCAAAGCCAGCCCCCAAAGCTGATACAGAATGATCAGCTTTGTCCGGTGGGGGGGGCGATTAAGAGCGTTCGCCCACCTGTGGCCCCTGGTTACGTCGGACCAGTTTGTACTGCAGACTGTAACCAAGGGCTACAGGATAGAGTTCACGGGGAACCCCCCAAGAACAAAGGAGCCCCGCTGCACCCCGATTCCTCGGAATCAGGCGCGACGTCAGGACCTCGAACGAGGCCTGGAGTCCATGCTCGAGAAACGGGCGATCAGGGAGATTCCCTTCCACACGGACATCCCGGGGTTTTACTCCCCTATCTTTCTGGTGGCCAAGGAGTCGGGCGGTTGGCGCCCGATCCTCAATTTAAAGGCGTTCAACAAATTCGTAAAGCCCCTATCCTTTCGGATGGAGACGCTACGAACAGTGATGGACTGCCTGGGAGAGGCCCACCAGCAGAGGCTAAAGACCTCAGAGCATTTGAGGGACTCCTCAATGTCAGAGACGTGGGCAGTCTCTATAGATTTAAGAGACGCCTACTTTCACGTCCCCGTAGCACCAGAACACACACGGTTCCTCCGCTTTGCCTACAATGGCAGGGCGTACGAATTCCTGGTGCTCCCGTTCGGGCTCTCAACAGCACCTCAGGTGTTCACGAGGATTGTGCGAGTCATCCAGGCGTTCCTCAAGATACAGGGTGTAGACATGCACCAGTATCTAGATGACTGGCTTCTGAAGAACCAGTCAAGGTCGCTTGTGGAACGTCAACGCGACCTCACACTGTTCTGGGTGACAAAACTGGGCTTCCTCGTAAACGAAGGAAAGTCTCATTTGATACCCACACAGTTCCCAGCATTCCTGGGATCGACCCTCGACCTCATCAACATGCTCGTTTTCCCGAGCGAGAAAAGGGTTGTCAGAGCGTCGCGACTGGCATCCTCGCTCCTAGCACGGAGCCCTCAGCCAGCGAAAACTTGGCAGAAGCTCTTAGGACATCTGTCCAGTCTGCGCGAGTTAGTCCCCATGGCGGTGACGCATACTCGTCTGATCCAACTTATGCTCCATAGTCAGTGGACGCAAGTTTCGGACAGCCCATATCTCCGGATATACCCCGATCGCGAATCGCTCAGGGAGCTGGAGTGGTGGGCATCACGGGCCAACCTGACGGTGGGCCGGCCGTTTCTCAGGCCAGATCCGACTATGACGATAGTCACGGATGCCTCCATGGAGGGCTGGGGAGGTCATCTAGGAGACTGGGTGATCTCAGGTCAGTGGTCGCGGGCTTGGGCCAAGCACCACATCAACTGGCTCGAACTGCAGGCAGTATGGCTGACTCTGCAGCATTTTCTGCCTCAGGTACGGGACACTGCTGTGGATGTCCTTACGGACAACTCCACTATGGTGGCCTACATCAACAAGGAGGGTGGAACTCAGTCCCCCACCTTGTGCTACCTGGCACTGGACCTGTGGGCCTGGTGCAGGCAACACGGGATCTACCTGGTTGCCAACCACATATTGGGAGTCAGGAACGTCCTGGCGGACGCCCTGTCCAGGGGGAAGCACAACCACCCCACGGAGTGGTCCCTCCACAAGACAGTGGTTCGGCTCATATTCGAACATTGGCCGACTCCCCATGTGGATCTCTTCGCGTCAGAGAAGAACCACAAACTTCCAGTGTTCTTCTCAGTGCGCCCCTCTCAGACGTCGAGCGGAATAAACGCTCTGACGCAGAATTGGGAGAGCCTGTACGGGTACGCGTACCCGCCGACCAACCTCATCCCGAGGGTATTGAGGAAACTGAGGCTGCAGTGGTCAGCCCGGATCCTCCTAGTAGCCCCGTTCTGGCCCAGCCAGCTGTGGTTCCGTCAGCTGACCAGCATGCTGACAGACCTTCCGCGAATGATCACACCCAAGGACAACCTCCTGAAGAACTCGGTCACGGGGATGTTTTACCCCAAACCGGACAGAATGAGACTGGCTGTATGGCCGCTGTCCGCAAATCCTTCGTTGACCGAGGCTTTTCGCAGGGAGTTGCAGAGACGGCAGCCAGGGCCAGGCGAGAATCAACTTGCCGGCTTTATGATTCCCGTCTTCTCCACTACCGACGATGGTGTGTGGAGCGAGGTGTGGGTCCCGCTGAGGCCCCTGTAGCGGAGGTCGCGGAATTCCTGAATGGCCTGCGGACGGTGGAGCATAAGGGGAAGCCCTTAGCTCCTTCAACCATTGCAGGATACAAATCTGCTATTGCAGCCATTCATAAAGGTTTTCTGGATGGGACAACTGTGTCGTCCAACACGGATTTGTTGACCCTTATTAAGGGTTTGTTTGTGGTTTCCGCCAGACCAAGGACGCTCAATGAGACTTGGGATCTCCCGACGGTACTCAAGTACCTAGCGGGCCCTCCTTTTGAGCCGATTCACACGGCACCATTGAGGTCGGTGGCGGTCAAGACAGCTTTCCTACTGCAGCTGGCTTCGGCCAGGCGAGGAAGCTGGGTCCATTCCTGCAGGATAGACGCATGTCATCTGCGGTGGGAAAATGGAGGAGTTCGCCTTCTCCCATCCCTCCTATTGGACAAAAACCAGTCGGTCTCGTTTACTCCTAGTGAGGTGTTTCTCCTCAGCCTAAAGGAGTTCTCGCCAGACGACAAAGTACATTGCCCTGTCCGGGCCCTGAAATGGTACTTGGAATTAACCAAGCCCTTGCGAGGGGATGAAAAAGCCCTTTTCATTCGGTCAAGGGAGCCTTATACTAAGGCTACCAAGAGTACAGTCGCTGGTTGGGTCAAAGAGGCCATAGCGGGGGCGTTTTCGCACCTTCCTAAGGAACGGAGGCAACGCATGGGCATTAGAGCCCACGACACCAGAGGGGTCGCAACTACTTGGGCTACAATGGCCGGAGTGCCATTTGAAGCTATTATGGATGCCGCAGCCTGGAGCCGGCCGCAAACTTTTGCGCAGTTCTATCTTAAAGATCTTCCTGCAACAAAAGGCAGGTTTAGTAGAGCAGTGCTGGTCACGGCTGGCACAGCGTCTAGGAAATAGAACTGATCCTTCCACAGCTTTTTCTTGGCGGTGGTACTCTGCTTCCAATGTGAGCAGGTAAGAATTTAGTTATAAAACAGGAAATTAGAAGTAATTTCTTTTTTATAATAAATACTTACCTGCGATCATTGCCCACCCTTCTGTATCCTCCCCTAGAATCCGTTCTTCCATGATGGTATTTAACGCCAAAAATGAGAAGAGGATGAAGGCGCATGCGCCAACCGTGACGTCATGACCGGTATCAGTGCGGCCCCTAGCGGGGATCACACAAACCACGTTCTATTTTTAATTTTGGAGGCTACATTTAGTAGACCCTCCGCTATGATCATCGCAAGGATCTTCCATAGGGAGAGACTGCCAAATGAGAGCCTACCTTTTGGGTGACCAGAGCAAGCCCTGGAGATAGCTTCCAATGATCGCAGGTAAGTATTTATTATAAAAAAGAAATTACTTCTAATTTCCTGATTGCCACAAGTATTGTACACAATTTCCTTCAATATCAGGGTCTGACACTAAGATTTCAGGCTAGGGGTACGAACAGGTCTTTTGATTAAAATAAGCGGTCAAAAAGAGGATTTCTGGTTATTGTACCTACTATTTTGGGCCCCTAGAGCCCACAGCAAAATCTAGGGGCATATGCCCCTGGGCTCCTGGGCAAGTCGAACCCTGTTCATGTCGGTGTACTCCCGTCTTATTGGTGCATTCCTCTTTGTTTTTGACAGCGGCCAAGCTTGGGCGGCGATCTCGTAAGATGCGCGAGATGATCAACGAGGCGACGCGCACGATAGAGGACTCACAGACAGCGCAGGCCCTACACGGCCTCCTCAGCCTCAAGGCCGAGACGGGACCCAGCAACTTCCCGGCCCTCCTGCAGGCCGTGGGCGAGCAGTACGTCAGCAACCAGGGTCAGCAGGTCACACAGCAGAGGTCAGAGGTCAGGAGGGTGCACGAAGAGGGTTCGGGCGAACCCGCAGTAAAACAGGGTAGGAAGGGTGCCGCCCCGATGGCACCCTCTCCGGCACACAGGGTGGAGTACGTTACCGACCTGCTCAAACACATGCAGGAGCAGACCGCACAAATTACGGAATCTCTGCCGAGAGCGGAGTCTCCGAAGGAACAGGAAGTGGTTCTGGACATGCCCATGGAGAAGGTGAGCGAGGTTCTGATCGAACACGATGGCCAGATTCAGCATCAGGTCTCGGTAGACAGCACCGTCAATGTTGTTGTTCCGACTTCGGAGCCGATCAACAACACCTGGAGGCCAAGCAACAAACCAAAATCTATGATGACCGTAACTCAGAACTCACGACCTTCACCTTCACCTCCTGCTCCTGCGGTGACTGTGGCGCCATCTACCGGTGCTGCTCAGAATGAGGCTGGTCCCTTAAGGATTCAGCTCGATCGCGCACGGGCCACTCCCAAGCGGATAGAAAACAAAACCTTGCAGGCACTCGCGAAGGCTCTACGTGCCCCTTGTCAGCCGGTACGCACCACGGCTACGGTGACTCCATCTACCCCCGCACCCAGTAACAAATCCATTCCCAGCAAGACTTCACAGGACATGTATGCACAGATTCGTGCGCAGCTGATCGGTAGCACGCCCCCGAACAACCAATCAGTGCAGATGCGCCAGGCCCCGCCCCCCTCCTCCTCCTCCTCATCCTCCTCCTCTCAGCTGCACGCCACTCTGGGCCACACATCTCTCTCCATGCAGCAGCCGCGCTCTGTCATAGTCGTCAACACGGCCCTC
>OZ012684.1:16974983-17033718 GCA_963942565.1 Maea johnstoni | reverse complement strand
CATCACTAACACATGGAAAACTAAACTACCACGTAAGTTAACCTTGGTTTGGTTTTGGATTTAGAGTTTCATTTCTGACAATCTATGTTAACCTATAAATGTTGCAGAAATAATTCAACATGCATTCTTCTATATCTGGCCAACTGAAATCGATTAATGCTGGTTGAATTGTTTTTGCCATGTTGAATTGTTTTGAATTCAAGTTGTTATCTTTGCATGTACGTTAAATTTTTGTTTGTCAGGTGGACTGTTTTTTCATAAGTTGAATTATTGGTCATATGGCATGCCATACCAAAGTCACCTTGCACACAATTCAACACAGTTTTTTCTTCCTACGGTATGCAATAGATATAATTCTATTCAGAGCAGAAATTCGAGTTAAAAACAGAAAAATTACTTAGAACTTTTGGCCTTCAGTCAGACCGTAAAATTGCCTCTATTTTATTCTGCAGAGCTGGCAGATATCACAGTAGCTATTGAGAAATGGGAGAAGTACTACGCAGGAACTGGGTAAGATATCTTTAGTACATAGCATATGTGAGTTTTTCTTTGACACTTTTGCAGAAGACTTGTGTTGTGTCCCTTTCACTGACTTGAAATGCATATGTGAGTTTTTTTGACACTTTTGCTGAAGACTTTTGTTGTGTCCCTCTCACTGACTTGAAATGCATTGTCTTTGGCCATATTTATATATGGTCCTGATGAGTCATGTATCACATGCGCCTTTAGTAGGGCGGTTAAGGAAAAAATCGTGCACTTTGGGGTACAAGCATGAAACTTGGTACAATTATAGTTTAAGGAATGCTAATAAAAATTAGAAGGGGACACAGGCTGTAGGTCACCCATATGACCTATTTTTGGGCCATTTTAGGTCAAAAACGGACATTTTTGGTGATTTTATATATGAGACACTTTCATTAAACTGAATAGAAGCATGAAACTTGGTATAATTAGGGTTTAAGGAATGCTTATAAACATTGGATGGGGACACAGGCTGTAGGTCACCCCTATGACCTATTTTTTGACCGTTCTAAGCCAAAAAAGGACATTTTTGGTGTTTTTGCAGACAAGTACTTTCTTGGATCTTGGCAGAAGCATGAAACTTGGTACAGTTATGGTTTAAGGATTGTTTATAAAAATAGGAAGGGGACACACGTTGTAGGTCACTACTCTGACCTATTTTGGGGCCATTTTAAGCCAAAATTGGTCAAAAACAGACAATTTTGAGGGATTTTGCTAATAAAACATCCTTTACTTTCAGGTTAAAGCATGACAATTTGTACAATTATGGTTTAGGGAATTCTTATAAAAATTAGAAGGGGACACAGGCTGTAGGTCACCCCTATGACCTATTTTTGGGCCATTTTAAGCCATATTAATAAGATAAGAACTGACATTTTTTGTGATTTTGCAAATAAAAACATTCATTGACTTGTGGTATGCATCAAATGTGCAACTTATATTTCCTTATGGATATTTATACATTTAAAGTGATATTATTTATGTCATGTACGTAACCTTTAACATCACATTTTGGGGGTTAAATGAGGCTGAAATTTCCAAAAAGTTAGCACTTCTGGTAGGAATTACATAGATTGAATTAAATACATGTAATAGACTAAAAATAAAACCTTGAATATGAGTACTCAGTTAAGTATTTGTTTCTTTAAATGATTGAATAATAGCCCCTGACTGCCTATTTTAGTCATCATTTGACATTATATTTGAGAAATGTACAATCTTGACATTTCCACACTACAAGTATTGACTATGAATGGGAGAATAATGCTACAATGCAGTAATAGAAAAGTTCTCTTCCATGGTTGATTAGTTGAGAGTGAGAAATTATTTCAAAAAAAAGAGGGGTGGGATGGAGCGATGTGTAGGATACCTTACTAATTACATAAGATGAGGCTTGTGCATTTTTTACAACTTTGATAAAGGGTCTAATTATCTACCATTTCACTGCTTTTAAAACTAATTTTCAGAGTAAGAATGCATGATTTTAGCATGTTACCTTTTTACTCTTGAGATCTGTGTCCTCCACATTCAAAAAGACCTGTGTGCACAATTGAGACTATCACTGTTCTTTGTGAATGTGGAAGACACTGTTCCGAAGAGTAAAAAGGTAAAATGCTAAAATCATGCATTCTTACCCTGAAAATTCCAGTTTTAAAATTTAAACCTCCATCAGGCAAAAGTGTGAATAGTACACAAGCCTAAAGTATAAATCCAAAGTATAACTCCCATCCCTCTCCTTTCTGAAAACATTTTTCATGTTTCTCCCTCAACTCATCAAATATGGAAGAGCTCCTTTCTGTTACTGCATTGTGGCATTATTCTGTCAGCCATAGTCAAAACTTGTAATATGGAAATGTCAAGATTGTACATTTCTCAAATATAATGTAGAATAATGACTAAATAGGCAGTCAGGAGCTATTATTCAATCTTTTGAAGAAACAAATACCTAACTGAGTATTCTCATTCAAAGTTGTTGTTTTTAGACTATTATTTAACTCAATCTATATAATTTTACAAGAAGTGCTAGCTTATGGAAGTTTTTGCCTAATTTAACCCCCAAAATATGATGTTTAGGTTACATATGACATAAATAATATCACTTTAAATGTATTAATATCCATAAGGAAATATATGTTGCAAATTTGATGCATAACACAAATCAATGAATGTCTTTATCTGCAAAATCACAAAAAAATGTCAGTTTATATCTAATTAATATGGCTTAAAATGGCCCAAAAGAGGTCATAGGGGTGACCTACAACCTGTGTCCCCTTCTAATTTTTATAAGAATTCCCTAAACCATAATTGTACAAAGTTTCATGCTTCAACCTGGAAGTAAAGGATGTTTTATTAGCAAAATCCCCCAAAATTGTCCGTTTTTGACCAATTTTGGCTTAAAATGGCCCCAAAATAGGTCAGAGTAGTGACCTACAATGTGTGTCCCCTTCCTATTTTAATAAGCAATCCTTAAACCATAATTGTACCAAGTTTCATACTTCTCCCAAGAACCATGAAAGTATATATCTGCAAAATCCCCAAAAATGTCCTTTTTTGGCTTAAAACGCCCCAAAAAAAGGACATAGGGGTGACCTACAGCCTGTGTCTCAATCCAATGTTTATAAGTATTCCTTAAACCATAATTATACCAAGTTTCATGCTTCTATTCAGTATAATGAAAGTGTCTCATATATAAAATCACCAAAAATGTCCGTTTTTGACCTTAAATGGCCCAAAAATAGGTCATAGGGGTGACCTACAGCCTGTGTCCCCTTCCAATTTTTCTTAGCATGCCTTAAACCATAAGTGTACCAAGTTTCATGCTTGTACCCAAAAGTGCACGATTTGGCCAAAATCTTGATTTATCCGCCCCACTATTTGAGCATGTTTATATGGAAAGGGCGAAATATCAAATGACAATATTATTATTATTTATTATTTGTCAGAAAAGGCTGAAATCGATGAAAATGTTGTTAAGGTTTGGCTGTCACAAGCAAAAGGGCTGTATACATTTCTATTGCTGCATCATTTGTTGTCATATTCAAATTCTCTGATATCAAACGTGTAAAATAACCACTTTTAGAATTTCATGAATGTCATAACCATCAGCTCATGTGCTAAGACAATGACAACACTTCTCAATAAGCACTAGACCCTGCTGTGCTGCTTTTACACAGTATTATTACTTGCAGCATCAAGATCACTAAGGTGCTGTACTCAGTGATGGGGAAATCTGGCAAGGCCATGCATGCTGAGGACTCTGCCTCTGTTACGGTGATGGACATACAGGAAACACTCACAACCAAGGGCTCCATTATCAAAGCTTACACAGAAACGGGCGGTGATGACGTCAAATTCCCAGCGACGCAGATCTTCCAGATAACCATCACCAGCAATACTCTGGTGAAAAAACAAGTCAAGTCCCTACAGGAGGCGATGGTAGCAGGATGGAAAAAGTTCTACCCTAGTAAGTTACTGCAAGCTCTATGTATCTGGAATAGTTCTCATAGTTTTTCAGTGTGCAGATTGCTATACAAATTGTAAATACCAATATCTATGGGTGTTTTCAACTAAATATATGTATGAAATATTTTTGAAAAGTATCGTAATTTAATACATAATGCATTAGGTGATTCATTATCTACATGAGTCAGTAACCAGTTTGCAGTCTTACAGTGAGTTAATGTATTGCAATGAAGAGTATATTACGAATTGTATACTATATTGTCTTTATCTTATCATTACAGAATTCAAGTCTATTGCGATTACCCTAGAGGCAAAGGATGTCTACAATGTTGGTGCTAAGTAAGTATCTCAATGCCTGCCTCAATATCTGCTTAGGGTTTCAGACTCTGCTCATTTAACAGTCATATTGAATCACATAACAGGTGAGAAATGGCCACATGTGGTGTGTTGTGACTCACTTGGGTGTGTCAGGTGACGTTACCTGCTTAACCCTTATGCTGCTGGTGGCTAATTTGGCCATTACAAAATAATCCAATAGACCTGAAAAATGACTGAACCCCTGGCAAATGGGTTTGAGAGTACTCAGCGAGAGCTTTCCAATGAATACCAACATGACAGGGTTTAGATGGTTTTCAAAAAAGTTTGCATCCGTGTGATTTGGATTAAAGTAACCTCAGCATTGGATGGGTTAACTGACGTTCTGATTGGCTGCTCACTCTGAGAGCGATTATTCAAACTGGTTTCTGATTGACTACCAGGAACTTCATACAAATATTGAAAATTATATGAAAATTATTCATTTTTTCTTTTACTAAGGCAAAACATTGTATCCTCATTTGCATGAATATTCTATATTTTACTTTATTTAAATGAGATTTTTTTCTCTGCAGATCTTACTATCGGCTGGCCTACAGATGCAAAGCTGATTCCAAGTACCTGCTTTCATGGAAAATGAAAGCTCCGACCAAAGCCATTATGGATGCCCAATTCTCGAGCAAAGGATTCAAGTTTGCTATGTACAGCGGTGCTGCCTTTAAGCTAAGGAGGTACACCTTTGCTGGCAAGTTTATTGTTAAGATCGGGAAAGCTGGATTCACGAAGGCCATTACTGAGGCTTGGGCCACTCGCAAGGGAAATGCTGGTGAGTTAGAGATTCCTTTCATCTGGAATTATTAATAAAGTAAATACAGTCAAACCTGTATTAAAATATTACCACCCAAGGGAAGACAAAAACAGAGTCTTCTAAGACAGGTGGTCTCTTAATAGAGGGTCATTTAAACTAGAATGTTATACCAAGGAAATGGAAAAGTGGTCTCTTAATAGAGATGGTCTCTTAATAGAGGTGGTCTCTTAATAGAGGTGGTCTCTTAATAGAGGTGGTCGCTCAGGCAGGTTTTAGTGTATACAAAACATTTGAAAGGGAGTTGTAGGTTGGATCATGATTAGCATTTCTCCTATAGCCCATTTTGGAGGCAAACGCAAAGTTTGGAAAGGAGAAATATTATTCAGAACATTACCAATAACTCTCCTTCAAATATCTTGTAAACTCAATCTTCATTCCTGACATATACTTCTAGATAAACGGGTGAATATATTTCTGTGTCTCACTTGAGCATAATTATCAAAAATAGTTAGGACGTTTTCAGATGTCACAGTCATGAATTGGTAACACACTTAGCTTGTCAAAGTAACCATCAACCTTTAGGTATTAGAGATAACATCATTTTAATACTTTAACCCATTCACACTCAGAGTTCCTCTCGAAAGTATCGTCTGCTACTCTCATACTTTGGAAAATAACTTGGGAATCAAGTAAAAGTTCACAAAATATTTGAAGGAGAGTTGTTGTTTGGCTTCTGATTAACATTTCTCCTTCAAATATTTCCCCAAAAAATGATTTTGTTAGAAAATGTCAGCAAAATTGTCGGGCCTGTTTTGGCCGCTTAAAGTGTGAATGGGTTAAGATCTATACTACTAAAATGAATGATCACAATCTGCACAGACTGATTTTTTGCTTGTGGTAAAATAAGTTCTATTATTATTATTATACTATTTTGATTGTGTTCATTTTTCAGATCGTTTGAAGAAAGCAGGTGTTGCAGTTTCTCAAATCAAGGTGGAAATCCGAGGAAGTCCTAAGAAATGCTATGGCAAGGGAATGTACGTTTGTGTTCAAGTATTTTAAATTTCATAGTTATGAATTTTAGAATGAAGACAATAAAGATATATATGAAAATATAGAGTTTGTCTAGGTTTATCATACTTACAAAGGACTATTGTGATTGTCAGTATGAATGGGAGGAGGAGGAGAGGATTAGGAACTGAATTTTAAAAACCTCAGTTTAATACCATTATTGGTGATTGTAATTTGTAAATTTCCGAATATTTAGGACTTATATATTTTTAGATATTTGATATCTATGTTTGTTTTTCTGCCAGCTGTGCTAACGTTATTCCTTCTGATCTTAAGCTACCACTCTATTTTTATTTGCACAGGTTGAGGAGATATAGCAGAGTTTACTACACTATTTCCTTCAATGGTAAACGTGCCAAGGACATCAAGCTCAAGTGGCCAAGACGTAAATTTGTCAAGTCGCTGCTGAAGAAGTATAAACTGGAGTTGAACGAGGAACCAACACTGAAGGCAAGAACACGATACTTAAAGGGATCGCCGGAGAGTCTGAGACGCAAGCTACCGTCGATTCGTACTGCTTGCAACAAGGCTGCACAGAGGGCAAACCCTAGTAAGTACAAAGAATAGGTCAGGGGCCGCTTGCACCAATGGGACTTAGGCATAAGGCTTTGTTTGATTGTCTGCTACAACAATCATTGATATTGTTGTAAATAGCGAATTGACATTTTAAGTCATAGCCTAAACAGCTAGCCTTGAGCTTCCTGGTGCAACTAATTCTACATTTTAAAGTAACCTGGGATGACAGTAATAAGGGTGTTTTATTGGTTTTTAGTTGTTAGTATCGCTTGGTGCACCAAGGGGAAATTCACCCTGAGTTGTAATGAATGAAGCAATACTAGGACAGATATTAAATGTGTTGCCCTTAAGTGCATCTTTAATCCTTATACAAGATGTTTTCTAGAGCGGCAAAATGGTGCAGTTCCCTAATTTGCATATAAAAATGAACTAGAGGGACTCCATAGCTGGTCCAGTGTAACTCTAAAGTGGGCTACGTTGAGCAGAACAGACATGTTTAACATACTAACAAATAAACTTTGGTAGCCCATGAGTAAAATTGAAAACAACACCTTAATTACACTTCCCTGTGTGTTAGTATTAATCATATATTATGAAATATCATGAGATTGTGAAACAAGAAATGAGTGTAGTTAATTTCATCCACAATCAAAATTTATATCAAATAACTATGAATAAGAATACATGGTTGAAATTTCCTGCAAAGAAAAAGGGAAGTTTAAGTTATAGAAACAATAAAGAATGATTGATTATCAAAGTAAATCAAAGACGCCATTTCAAGCTTTTTGATTAATTTTGGTAATCCACAGTTCCTGGTTGTTTCTCTATAACACTGACCACTGCAACACAAAAAATCTTAACAAATTTTGCCTGCCTTGTTCTTTCTTTGTACCAACATTTCTTGTTTCAATGATTGAGGTTTTGTTCCACTTTTTGTCATATGAAGGTAAGGCCACTTCAATTTAATTACTTGTCTTACAAGCTCAGGAGGCAGGAAATGAGCCATTTTGGAATAAAAAAAAAGTTGAAAAATGTGGGTTTTTTTTATTTATTTTATTCTTTTTAGAGTCTGCCGACTAGTACTGGTAGCGTTTTTTTTACTGGTACTGGTTTTTTTTTTTTTTTTTGGAGTCTGACAGAAAATGTCCAAACCACTTTCATCCGTAAGACACCAAAGTCGACTTTTTTCTATTTTTTTTTTTTTTGGAGTCTGAAAGGATTTTTTTTCCAAAAAAAGCTCGTAAGACAAGCAATTAAATTGGAGCGGCCTAATGTACAAAGTTATACCTTTACCATATTTGCAGGACTGAAAGGAAAGCGAATGCCTAGAGTCAATTTGAGATTAGGTAGACGCAGAAGAAAGAGGGCAGTCGGAGACCTGAATGCAGATGGGTGAGTGATTGCTTTTCTACCTATTCCCAACTATGAATTGCTATTATCATCACTTTTTCTGCCATATTTAGGCTAAGTTGTGACTAACCAGTTGTAAGTGGTGGTGAAAGCCAGGGTGTGTGGTGAAAACAACCGCCTAACCCAAAGTCACTCGTAACTTTCTCACATACCATGGCCAGGATTTGAACACAGGCAGTGGTGAGAGAGAGCTAGCAGTCAGTAGCAATGCCTTACTGAAATAATGAACTTCTACTGCTCCTTATTCTATTGGCATCTGAAGTGCACACTTGGCCAGAAAACTTTGGACATAATTAACATATCCAAGTAAAAGCCTTCATTTTCAACCGCACACCAGTTATTATTATTATTATTATTATTATTATTATTATTATTATTATTATTATTATTATTATTATTATTATTATTAATATTATTATTATTATCATTATTGCTATTATTATTATTATTATTATTATTATTATTATTATTATTATTATCATTATTATTATCATTATTATCATTATCATTATTATCATTATTATTATTATTATTATTGTTATTGTTATTATTATTATTATCATTATTGTTATCATCATTATTATTTTTATCATCATTATTATTATTATTATTATTATTATTATTATTATTATTATTATTATCATTATTCATTTCTATTTTTTTTTTTTTTTTTTTTATTATCATTTGGTTTACCTATACTCAATTATGTTCCGTGCTATATTTCCTTTAGAACGCAAGTTACACCCTTGGATACTACCACAGATGTCAATGGAAATGATGCAGATCCAACGTTTGTGGCACCAGCGAATGACTCCACTCTGAATCAGGCGCTGAAGGACCAGGGAGTGGACGCGGGCACCTGTAAGGCCCCATGCACGCCCGCGGAGGCCAACGAAATCACACTGAAAGGAACCATTACAGACACCACCAAAGTCACCAATGCCATCAAATGTGCATACGCTGCAGCTAACCCAGGTAGGTGAAAACACAGAGTTTGGTAGTTTAAGATTGAAGGAATATACTATATATATATATATATATATATTCCCTTAGTTAAATACCCATTTATGCCCAAGAGTTCCTTTTGAAATTGTTCAGATCCATGGTACATTAGGAAAAAAACTGGAGATTAAGAAATTTTACAGAGTTTTTAAAAGTAAATTATTGTTATTGTTCTTTTTAACATTTCTCCTTCAAATATTTTCAAGCTATGCTTTCTACATGAAAATCATCTGGCTGCTTTTGGCCACTGCAAGCATTTATGGGTTCGCCAATTAATCTGCATTTATAAGGTCTAAAAACAATAAATCAACCTTTGTGATTTAAGATTCTTTTGAAAAGGAATTGGTAACCTCAATAAGAACAACAATTAACAATCAATCTTTATTCAAGATATTGCTTCTTTATAACAATATTTCCGTATGTGTCAGACCATGTCAATGATCCATATGTGCAAAGTTGAAGGGGTTCTTGTAAATGCATGCAGTCAAAATCATTGACAGGATGATTTGAAATTGCACTATGTATTTATGACACTTTTGAGACAATTACAGAGGAATTAAGGATTATTTTACAAAATATTTGAAGTATCAATAACTATCAATTAGATAGATATTGATTAACATTTCTCCTTCAAATATTTTCCCAAATATGCTTTCACCTTAAAGATTTCGCCCAAAATGTCAGGCTGATATTGGCTGCATGGTGCAAGCATTTAAGGGTTACAAATCGATGGCCTCAAATGATAATCACCACTGATTGAATCCCAAAGTAGGCCAATTTAGAACAAGTAAAGTATGGTTCAATAAAACCTTAAAATTTTGAGACAATTTAACTTTCAGAAACCTTACACTTTCTGAATTCAGAAAATGAAGCAATTAAACAAGCTTTTTAAAACAGCATAAGTTGGAAAAAAGAAACTTTGAAAAATATAATGCACTTGTAGCTAAAATCATGATACTTCTATTTCAAAAGCTCAAATCAATCAGAAATTTTATTTGCTATTGGGTACGTATTTGTGGTTCTCCTTTTGCACACATCACAGTCATTGAAAATGCTTTACCAGCTATCACACCTAACCAGTGCAATCTAGGGCAATGTCATATGGGCAGAATGCATTCAGGTCCGAATTCAGTTCCCGAGCAAAATCAACTTTTTATCCTCTTTTGATTGATTCCATATGTTGACTTGCCATATTTGATTGTAACTGCCATGTCACAACATTGGATAGATTAATATAACTCCACATTAATGCTTATGTGTTGATAAATCAACGTATATATATGTACTGTAAAACACATAATGTACGCGTCTGTTTATATATAGCGTACATAGCGTGTGGTTCCACTTCGCTATATATAAAAACGCTGTACTTTTTCCTTACTGTACTGGCGCTGTCAGCGGCCGCTACCGGTGCTAACATAAAGATACGCTATGATGCAAAAACTCCCCAATTCACTAAGGGACACGCGTCATCTGTGTGTTCTACAGTACCATGCTAGCTTCGCAGGCCACCATCTTTATATTACAAGATCAGTTTGTCAATTGTGTTAGACTACTGCCCAGCTGTTGGTCATGAAGGAAACCACTTGACCAAGCTCATATAAAATGTGCCCTCAGTAAACAATAATGGTAAGATCCTGCTGTATCCAACTGGCTGTCAGGGTATACAAAAGCCACAATTTGGCAATTCTAACTTGTCTTTTCTTGGTTATAGGTATTAAAGAAGCAGACCTTGCAGTGACTGTCAAACAAATGACACCAACAAGTGGGTTAGTATCATAGAAAACTTATCACTTTCTAAGGTTTGACTAATAAGTACGAATAATCCAAATAATAAGTGTAAAAGATGTGTAATTCTGCTTATTGTTTTGAAGACTTTCAAATTTTAAGATCAAAGAAAGTATAAATACTCTCTTTATTCTGCTCATTTAAAGATATGTGTGTATGCCTTTTTAACTACGTAAATATGTGGGTATTTTAGATGGAGTCATTGTTAGATAAAACTGGAGTAATGTAGTTCTAATTACTATTTATAGTATTACTTTTACTTTGTTCTGAGGTGTCAGTCTAGGCAGTTTTGTATGTTACTGATAATTCATGTGTTAATGATGGTATACCGGTCTCCTCTTTTCAGAGATACTAAAGTAGAGTATACTATTGGTCGGTCTGATAATGGACTTCTGGGTGATGTCTCTATACCAACTACAGCACAGTATGAGGCATGCATGAAGACAGCAGGATTGGAATTAGTTGCCCCTCCATCTACTGTGGCTCCAACAGGCACTACTCAAGCTGCAACTGGCACTACAGAGGCTCAGACTGGCACTACAGAGACTCAAACTGGCACTACACAGGCTCCAACTGGCACTACAGAGGCTCAAACTGGCACTACAGAGACTCAAACTGGAACTACAGAGGCTCCAACTGGTACTACACAGGCTCCAACTGGCACTACACAGGCGCCAACTGGCACTACAAAGGCTCCAACTGGCACTACACAGGCTCCAACTGGCACTACACAGGTTCCAACTGGTACTACGAAGGCTCCAACTGGCACTACACAGGCTCCAACTGGTACTACAAAAGCTCCAACTGGTACTACTAAGGCTCCAACTGGTACTACACAGGCTCCAACTGGTACTACACAGGCTCCAACTGGCACTACGAAGGCTCCAACTGGAACTACAAAAGCTCCAACTGGCACTTCAAAGGCTCCAACTGGTACTACGAAGGCTCCAACTGGCACTACAAAGGCTCCAACTGGCACTACAAAAGCTCCAACTGGCACTACAAAGGCTCCAACTGGTACTACAAAGGCTCCAACTGGCACTACAAAGGCTCCAACTGGTACTACAAAGGCTCCAACTGGCACTACAAAGGCTCCAACTGGTACTACAAAGGCTCCAACTGGCACTACAAAGGCTCCAACTGGTACTACAAAGGCTCCAACTGGCACTACAAAGACTCCAACTGGCACTACAAAGACTCCAACTGGCACTACAAAGACTCCAACTGGCACTACAAAGGCTCCAACTGGCACTACAAAGACTCCAACTGGCACTACAAAGGCTCCAACTGGCACTACAAAGACTCCAACTGGCACTACAAAGACTCCAACTGGCACTACAAAGACTCCAACTGGCACTACAAAGGCTCCAACTGGCACTACAAAGACTCCAACTGGCACTACAAAGACTCCAACTGGCACTACAAAGACTCCAACTGGCACTACAAAGACTCCAACTGGCACTACAAAGGTCCCAACTGGCACCACCAAACTTTCTACAGGCTCAACGGCAGTTCCGCCCGGCTCTACGAAAGTTCCGCCTGTCTCAACGGCAGTACCGCCTGTCTCTACCGATGTTCCACCTGTCTCTACCACCGTAGATCCACTGAAGCCTACTACAGATAAGCCAGAGCCAGCTCTGGTAAGTAAATTATTGGTAAAATTGATAACCTATTCATGCCTAGAGGTTTTGCCAAGTAATTTCGCTAGAGTACTTAGGACTCAATGTACTTGATGCAGCATTGAAAAATTACATAAAACAAAAAAAGGCTATCGCTAAAACTGTAATGTCATTTTAGATACTACATGGGTTAGGTAAATGGCTCGGATACAGTATTTGTGTGTAAATGATTACAAATAAAGGGTTTGACCACCTGTGTTTGAAATATATCATTCACCTGAATTAGATACATTTCATGAGTTTCCTATTGTTTTTGTTTACAGAAAGAATGGATGCTGATCGTCATCGGAGTGATTTGCGGTCTGTCATTTGTCCTATTCCTTTGCGCCATTGTCAAGGTTATTAGGTCGCGTATTAATACAAGTAAAGAGTAAGTAAATCAATATCTATTCAGATCTGAGGGTTTTAGTAGTAGAGACTATCTCTGTATTATAAGTAGGGGGGGGGGGAGGGTTGTTTTTTAAAATGTGCTTCAGGCAGTTTTACCAAAGTTTACCAATAACTTCTGGTTAGTGATAAGTTACATGGCACAGGTAGTGATGATAGAAAAGGACAGCAATGAGAAAGGAGGCTCTTTTTGTATTAACCCATTAATGCTTAAGAGATCTTCTAGAAATTGTTGTCTGCATCTAAATTACTTTTGACAATAACTTAAGAACTGAAAAAATGTTTACAAAATATTTGAAGGAGAGTTGTCAGTTATGTTCTAATCAACATTTCTCCTTCAAATATTTTCCCAAGTATGATGTTGGTTGAAAGATTTGATCTAAATTGTCAGGCCGCTTTTGGCTGCTGTGAGTGTAAATGGGTTAAAATGTTAGATTTTCAAGGTAGAGGAGAGTTTTAATAAAACCCACATCTTCATCCATGCACAACTGAAAGAGGAAGGATAGAAATATAATCAAAAATAACTACATGTATTTCAAAATTGCACACCAAAGACATTTTAATGAGCAGTCATTGAATGATGAGTTAAAACTGCTAGGCTATCAAGGCAGACCCCATAACCTTCCATATAACAATGATAGAAATCAGACTTCTCAGACTTTTTATTAAAATAACAAGGAGTTGCCACTAAGAGGTGATAAGATTACATAAACTATGAAAATAAATTGTTGATAACTGAAATGTCCACAAAACAGAACAGTCATAAGTTACTTCTAAAAACAATAATAATATTAATTTATTTTGCAGTATTATAATGGACATTTTCTTAGGAATCATCTTATATCAAACAGCTGTTATGAAATATGTTTTTCTATCCATTTCAACAAAATTGAGTATTTTTTGGCTTGTTTCTTTCAGATCACCAGGCAGCAGTATTGAAGCCTTAGACGAGGAAAAATGGGCTGGAGGCGCCATTCTCCCAGCTCACTTTTACAATCCTATGTACCACAGGGCGCCCCCTGCAGCCAGTAGTATTGCTGCCGGAACCCTAAGAACGAACCCGTAATGCTGCAAATAACTAAACTGATCCATAGAAAATCCCACAGTATTTCCTTCAAATTGAGTATTACTGTCTTACTAACTCAACAACAAACTTACACAAATGTAAGCTTGTAGGCTTTTACTAAGATGTTAACAATATGAGATGTTAAACTTCTCTTGGATAAAGAACTTCAAATCTACCTACTGGTTGAATTCTTAAAAAGTGAGACTTATGTTTTGTGTAAGTCTTTGGGAATTGATGATATACTTTTAGGTGAAACCATCTGACAACATTTTTGATCTACTGTTATCACAAATATTAATTTCACAAAAGTTTCATCATAGTCTTTTTCAAATCTTCTACTTGCTATACTATGAAAAACTATGAAAGGAAGGATAATACTCCATTGTGTAGTTTAGTTGATGTAAGTACTAATACTAATCTTCATCCTCAGTATTTTTTTACATGTGCTTTTTGTATAAATGCTTCCATATAGAAAGAAGTTCCTCTTGTAAACTTAATGTAAAGATGTACAAAACCTCAGACACTATTTAGAATGATTAATAGTATATATATATATATATATATATATATATATATATATATATATATATATATATATATATATATATATATATATATATATATATATATATATATATATATATATATATATATATATATATAATCCTAACAAGGCTTTTTAAATATTCTGCCCTGTTTACAAATGAACAATGCATTTGGTCTGGAACTGAAACCATTGTCAACAGAACCCGATTGAAAAGTATTTGTGCTGAAATAATGTGTATAGATATTAAAATGTCTTTGCTAAAAGTTAGCTTTGAATACTAAGCATTAAACTGATATGCTAATGTTATTATTCTTCAATTACTTTAGATAATATCATAATTAGATATAGGAATGAACTGGGAATGAGTAGTTTTCTGATCAAAATAAACTACTTCAGAATAAATCCCCATAATTAATAAATTTACATAACCAATCAAACAATCGATAATCAAGAATATCCATTTGAATTGTGCAATCTACAATAAATATTATAAAGATGAATTTAACTGTACCATTGGGAAACAATCTATTGTTTGTTAAATATATCGCCTTGTTTTGGCTATCCTTAGGGGAATGTCAGCAATGTTTTGCCTATCATTTAGGACAGGAAAGAGTAATTCTTCATTTTGCTGAAGTTTAAAATGTACATTGTTTTGCATGTTCAGCTTTTCAATACTCATATAACGTGTCTGAGGTAGCTAGGTGTGCACTTTACGCAATTTTCCTCCAATTGCATCACTTTTATATACATACATAATGCTAAGCATTACATTATTTGTATACCTATAATAAGAATATATATGCATACGCTAATAAATATTTTTTACAAATGTATTTCATGTTGTGTTCTCTTTATTAATATTTAAGAGGTAACATTTGAATTTGGCTTAGATTTAACCCTTATGCTGCTGGTGGCTAATTTGACCAATACAAAATGATGCAAAAAACCTGAAAAATGATTGAAACCCAGGCATATGGGTACTCATCTGGGAGTACTCAGTGAGAGCTATGTAATGAATACCAACATGACAGGGTTTAGATGAAATTTTCAAAAATGTTTGCATCCTTGTGCTTTGGACGAAAGTAGCCTCAGCATTGAAAGGGTTAATATAAAGGGGAGAATGAGTCCAGGGTAGTGAAGCAACACAATAAAGCAAATCAAAACTCCATCATTTTGCCACAAAGATAGTTTATTGTCATGGTACACCTTTTCCACGAGACAAGAGAGTCCTATAGCTACCTTAGAACATAAACTTCACAATAAAAGATACATTGTAAATATCATTATCATACGAGATTCATTTTGAAACTACTCGCGTATGTGTAATATGGCATTTACAGTCACAATCCATACTACCCTTTATTCCCTTCACATTTTATTGTAAATGTGAAGGTGGGTTTAGTAACCCATTTATACCCTATTGGGATGCTCCGACACTTCAGATTTAGGCTGGAATTTGCTTCGATCAAAAGACTATATATAGTAAATGTGCTTATCCAAATAATAAAAGCAAGCATACAGGATTTTTTGTCACGGTAGGAATAAATGTTAAACCTAAATATTATAGCAGGCATGAAGTCATTTCCTGACCTGCAGTGGTGCCTTGAATATCCAATACTTCCAGTATGAACATTTACTCCTGTATGTAAATATAAAGCTTAATTGAAATATTTATACATAATGCATTCTTAATTTTGAAACATGGAGCATCAAGTTTGTATCTTTCAACATCCAGGGTAAAAGAGGGTTAAAAGGGATAGAACTAGTGGGATTTCTTCCTTCAACATGAGCGTTATGCAGAAGTAGCAAATTGGTGTCTCCCCTTCAAGAAAACAGAAAAGCAAGAATAGTATTTATAAGATTACCATACCTCCCAACAAATCTCCTCTAAAATTCACACAAAAACAAAATCATAAGATTACATTTGTGTACACTATTGTCAACAAGACCTTAATCCTATATAGTCACTATATTAATAATGGTTATGAAAGGCAAATATGACATATATTTAAAATAAAATTATACACATGAAAATTATGCTTGCGTAGAATTACCAAATCAATATAAACATTGACCAACTTCTACATTATGCAGGTATTCAACAGAAGACTGCTTTTGACCAATGTATATAGTACAAGTAACTAAGGCTTAAAATAAACATATACAAGTGTCAATCACCTACATGCAAATAAATGGTGAAATATACATCTACAGCAAATCTAATAAACAATTTAAAGGAGGTAGCTGCAAGGGTTGCAATTTATAAACAGTACACTGGATTTGACTTGGCAAAGAAAGTCCTATTATTGACAAAGGAGTCCTAAGACTAGGGCATATCTTAGTCTTAGGCCAAACAAGTACATGGTCCATAATGTATTGTTTGCTTTGAATTATCTTGTCTGTCTGATCGTATTACATAGTATTGCAAAGAATGGATAAATATGCAATCGCAAGTTTTGAAAATGTGAGGAATAAAAGCCCATCTTTCTTCTCACATCTTCTCACAACCTAGAGTTTATTTTTAACAGCTTATAATGAGCATAACCAAAGAGGGCATTGTAGTTGGAGAACGATGTATAGAGATTCACTCCTTTCACCAAGGCCCTGATGAACAAAATATGAAATATCAGGCTATAATGTCATACAATTCGAAACTTCTATAAGCTTAACAAATAAATAATAAAAAGTCAAAATAATAAATATAGTCATCTTTACAGATAAAGAACTTACCCAAATTGAATTAAATTGGGTTTAAAACAGCACCACTTGTACTCAGATAAAACAATCATAAATGTAAATATTACAAACAGAAGAGATAAAATGGGGGCAGACTACAAATAAAGTAAAACCTAGGAATCCAATACTAGTATCTATAAATCAGAAAGGTGTGCATAACTAATATACAGATACTACATTGGTAAACCTGAATAAACAAAATAAACAACCTTTCCTGTTTTGTGTAGATTAACAATTGTACCATAAATGCCTTAGACAAGCAAATTAATAAACAGTATATTGAATGAGGCAGATAAAGTCTTCGGTCTCATTGTAGAAGGAGATGTTATGAACTAGTTCAAAGAAAAACTTAATCAAATAAAATTATATGTTCTAAAATACAATTGTTTTCACTCAAACATAGATGACATAAAATACAACTGTTTTCATCGAAACATAGATGACAAGATATAGCATAAAATCCCTATTTAAATAAATGAATAAATGTTAGGTTTATAGTCTTGTGTCATTGTATTAATGCTCACATGACTATAGAGTTATTCCCCAGCAGGAGCTCATAGGTTTAAGCAGTCACATAGCCATCCTGCCCTTTAAGCCAGGTCCCCTATTCACAGCTGGGTGAACTGAGGCAATGTGAAGTTAACTGTCTTGCCCAAGAACAGACCAAAGTGACTCGGCCGGCAATCAAACCGGCGACCCTCTGAATGCTGGTCGAACACCTAACCAATCGAGCCACCCTGTCTCCGCATGAAACGACCCATTTATTTGACCCATTTGCGCCTGTAAAGCCAGAATAAATTACTAATAAATTAATATTCATATGGGTCAAAAAACAAAGCAAAAAGTAAAGATTGGCAATATATGTTAAGGAGAGTTGTTAATTTGGTTTTGATCAACATTTCCATTATAAATATGTTTTACAATATGTTTTATATAGAGATATCACCAAAGCAGCTAATTCATGGCTACTACATATATGAAGGGGTTTAAACCTTATAACAACACCATTTGGTGTTGGGCCATCACACAACTAACAAAACACAACAACAGCTGTTTTCTATTGACATACAAAAACAGTAGTAAAGATATATATATGACTGTATAATGCTGCACACTATACATATATATATATATATATATATATATATATATATATATATATATATATATATATATATATATATATATATATATATATATATTTATTTATATAAAATATATAAATATATAAATATATATATATATATATATATATATATATTTATGTATATGTAAGTATGTATGTATGTGTAAAAAACTGTGATACCATTCCCTCTGAAATACTCTCAGCTATGAATATGCCAATTTTCTTGCAGATCCGTTAACATTTGATTACCAAGATGCATGTTTGAAGCGACCAAGTTTTAATGAAATTCAATACAGAGCAAAAGGGTAAAAATCATTTCCTGCTTGTGTGCAAGCCTATGGGAGCTTCTGTAATAGACAATCTCTCACTCTGCTCAGTAATAATTAGTTATTTTGAACACCAAGCAACCCTTAACCCATTAATTATTAATAATTCAAATACATATTTTAATTATTTTTTCTTCATATTTAATTCAGAGATTATTTTCATGTTTCTATTCAAACATGCAGACAAGGCACACAAACTCTATGACCTGGTGAGGTATTGGGTTCATCATCACATTTTCTGCCAAAGAGGCTTAATTGTGCCTAGCTGGTCGTTTAAAGTGGAGGAAACTACATGTAATGGGAGAAACCTCCACCTCGCTACGTAACAATGACAGCTCCCTCCCATATCTGGATCCAGCTCACTATAAGAGATGGGATGAATGCAGGTTAATCTTAGCAATGGAGATATCTATTACAGTTTTCCAATAATTTAGTACATTTAACACGGGACGTAGAACACACTCACACATATCCATATGTAGTGGAATTGTACCCACACCCAAAACATATACCCACATCTACAATAAATATTTACAAACTTCATAATATATAATAGAGAGAATCATAAATATATTATATCACAACCACAATCCCATACCAAGATAAATGTATATATATATGTTAAACAATGGTATAACCTAACTAACAACGTTGGCACAATAAGAGATTCAGTAGTATACCATATGTGCAACACTTTACATAGGCTTCAAAGAGCTGGCAAGATTAAACTAATACAATGGTGGGTTGTACAGCTTTTACCTCAAATCTCGTTTTGTCCACTAAGTTAATTTGTCACTTTATACTTTCATAAGGGGCAGATGAAGAGTTTCAGTACAGTGGATTTGTTTTGGATTTCTTCTCCACTTTCGGTGAGAAATTGCATTTTTGCAGAAAATACTATGTAAGCCAAGGGTGGCTGAGAAAATATTATCTGTATCCACATTTGCCATTTAAAATCAAATATTCTTATTTATTTCCCTCTGCTTTCAATATTATTTTTTCTATCATATTTGGTGTAAAGTTGGAATTCAAAAATGTATAATTACTATAGTTTTTCAAAAGTGTTTGCTTTAACCCTCAAATCCACTCAACATTACATTTCAAAATTACCACAAATCTACTGAACAAGCTATAAGAACTAACTGCTCTTGCCTACTGTGCAATACAAGGCACAAGGGTTAATAGTTTAGTTACAGAATCAGAAATAGTTATACACAATAATATCAAAAAGTTACTTACATATTCTACCATTATGCCACCATAGATAAAATTTCCTAATGAATGAGATAGTTATCCTCCAACCACAATTATTCCCCACACAGTATGTGGTCAGTCTAATATATCATAATAGACCTTTTATTGCACAAATTTTCTGAGTAGATTTAGAAATCTGAAAGTCATTTCATAAAATATACGAAATATCAGAATTTGGTGGCCTATTTAATACCAGGTGATTTCTTGACCAGTTTTGTTTATACTACAGCCAATGAAGGCTTTTAACTAGTACATTTCTGAAAAATTAACGAATGACACATGAGAATGAATGTGATTTATCATGAAAACGTAGAAAATTACATTCTTTTGATATAAAAACAAAAAATGCTCAGTCTCTTGATAATACTATTTTGGTCATTTAAAAGATCCAGCGGTGGGTCTCATTGAACTACCTGAACGTTCATTTCCTGGACACCATTGATCACCCATACCACACCCTATACCCATACATAGCTATGGATGCAGAGCCGAGATTTAATTCAAGCACTCAACCCACAGGATAAATATCAAATACTACTGCATGCCCGATCATTACATGGCCACTAGTGACATAAAATGACCACAAACATGTGTGTCATCAAAGTTATACAGATAGACCTAGCTATCTGGGTCATGGTTATGCAAGCCTTATCATCAAAAAAGGCAGCCGTGGCAACTAGTCCACTGGTTGTCTGCTAGTGACCGGTCAACAGTTGCAAGGATTAAATGTCAGCACTGTACATGTAGCTCACACCGCGGTTTCACCAAATGAGTGGTTAAAACTAGACAGTATTGTCATCACTGTGGTCCCCAGGGTTGTAAACAGGGTTGGTCTTGACGGATGTGGCCACCCTTTGGTATCCAGAAGGGCCCTGTGTGCCGCCCGGCTGATCGGCGGCGAAAGACCTAGGGTTGGAGGTCTTATTGGGTAAGGCGGGGCTGTCGGTGTTGCCATTTGCCTTTTGCTCCTGCTGGCGCTGTAAAAGGGTGCGACGAAGAGTACGACGCTTCTGAAGAGGAGGAAATAGTGGATTAGAAACCTTCATGGAAGTCAAGTCAAACCTACTGCCAATAAAGACCTAAATATGGCTGAATGCCAAAAAGAAAATGTGCTCACTTAAAACAATCATGCCTTTAGCACCCACGTCAACCAAAAAAAATATTCAAGGTAACAATTTAAGGAGAAATGTTACTCCGAAATCAATTAACATCTCTCTTTTGAATATCCACTTCAACAGAAAAAAAAAACTTTACATAACATTTCAAGGGGAAATGTCACTCAGACATTAATTAACAACTGTCCTTTAAATATTTTTTTATCCATTAAATATTTTTTTCTGTTTGATTCTGAAATCCTCAATGATGTTCTATACTGTAATAGATGAGATTTCCAGACATGAGTGAGTTATGAAAAGTCATCAACAGGTAGAATACGTATTATTCAACTCGACGATCTTAGTAAAACACCTGTCTCTCTTAGCAGATTGTCTTGACTGTACAAAAATATGAATAACGCTGTATTGTAGAACTGACAGTAGGTACTTTATTATAATTATCATTAAACCATTCATGACTGTAGCACCTATAAAGGCCTGAACAATTTCTCTCACAGACAAAGGCATCTTTTGGAAATCATTAGCTCTCTAATCTCAAAACTCCTTCAAAGATTTTGCCATTATATGCTTGATTCACAAATAATTCTCAAGCATTTCTTATATCACATGAAAACAATAATTTCCGGGGGTAATTCAATCAAGGCATGAATGGTTTAGAAATAAACAGATGTTATCTTAAGTTTCTTGAGATTCAAATAATTTCAACTGAGGAAAATGACAAAAATGTGTTACAAGGTTATCATATTCATTAATAGAAATTCCAGATAAATGACAATACATGTCATCAAAGTTAAGTTGTAAGTGAAACAGAGGGCAGAAATGTTCGTTGTTTTGATTAAAACTAGGCTAAATAAAATGCACACTGTTAGTAATAACACTGGATGAATTTTAGTTAAGAATTAGTAGGTAAATACATAATCTCAAACGAGGCCAAGAAAAGGTTTTGTTCATATTGGATATTTCCATAAGTAACAGGATCATAATTCTGAACAACATTTCTTTTCTTGGCCAAATAATACAATGACCAAGGTTAGAAGCACAGGCTACACAGCCCGACTATGATTTCAAACATAATTTCCATCTAATCACACACACATACACACTCACACACACATCGAATATATTCCAGTAACTGAAAAGTAAAGGAACCCCATTTTCCAGCAGTAGATCTCTGAGAGTATCAGCCATACCTAAGGCCATGGAAAATATATGAATTCAAAAAGTATGATATGATGAAATCATGATGCCAAATTTGCATAAAAGTTTTTCTTATATCAATGAAATTTACTTGGTGGCCGATATTTGGTAAAATGTTTCCTTGGATGAACCGGGGGTGGGCGAAATTCCCCAGTAATTATTTTGTAGATTAGTTATAGTGACCGAGATTTCTAGGGCGGCCGAGATTTCCGAGAATTTCCGGTATATCTTAGGACTGTCAATGTATACATAACCATTTCAAGCTCATCTAAATAGTGACCTATATGTTTTGAAATCTAAGCTTGGTTCATCATCATCTCCTTTAATAAAAATTGAACATATGGATGAAATCTGATGTTTTTATTCATGCTTGGAGATCTCCGTGATAAGGGATTTTTGGACCTGTTGTAATCTCAAGCATAACTTTGGAATAAAGCATTAATTCATAGAATACTTTCAAGGAGAGTTGTGAGTCTACATATGGTCTAGACATGGTCTGGAATAGAACATGGGAATATGAGAGACACTTTCCCCTAAAACCCTAACTGATGAGTTGACCCATTCATGCCTGTAGCAGCCAAAAAACGCCTGACAATTTTGGGGATAACGCTCTAACAAAAGCAATATTTAGAAACTATTTGAAGGAGGATTGTTTATCAGAACTCTATCTATAACTATCCTTCAACTATTTTGCAAATTCATGCTTCATTAGAAAGTTATTGTAAAAATTTTGAAAGGTCCAGACGACATCTATCCAGTAAGTCTAATGGCATGAATGGATTAACCCATTAACACTCAGAGCAGCCAAAACAGGCCTGACGATTTTGGAAATAATTTTCTAATAGAAGCGTTTTTAGGAAAATAATTGAAGGAGAAATGTTAAATAGAAGTCAAACAAAAACTTTCCTTCAAATATTTTATGAACTTTTGCTTTATTTCCAAGTTATTTTGAAAAGTATGAGAGTGGCAGACGATACTTAAGAGGGGATCTCTGAGTGTGAATGGGTTAAAGTCAAAGTTGTCAGACTGTGCACATCTGATGACAAGGGTGAATGCTTAGGATTCCTCTTAACCCTTATGGCTAATTTGGCCATTACAAAATGATGCAAAAAACTGAGACCCTGGCATATGCATGCTCACTCATCTGAGAGTTCTCAGCGAGAGCTAACCCATGAATACCAACATGATGGGGTTTAGATGATTTTCAAAAATCTTTGCCTCCTTGTGTTTTGGACAAAAGTAGCTTCAGCATTAGAAGGGTTAAGAAGTGCCATCTTAAGAGGAATTACCTTAGAAAATAAAGGGGAGAATATCAAAACACATTGTTTATTTTCCTAGTTCAATGTTTCTCAATCAAAGAATTTCCATAGTTGTTTTTAAGAAGGTTAACAATAGAATTGTCAGGCTAATTCTGGTCACAGCAGGAAAGAATGATGGGAAAATCTTTAAAACACTCAGTGCATATAAAAAGCTTGTCAATGTCTACAGTCCAGATATATTAGACAAATCTGAAAGGATCAATATCATCAGGTGCCATGCAAAGTTCATCCCTCACAACTGAATCCCAACATTTATACACCAAAGAACCAGAACCACATAGAATAAAAGTGCTGCCTGGTAGACCTCTCAATTCATGCCTGTACCACCCAAAACAGCCCTGACTATTATGGTGACACATTTCAATCCATAACCTATTTTAGAAAATACTTGAAAAAGAACTGTTCATCAGAATTGAACTCCGACTCCCTATTCAGCCTGACCAGTCTTCAACTTCGAGCCTAGTTCATTTCAACTCAATAAACAGCTAACATCCAAGCAAACCAAAGGTAGCTCCACATTTCAAACAGTTGAAAGGATATTTTATGTTTATGCTTAATGTAAATTTTATGACTAGATTTTCTTAAGCGATCATTCAATGATATCTTCTCACAGCTAGGAGACGACAGTTATTTTGAGATAGACCCTTCCTGCTAATGAATAGAACTAAAGAAGTTACACAAAAAGGCTGTGTTTGTGTTATCTTGTTCATGAAGACAGATGAAGTGTAAGATGTCCATTTAATTTACTAGTGTGTAGCATAATATTACGGTATGAAAACTGAAACATAATCCAATAAGATGTGTGAGAGTATATTTATACATATATAAATACATATGCAAATAAATCTTCATATATATATATATATATATATATATATATATATATATATATATATATATATATATATATATATATATATATATATATATATATATATATATATCCATTCATGCCCTTATCAGTCAAAAGTGGCTGGATAATTTGGTTGATATCTTTTAGTTGTAGGCATATTTGGGAAAATATTCAAAGGAGACTCAGAGATGTTAATCAGAAATAAACCAACTAAACAAACTGCTCTCCTTCAAGAATTCTGTTGAATTATTCTTTATTCACAAGATACCCTCAACAGTATCATAGATCCAAATGAAAATAAGTACACTTAAGCATGAATGGGTTAACCCTTTCGCTGCTGGTGGCTAATTTGGTCAACATGAGAGGATGACAAAAAATTAAGAAATGACTGAAACCTTGGCAAATGGGTACTCATCTGAGAGTACTCAGTGAGAGCTTTCCAATGAATACTAAGGATTAAGATGATTTTCATTAATCCTTTGCATTTTTGTGCATTGGACAAAGGTTACCTCAGCAGCATAAGGGTTAACATATATATTAATATGTATGTATATTAACACACACACACACAGTCTCTAATTCTGTATCCAAACATTTTTGTCATTAGTATTTCTCTGAGCACCATACCAGATCAGTAACCCTCTTAGCACACTGGTGCCACAGTTAGTGTGTAAATAGCAGTGTTAGTGGGTATTCCCTATTGAGGCGTTAGAGACCCTGCACTGTTAGTTATTAGAGGAGGGCAGAGGAGGAGGAGGAGGAGGAGGAGGGGCAGGGCAGTGGGCTCCAAGCAGTGCATATCTAGCAGCACATATTACCAGATGTATCGTCAGACTTTTTCTCCAGATACTCATTGAAGTCTACATCACCTCGCAAAACGGCTTTGGTCTGGCGTAACAATTTTCTCTTCTGGAAACATTAAAGTTTATAACAGTGAAGAAAACTGGCCATGTCCATCTTGATAGACAGGGCCCTATGCATTAGTACCTGAATATAACTAATCTTGGGTCAAACCTTCTGTATCTGCCTTTAGTTAAAACACAGACCCCTATAAAAAGGTGTATGAAAGAACCTAATCTTGGTGATTTGGCCGGGTTGATATTTTCAAATTAAGACTAAATTAATACAGTTTTCCATACAGACCTAAAAGGAAGTACCTATCATTCTTAAACATACAGAATCGACAGAATTTTATATCATTGCATCCTGTCAGAAAAAAATGTATACATTTTAAAAGAAAATGTTCAATCTTTAAGTAATTCGAGAAACATAGTCCTGCACTAAACAAATACTTACTTGCAAATAAATATTTACCACAAGAAACTAATTAAAAAAATATTTGCCTTTTGATAAGCTCAAGCATATTTAATTCCTTCCTTTTAGGGTGAATGAAGTCAGAGCATTTTTGATATACCAAATGTTTCATTTGTCCATGTAAAGCCCAAGCTTTTTGTGTTGAATTTTGGCATTTCTTAACTAGTTAAATACCACACTTTTACAGGCCTTCTAAAAATAAACATTGCAATGCAAAAGATGCTTGAATTGACTATCTTATTTGATGACCATTCTAACATTAATGAGTTTGTTTATCATAGGTTAAAGAATTATATTTCAATTTTCATCTTGATAGCTCCACTACAGATTAAGTCGACCTTTTAGGTCTGTAACCAAAATCAACGGGTATGGTTTTAAGAAATCAATGTTTATATGAGTGGCAAATTAAAACATTACAGGACACAAGTAGCAATTTCTACTGCTCTAAGGACATGTAGGTAGGGTTTGATTGTGTAATCCTGGCAATTCTGAGAAAGAAATTCTTTGCTCTACTTTGAAACAGAATATATCAATTAACACCAATGCACACAATAACACCAAGACAGTCCATTACACAAAACCTTAAATAAGACTTCAAGGAATGTAAAAATCCAAAACATAAATAACCAGTGCACAAAAAGGTGCCCTTACAAATAAATAAATCTATAACAAATTTCTCATAAATCCTATTAAAGTAGATATGTTGTGATAATAAATATGAAAAAAAAATCTTTTTAGACTGACCTCAATATTTCCTCTCCAGCGATCTGCAGCTGTCTTGGCCAATTCCAGTTCCTTCTCCTTCAGACCCCTGTGTCGCTTGTAGGCAATCTCAATAAAGATGAGGAACACACCAGCTACTATACCACCAGCCACCATCATGAACACACCTGAAAAATACATCAGTGAAATAGGTTAGATATCAAGGGTATTGATAGCCACATCATAGAACAAGTGTGAGAAAGGGTAATTGTCTACATTTCATTTACAAGTGGATAATCATGAGTACATTTAACCCTTCCAATGCTGAGGCTACTTTTGTCCAAGGCATAAGGACGCAAATTTCTTTTGACCCTGTCATATTGGTATTCATTGGATAGCTCTCGCTGAGTACTTTCTGATGAGTACCCATGTTTCAGGAGTTTAGTAATTTTTCAGGTTTTTTGCATCATTTTGCAATTGGCCAAATTAGCCACCACCAGCATTAAAGGATTAAGAGAAATGGTAGTTGCATGGTTTCACATAAATTTGTTATTAGCCCTTCCAATACTGAGTCTACTTTCTTCGAAAGCACAAGGATGCAAACACTTTTGAAAACCACCTCAAACCTGTCATGATGGTATTCATTGTGTATAGCTCTTGCAGAGCACTCTCAGTTGTGTACCCATGTGCCAGGGTTTCAGTCATTTTCCGTGGTTTTTTTTTTTGCATCATTTTATATTGGCCAAATTAGCCACCAGCAGCATAAGGGTTAGCAAAAACCCTCTACCCCTGTTTACAACTGATAAACCCCATTTACACCACAATACCTGTGGTAGAGACAGGTTGCTGTTTCAATATCCAGGTTCCCAGGTCAATGGTAGCCCCTATGGCAGACCTGTGGTTCACCAGTAAAACCTTAATTTCTACCATTATTTAGCAATTTGAAATCTACCATAATGTGTGGTAAGTATGTGGCTGTTATGTGGCACTGTCTCTGTTATGTGGTTAGTATGTGGCAGTTACCTGGTAGACCCTAAAACCATGCAATTACTAGACACACTTATACCACAGAACAACCTACTTTCAGCCATATTTGTGCCACAAAATGTTTTTTTTTTAGTAAATGACAAATATGAGGAAATGAAGGGAAACTATGACATATGGTAATTGGCACCAGATAGATTAATTGAGCCTCCCATGCCTGGAGATCTTCTTGACAAGTGTTGGCTGGACCTTTGATATTTTTGAAAATAACTTTGGAATTAATCACAAATTCACAAAATATTTGTTGGAGGTTTGTGTGTGTTGGATTTTTATCAAAAAAATTTCCTTCAAAAAAGTCAGGCAGTTCTGGGCCCTACATGAATAGATCAAAGAGAAATGGTGATGGATTAATATGAGAATATGAAGTACAATCATAACATACAGCAATTGGCTTCACATAGATTCATTATTAGATGTATGAATATGAGAATAATAAGTACTACTATGACAGACAGTAATTGGCTCCACATTGATTCATCATTAAGTGGATAACTCAATGGGTATGCTGAGGCTACTTTCGCCCAAGGCACAAGGATGCAAAGATTTTTGAAACCCATCTAAACCCTGTCATGTTGATATTTATTGGATAGCCCTTGCTACATACTTTCAGATAGGTACCCATGTGCAAGGGTTTCACTTAATTTTTCATTTTCTTTTTTCATCATTTTGTATTGGCCAAAATAGCCAGCAGCAGCATAAGGGTTAAGCAAATTCCAGGCTCAAAGCTGCGTACCATAATCGCAATCTGACACAATAATGTGTGCTTAATGGAAATTGTATAACTATTTCTACATATAATAGGGGGACGGGGCTAGGATCAAGGTCCACCAGATAACATTCTTCAAACCCCACAATAGAATGAATGAAAGCATGAGTGACTGCAACATTCAGTTCAGCTCCAGGCAACAGGGATACAAACCACTGTTCGACTTCAACATCATGGCCATACACATGGACAAGGAGAAACTAGTTTAGGTAATGCTCATACAGGTAATGACAAAAGTACATTGTTAAGGATTCAAATGTTAAATGATGGTATAGCAATGACTTCATCAATTATAGCTTGATGGTTAAATCAACCTTGTATAAGGATTTACCTAAAATGGACCACCATTACATGTTCTCCTTTCATTGACTACCTCAAAGGAATTGGGATTGAGTAAATAAATAATTAACAGTTGGATGAGGAAGCTATGTTATTACCTGAGAAAAACAACAGCTGACCAAATTAGAATACTCGCTGTGAGCTGGGATAAGGAGAGGATGGAGCATGATACCAGAAAGATAAACTCTCAGAGAATGAGATAGAATTCTACACCTCATTATATCTCGCTCTGTGCTGGAATTGAGATTATACTAATTCTAGGATTGGATTACGAAGTACTGATCCATAGAGAAACTGTTTAAATGAATGAATGAGGATGCTGAACCCAATATTTGCTCAAAGAAGTCTATACCACAAAAACTGACAGTAAATACACTTTACAACCTTATAACAGATACTTGCACTGGACTGGCATTGGTTATAAATGGTTAAGGACACACCAAAGGACTACTAATATGTATAGACAGTGAGCAGTTTTTTAACCCTTCCAATGCTGAGGCTACTTTCGTCCAGAGCACAAGGATGCAAAGATATTTCGAAACCATCTAAACCCTGTCTTGTTGGTATTCATTGGATAGCTCTTGCTGAGTACTCATATGCCAGGGTTTCAGTCATGTTTTCTGGGGGTTTTTTTGCAATGTTTTAATTTGTTTTGGCCAAATTAGCCACTAGCAGCATAAGGGTTAACAGATACCTGCACTGAGATGGTATAATATATATATATAGTGCACAACTAGCCCAAGGACTATTTCAATTTACTAATACCATTGATGGTGCATAATAAATTCATAATAGACATTTATTCAAAGGTGGGATCAAGAACAAGAATTCCATGAGATATTGAAGCATATCTCTTATCATAAACAGTTAATATTCAATTCACCATACATCTCCATATGACATGATCAAATGGAATCAGTATGTTTATCCCTAGGAGGCAGCTTCATTGTGTGGACAGGTGAATAGACTTAATTTATTGACCTATTCTAACCAGCCATTGATAATATGGTAGGAAAATCAGACTAGATCATCAGTGGAAAGTCTACCAGAGGGAAAAGCTACAGGTTAGGTGGATTCATGCTTGTTTTAACCTAATTTAACCCTTATGCTGCTGGTGGTTAATTTTTGCCAAAACAAAATGATGCAAAAAATCTGGAAAATGACTGAAACCCTGGTACACTGGTACTCATCTGAGAGTACTTGTTCATACCTTTCCAATGAATACCAATATGACTGGGTTTAGATGGTTTTCAACGATTTTTGCATCCTTGTGCTTTAGAGGAAAGTAGCCTCAGCATTGGAAGGGTTAAAAGGAGATGTATAGGCTTGTTTTGCCAGGTGGATTTGCAAGCAGGTGGATCTATTTATGCCTTATTACTTGAACACGTGTTTCAAAATAACAAAAAAGTACACCTTAACAATAGATGTTTCCCCATACCACAACCTCATACGCAACCATACCCTGATAAGTGAGTACATTTCATCAAAGTATGTGCTAACCACAAACTTGACAACACCCTTGACAGTCTTTGTAAAGAAAATGTAAGCACTAATCTAGCCAACCACTCACTACTTATTTATAAAGTGTACTGACGTCAAGTTTACGCTTCTGCATGGCTAGAACCACAGTAGTGGGATCTGAACAGGAGATCAGTTAAATCAGATAGCATTAGTGAGTGGCTTCATTGACCCATTTCCTGTGGGTGTGGACATGCATGACAACTATACCACATCCAGTCAAAACCAAACAAATCACATAACTCCTCTTTAGAAGGAAATGGGTCGACGTAACTGGAACAACTTATACAGTAATTTTTAACCTTTTCTACATTCTATACCCAAACAATAATACAAGCAGTTTCAACCTTGTAAGTGGGCATAAGCAAGTCTTTAACATAAAACACCTCTATAGAATTTGGAGCTGGAATACTGCAAACTTCAGGAGTGGAATATATTTTCAATACTTTTGAAATGATAAAAAAGTCAGAATTGCAAAAGGAGAAGCACTGAGATGTTAGTAAAGGAATCAAAGAATCAGGATGTCCTTTTTAACTAAAGCAGTGGTAACTTACTATCCTAGGGATATTCTGTTCATTAACAATGTAAACTGTTATATAGTTCAACCCTGGGATGCATGGAGATATCTGGTAGTATCTGTTAACCACTGCTAGGGAACATCTTCATTGTGAGTTAGTGAATAACCGTGTTTATTACACTACGGAAAACTGTTTATGAGTGAGGCTACTTGGAATTAAGAGAAGAGATAAGTATCTTCACATTCACCTCTCTATGTTAAGGATTTAAGATTCTGTTCTAATTGTTCCATTCAACAGCTATTACTTGGGAGGATCACTTAGGAACCAAACCAAAATGGAATCTGGCTCAGGGGATTGGTACGAGAATGAAACCGACATAGAAGACTATGACTACTACAATGAGAGTACCAGTTCTCTATATACTCTAGAACCCGTCATTTTTCGCTACACAGCACTTATTCTGTTCATCGTTGGCACTGTGGGAAATCTACTTTCCATAGTGGTATGGCAAGGCACTGTGCTCTCCAAGAAGCCATCGGCTTTCTTCATCACTGCTCTGGCAGTGATCGACCTGCTCGTTCTCTACGTGCGCATGGGACCTGAACTCTACACATCCCTGACCGGGACAGCCTTGGATTTATACAGTAGCGCCACCTGTAACATATCCCTCTACCTGAACTACACTGTCAACCTGTGGGCTGCGTGGATACTGGTGGACCTGACGGCCCAGAGGGCGCTAGTGGTAGCATTACCGCTAAAGGCGAGGTTCCTAACTACGCGAAAGATCAAGTGGATAACTCTACTAGTGACCCTGGTGATACTGGGTGGGATGAATATTCCCATATTATTCTCATCTGTAGTTGTGGTTCCAATGGAAGAATGCCAGTCAAATCACTATGTGAACAAGGTTCTGCCGATGCTGGATTTAGCCATAGGGGTGGCGCTACCGTTTATCATACTCTTCATAACAAACAGCATCATCATTCACAAAATGGTGCACAGCAGCAAAGTCAGTCAATTTCATCAGAGGAATCAAGTGATCTCCTCGAGTGTGATTCTCGTAGTTATAAGTGTGGCTTTCTTGGTGCTGAACCTGCCAGTGGCTATGTTCATACTACTCAACAACTTGGAAGCGTTCGCTTTTTACGCAGAGGCCCACGAGGACTGGGATGTGATCAAAAACTTCATACTCAGTATGACGATGCTCTTACAGTACCTCAATAGTGTAATCAACTTCTTCCTCTACTGCCTCAGTGGTGCCACCTTCAGGAGAGAGCTCAAACTACTTCTGCGGAAGTGCCTAAAATGCTGCAGCAAGTGTGGCCAAACTAATAAAGGGGCACCTACTTCTAAAGTTGCCACTATAGTTGCTCTCAAATATGCAAGAAAGATATAAGTGGTCTAGTCAGTAGGTAACCACAAAAATAACTAGACAAAAATTGTATTGTGTACACAGTGGAACTTAACTTCCAATCTAAAAACCTCTAGATGTTGATCATCTTTATATGCTGAATACTCAAGATATTTGTCACCTGAAAAATTGTAAATGGTGAACCTCGATTATTTATAAAACTGTTCATGTTAATTCACATATTTATGACCCAAGGAAGTCCATTTTCTACTACGTACATACTATAGTGAACCTCCACAACTTGTTCAATAGTTTTTCTTTCACTTTTTTTGACACTGGGGTTGAGGGTGTTCAATCTCTGTTGTCTTCACTGTAAATGTCACCATCAGTTCTAAAAGTGAACCTCACTAATTGACGGGGGTGTAATAGGGACCTGTGCTATTTAACCGTCTACTGACCTGATGATGATGTGGTGTTGTAATCACGATGGTTTGCAACTTATCAAAGTCCCTATTTGTATGAAAAACACTAGAAAATACACTGGAACTAAACTTACTTGTGTTCACCATCCAAGGATGGTGAACACGTATGGAGGTGTTTACATTATGAAAGTGTTCAAGTTGACATTTATGGAGGTGTCTACATTATCAAGGTGTTCAAGTGACATCAATGGAGGTATCTACATTACTAAGGTGATCAAGTTGACATTTAGGGAGGCTTCTACATTATTAAGGTGGTCAAGAGTTCATTTACGAGGATATCTAAATTATAAAGATGTTCAAGTTGACATTTATGGAGGTGTCTATATTATAAAGATGTTCAAGTTGACATTAATAGGGGTGTCTACATTATAAAGTTGTTCAAGTTGACAACAATGGAGCTTATTACATTATACACATGTTCAAGTTGACATTTATAAAGGTGTTCAAGTGTTTATGGAGGTGTTTAAATAGTAAAGGTGTTCCAGTAAACTTAAATAGGATTTTATCAAATTGTGCAAGTTCTACAGTAGACAAGAATATCAATTATTTAGCAAATATTAAGGGCTTTATAGAATTTACCAGCTAAATCAAAGAACATGCAGATTCTCTTTCAATCATACAATACATCTTCTTTTTCTTTTTTTGGAAATTATGGAAAAGTTTGAAAAAAGAATAATATAATTTGTTGAAACATGAAAATAAAACTCAAATACTACCTTAATAAATCTACTTCACACACAAAACTAACTGCTATACTTGTATAGGTAAAACCACTTTAAGCATTAAGGGGTTAATAGGCATTTCAACTTAGGGTGGTTCCTAAACCATATGACTATGATGAGTTGCATGCTGTTATGATAGAATAAGTTATAAAAAGTAACATGACAAACTAGGTATATAATGAATGGTCCGGAAACTCATTGTGTGGGCCTTTCACGCGTCTTTTCAGGATAGGATGAGTGACATCAAACACACCCAGCATTCATCAAGGCTGATGCATTCAAGGCTAGCTGGGGGATTCCTTTCTAAGTGATATTATCATTGGCCATGCCTTTGCAACAGAGTCACTTAAATCGTTCTACTTTACATTCAAATATGTCAGGAAAAAATACATGTTAAAGGCCTCATGTGAGCCTGAATGAACCTAAAATAGCACACTTTTATACAGCACAATATGTTAGAATTTCCCAAGCATGTTTTGAGCCGTGATACAAAAATCTCTCTTCATCATGTAATTAACTATATCAGGAAAATGATATGTTGCTTACTATTGTACACCAAAAAGTGCTCTTTTTAACACATTCCTGTCATGAGAGAGGAATTAAGATAGTGGAAAACATTCTCGCACTCATAAGCAACACTCCTTCAGGCTTCAACATTCTTAATAAGATCTATCTTCTTGCCCCAGTTTGTTTCACAGTTTTCATATGAGGAGTACATATGTTCATAGTTATATCCTACAGTCATGAAATGAATACAATTACAGAGTTAAATTTGTAATCTGATGAGATTACTTTCTGGACCTGTAACACTGAAATATTGGTAATTCGGTCCACACTTCTGAGCATAGTATTCTTGCTCATACAGGGGTGTCCAAATATTGAAGTGCTGGAGCACAGACAATTTCTCCTGGAGCACAGACAATTTATCCTGGAGCACAGACAATTTCTCATGGAGCACAGACAATTTTGGTAGTCACTGTGCAACAGTTATTCTAAATATTTTCACCAGCTGACATTACCTTATCAGCCTTCTTAACAACAATGAAGACCTAGATCATTATCAAAAGGTGATATCAATGGATGAAGTTTACAAGTTTTCTGAATACAATTCATATTTAAAATGCAGGTGAAACATTTCATAGACTCATTTGGATAGTCATGCATTCAATTATTTCCTGAATAAGAGTGATTGAAAGTTTTGTCTTGTCGCACATTTTGAGACCATTGTCGTACACTGGTGTGACAATGCGACAGTTAGACATCCCTGCTCAGAGTGATCAGCCCCTGTTCAGGTTGCCGGGCTGGGCTACTTCCTTCACAAAGTTAAACGTGTATTTTCCCTTATTTCTTTCATCACAGCAGAAACAAGCTCAATCACTCATGGATGAAACCTCTACATCTTTAACCCTTATGCTGCTGGTGGCTTATTTGGTCAATGCAAAATTATGAAAAAAGCTGGAAAATGACTGAAACCATGGCATATGGATACTCATCTGAGAGTACTCAGCAAGAGCTTTCCAATGAATACCAACATAATAAAGGTTTAAATGGTTTTCAAAACTTTTTGCTCTTTTCTCCCATGGACGAAAGTAGCCTCAGCATGGAAAGGGTTAAAGATATTACACCACCAGCAATAGGAAAGTTTAAGTGTCACTGAAATGAGGCCATCTCAAAAAGGAACATCAGCTTTACCAAAGAAACTACCTTTAATGCTTACTAATCTGAAAACGACCAGCCCTCTCGCTGTGACCCAAAAGTTACCTACTTCACAGCAAAATGTGGCATGAAAATCTGGAAAGCAATACATATTTGAACTAATATTAGCCTTGATCCACCCATTTACATCCTGAAAATACACATGGTCTTAAACATACTGAGATATCTTGATAATAGCAGTATTTTTGGAAAAATGTCCAGTCATATTTACCTTCCCTCCAATCTTCATAAAAAAATTCCTACTTCACATTTAAGTTGTCAGACCACTTTAATCGCACATATGGGTTGAATGTGCCAGGCATTTATGATTACATGGGTTTCATTATAGAAATTGTCAATTAGCCTGTGCCATTTATAAGTACAGCCAATTAGTAGCTGCTGAAACTGAGTGGGTTCAAGGCATTCAATTAGCGAACAATCAGATTCCATGTAATACTCTCATTTAACAACTTTTGTCAGTTCTTTTTATCCATCAAAGGCACGAGTCATTTCAGACTATCACAGGATTAGATAGCACTAACTGAATGAAGCAATGATGGTTAATTTTGTGATAAAAGCCTATTATATGACGAGTTCTGAAACTAACTAACCAGTATGTGGAGCCCTATTTACAATAGGTAATATACCAAGCTGAATGATACATAAAATGGAAGCTCAGAGGGTCTACTTTCAAGATTGTATCCATCAGTTGCCTTATTAAAACTAATACGTCTTTAAGTACAACTAAAAGATCCAAAATATCAAATTTCCACCGTTTTTTGCATATATAATCTAAAAATGGGGTCACTCGGTGCAAACACAAATTTAACATTTCTTTTCACTAAACAAGGATCTAGTTAACTGTAAGACTATGTTGAATGAAAACCATTACTAAGAAGCTGAAAAGGTAGAGTGAGTTGGTCATTAGGTGAGCTTTTACCAAGTTGCTGCCTTACTACTGCTACCATGTATGACGCCATATTTTCAATCAAAAAGATGTGCAAAGGGTCTAATAATGATTAAATGATTGCTCATAGTGTCCTCTTTACGAAAATATCAATTGCATACCTGCAAAATCTCATACAATACTTTAATCTAAACAAAAAGTTTCAAAAATACAATTTTTTCATGCTTCTGCATATTTACCCTAAAAGTGGGGTCACTCAGTACAACACACATCTTTAACATTTGTCTTCATTGATTTCACTAGTAAAGAACCTTAATAACTGTCAAGAGTAATTTAAATGAAAAATAATGTTAGAAGGTACACAACTAGATTGAGGTGCTCATTAGGTGAGTTTTCACCAAGTTGCTGTATATAGCCATCACTATAGCTATTATGTACGAAGCCAATTGTTTAATACAAAAATGTGCAAGGGGGTCTAATAATACATCAAATGAAAGCTTATAGTGTCTACTTTTCAGATATATGTATTGCCTGTCTGAACAACTTCATATATGCCTTTTATTAAAACTTTAAGGTCCAAAAATAGTTAATTTTTACCCGTTTCTACACCCTAAATATGAGGTCATTCAGTGCAGGAACAACCTTTAAATTCCATTTTAAGTGTTTTCACTACACAACGACCTTATCGATTATCAACAGTAATTTGAATGAGCAATATTGATAAGAAGCCCACCGAACTAGGATTTGATTGAAGAGCATTTTTTCATTGTTATCACTACTTCAAAAAGGTTGCCATGGAAACGGTGCGATATCTCCAGTTGTACAACTTTTTGGTTCCGGCATCACATGGTTTCTGAATCCGGAGATTCTTAGCTTTCATTTGATGTATGGTGCTGCTTGTTCTACCGCCGGCTGGGGTTACTCCTACAATAAGCCACTTTTGGGGTCTCTGCTGCTACACTAATAGGAAGTACTGCATTAATAAATCAACCGATATACATATAACAATGGCAAATAAGGCACTAAATATGCTTATATATGCCCCATAAATCTAATCTACTGGAATCTGGAACGTACCATTATTCTAAAACAACTGGAGCACTATCATTATATCATGCTAGTGTAATAATAACCACATTTCATGCTGCTTGATGGCTGACATGACTCATAGTGTGAATACCCAGCTAAAAGAGCTCATAGTGGTGATTGACGCCCAGCGCACACTCCTGCAGAACACACATTTTTGGTAAGTTGTGCTTAGAATATATACATAAGTCAAATCTGCTAAGAAGGTACCTGACAGGACAACTTAAAAGTGGTACATTGGGGCATGGTTTAACATATTTCTCAAGGAGCTTTCTTTCGAGACAGTTCAGTCTTCATAGACAGCCATTTCTCTCTCTTTAACCTTCCATTGCTGAGGCTTCTTTCGTCCTAAAGGTATTCAGTTTATAGTCTTGTATCCACCGAAGTGCTAAGCACAAGGATGTAAAGACTTTTGAAAGCCATTTAAAAACCCTGCCATATTGGTATTCATGGTATAGCTCTCGCTGATCACTCTCAGATCAGTACCCATGTGCCAGGGTTTCAGTCATTTCTCAGGTTTTTTGCATCATTTTGTATTGGCCAAATTAGCCATCAGCAGCATAGGGGTAAACAGGTGATTTCCTGATCAGGTTTGACTGTATATCATAGAGATGCAATCTTGTATATTTTTTAACCATTCCAATGCTACGGCTACTTTCGCCAAAGGCACAAGAAAGCAAATATTTTTAAAACACCTTAACTCTGTCATGTTGGTATTCATTGGGAAGGCCTCGCAAAGTACTCTAAGATGAGCACCCATGTGCCAGGGTTTCATTCATTGCTTATGTTTTTGCATCATTTTGTATTGGCCAAATAAACTACCTGCAGCACAAGGGTCAATCTTAAAAATGATTTTCTAACTGACCTTAGTTTAAAACAACTTTAAGCTAGCTAATTATTCATTGATATGAGACAGCCAATTGAGTTTTAAAATGCAATCAGAGAGTGCTATAATATAAAGGTACAATGGGCTTGCCAGTGTAAGAAACATGCCTTAAAAAGAAAGATCATATGATTGATTGTGACAGAAAAAAATTGATACCTAGATTTTTGAAAAACATACATTACAAAGATGGGGAAATACCTTATGCTGTATTTTTTCACCAAAATAGCTTATAAAACTCAAGATGGTAGGAGTAACACTTTCTGGAAATTTTTGTATAGAATTGCATTTGAAAAAGTAATCTTTCTCTGTGTAATTTGTACCAATTACCCAGTTAATTTGGTCTCAAAAACACCTCATACTCTGTGCAATGCTTTCAAAAATGTTGATCAAAAGATATTATCTAAATGCACCATTTTGTGTGATATGCACATTTCCCAACTTTTTGTGATATACGCATTTCACCATTTTGTGTGAGATACAAATTTCCCCATTTGTATCAACCTTATCTATCGATCTTGAGTGTTATCTTTAGCTGAAAAGGCAATGTATTGTAGCTGCGACTTAAATGGTTTTCATAAACTAAATTGAACCCCTACCTCTATGCAATAGGTCTATCCCCCTGCTGTCATTTTTATTTTTTGAAAATTTTCTCAATCCGTGCAATCAATGTTAAGATTTTGGTAGAAAATGCCCATATTTTAAAGGAACTTTTTTCCGTTTGGTTTTATTATCCTGTTTTGGTACTTTTTTTTCAGAGCACCCCACAATCTCGTCATTACCATGGAACACATGGATCTGACTGTGACACCTTGGAACAGCAGTGTACTACACTTCAACAAAAGCGAATCGATCAACAATAGCATGGAAAGTGGCAATAACAGCTATGAATATGAACACGAATATGAATATGTATATGAGTATGAATATGTGTATGAGGAGGTGCCACTTGATCCTCTCATGAAGGCAGATATAAATTTATTCCTGTCTCTGGGAATCCTGATATTGGTTGTAGGGACAACTGGCAACCTCCTCTCCCTCTCTGTGTGGGTGTGCACAGGTCTTCGCAAGCAGCGGCTGGCCGCCTACATGACAGTCCTTGCCATTGGGGACCTGCTCACGCTGAATGGCCGGCTTCTCCCTGAAATCATTGGCACCTTGGTAGGGGTGTACCCAAACGAAATAAATGCACCTTTGTGTTATGGCAGCACTTACCTTATATATGTCTCAGGTCACCTGGTTGGTTGGTCGCTGATGCTGATGACCATACAAAAAGCCATAGCAGTAAGCGCCCCCTTGAGGGCCAAGAGATACATCACAAGACGAGCAGAATGGATAACTGTCACTATTATGGTCATCTTCATATTGGGGATAAATTCCCATTTGTTTTGGACATTCTCCTTCGAACCTGACACCAATCCTGACTACCCTTGCAGAGGTAACACTTTTATTAAGCAAATATGGTCATGGTTGGATACATTGATTGCAGTTTTCTTGCCATTTCTAGGACTTATCATTAGCAATGTTATCATCATTTACAAAGTGGTCCAATCAAGCCATAAACGACAGCAGGACTTGGGAGCCCATACAGACAGTAACCTCGCATCAACCAGCACAATCTTGATAGTCCTCAGTTTGGCCTTTCTTTTCTTGAATATGCCAGTGCAGATATACATTTACCTGAATGATAATGACCTCACTGATTTGAAAGATTATGAAGAGGCTTTTACGGTAACTACACTATTTCACCTTCAGTACATGAACAGTGCCATCAACTTCTTTGTTTATTGTCTGACTTGGAAAAGCTTCAGGAGAAAATTGAAACTTCTGTTTTGCAGAGCATGCACATCTAGAGCTCACAACTCACAAGCAAGTTACACCACAGATTTGCCTGAATTTAAGACGAGAAAACAGACTTCTAATACACAGGCCAAAAAGGAAAATCAGACTTCAACTGAAAATTAACCCTGCAAAGAAAAAAATGCAATGATTTGTGTGTAATAAATATGTAACTTTTATCAAAATATAAAATATATTATAAGAATTATTGATAAGCCAATGCAGATTCTTGCTTCATTCATGGCTCTAGCATGTTGGTGCTGTTGGCAGCTTCCTGACCATTCTTACAGTAGTATATTGGTTTTATATTGGTTTTGATTGGGTGTTGAACTTCAATATTTATAATTCAATATCTTTATGCTTGTAGTCATATATTTCATGTTGTATATCAATGACTTATAACTTTGTACTGATTTTTATTTTGATGTCAATAAAATCAATCAATCAATAAATCAGTAAAGTTCTGGTGTGGATGTGTGCGTGGAGCAATTAACAGATAACATAGTCCTACACAGTGTAGGACCAGGTTGATGCCTAACCTGGAATTGCCCCTTTATTCCTCTTCCAACTACATGCTAATCCTAGACCTTTCTGGCCATATACCAGTGTGACATTGCCTTCAAATGGTTCCAGGGCTCGACATTGGTGCTTGCCCTATTGCCCCGGGCAAGTAGAATTTGTAAATTATAGCTGTGGGGCAGGTGAAAACTGCATCTTGCTTGCCCCACTGGGAAAGTATGCTTTGTATATTTCAGGTTTACTTTTGAAAATGTGGGCAAGTTTCATGGTCTGGCATCCAAGCTTGTCCTTGAAAATATGCTTTCACGTGCCAGAACCATGTTCTACTGGGTTTTAAATGAAATATTATCAAACATAAAAATTCTCAAGCGCATGTGAAAGTTGGAGTAGGGCAAATGAAAATTGAATCTCACTTGCCCTACAGGGCAATTCGCTGCAAAAGTTAACATCGTGCCTTGGGTTCCTTATTGATCTTTAACCTATTGATGCCTGGAGAGCACCGAGACAAATTTCATCTGGATCTATGATACTATTGAAAAAAACTTTGGAATAAATAAAAAAAAAGATTGATTTGAAGGAGAGGTGATGGTTTTTTGGTCATAATTTTCCATTCAAACATTTTACAAAAAATGATGAGATCAGAACATCACAAAAAACAGTCATTTTGCCATTTTGGGCACTACAAGGGTGGTTGGGTTAGGATTTTTTTTATCTTATAAGAACAAATATAGGGCGTAGATCAGATGCATGACCAACGCAGATCTATTGCAACTGACACATAAAAATTAGTTTGACTTCTTGAAAAAATGGCCATTGTCAAATCCATGCAAAACAGTATTTATTGTATAGAGCATCATATTGAGCCTAGTCAAAACACCATGTACCTCAAGTCACTGGCAACTTTCTTGCATGCCCTGGCCATAATTTGAACCCAGGCAGTGATGAAAGACAGCAAGTAGATTAGCAAGGAAGTTGTAGCTGAGAACTGCCACCCGGTAAATTCAATCTATAACACACATATACATATATATATATATATATATATATATATATATATATATATATATATATATATATATATATATATATATATATATATATATATATATATATATGTATATACATATATACATAATTTATATATAAATATATATATATATATATATATATATATATATATATACATATATATATATATATATATATACATATATATATATATACATATATATATATACATATATATATATATATACATATATTTATAGATTTATATACATATATTTATACAGATTTATATACATATATATATATATATATATATATATATATATATATATATATATATATATATATATATATATATATATATAGGATGGAAATTTGCTGAGCTATATATCTTCAGAACATTGAAGCAGTCACCTGATTCATATTCTATTCCATACATTTACTATTGATATTTTATTTACATTTCGATGTGTTTCAAGCTTGTGATGTTGACATTAGAAGAAATCTATGCCCACTGTGTACATAATTCCTGCCTAATTGTTATCTAGCTTACTAATGCCCCAGACTGCAGGTCAAATATGACTTTAGTCTCAGCATCAACTGGATAAATATTTCAAAGCGGAAGTCGATATGGCAGTAACTTATACATAGCACACAACAGTGCCAATATTTGACTAGTATGCCCTTTAACTACAGGAATAATTTCCTTTAATTAATCTAACACAATGGTATGGTTGATAATGGAAACCTTGCAAGGCCGCATCGCCAATTTGCACAGCTTTCTTTGTTAAAAGCCTTAGCAACCCCCACTTAACTGGTGGGGAAATAATAACTATTAAATAATGGCTTAATAACCAATGGGACAGGTCATATATCGCCAGATAAAATCAAACATACTGATTGATCACATAGCTTTGCTTGAGAGCACGCACTACACACTACACGGTATGGCTGTAGGGATGCTCCTGGTCAGGCATAATGATACAATTGGTGAGAGGTGGGCACTGAGCATGAAGATTTCCATTCATGCAGAAGAAATGTACTATTAGGAAAAGTGACCTACATATAAGTCAAAGGTTCAGGGTTAACTTGCTTCAGCTCCGAAGGAAATGCTTAAGGTATGTATGTATTACTGTATTTCGTCAGAACGAGTAATCTAAAATTCACTACAAATGTGTATTTTGCACTATGAGAATCCCTTAGACTGCGAGAAAGAATATCAGCAGCTAGGTCAAATACATACATACATGGTTACATATCAACAGAGAAGTAACTGGTTACAGCAGTTATATTCATTCTAGTTGAAAAAGTTTCAAGATCCCCCACAGTTCTTAATACATTGACTAAGTTTTCCTGGGTAAGCTCCCAGATGCTGGAGCTGGATGAAACCATGCATGCATTACCATGGTGTGAAGTAAAGCTGGGTAGCCATTCCACACTGACCCTCACATTGATCATCTTAGTACACTGAGCTCGCTTGAGTACACTCTAAAAGCTATACACATTTTAGCATTGACATAGGCATTAAACAACCAGGGATTGGAAAATCTGGGTCTCCCCTATGAGAAAGTTTTCCTCTTCAGCCACAAGTAATTACCTTTCTGCTCACTGGGAAATACTGATACTCCGCCTCTTGTTCCTTTCGAAATGCAACTTTGAAAACAAATTCAAATATGTTCCATACATAAGCCTTTAGAGAGTAAATTCAATTTTCAAGCTTTACTCTAAGTTTAAAATGCTATGAACTTGGCAGTATTTTGATATATTTGCTACCTGTATAAGGTGTCAGTAATTAACAGAAACAGAAATAGTTGGGTTGACCAACTGTTGCAATGTTGCACCAGCGCAATTATGGACCACTGTAGCATTGGGTTGGGTAGATCAGTTCAGATGTCAAACCCCTACCCCACTAACATTTATCCCATATCTTTCCTATATTTCTATTCTTCTTTCCTGGGTACCTAGTATTCATTTGACAATTGTTTCTATTTGTAATGCATTGGGGGATGTAGGAAGGCTATGGGTGGGTGGTTGTAGTTATTAAATGGGCTGATTTCTGATTGGTCAATGGGTGTTGACAAGGAGGGGGGGGGGGGGGGGAGAGGAGGGGGGGGGGGGGGGGAGAAGAGGGGGAGGGAATCCAAACTGGAAGGATAATTTGACATACACAGGAATCCAGGCAAGATATAGTTGCCTGTGCCTGGAGAGCAGTGTACTAATTAATATTAGTTATTTGTTTCAAAATATTTTGGGGGTATAGGGCTGCCATTCTTGTCCTAGGGTATTATATACGATATGTATGTGTGCTTGTGAATGTGTATTTCTGTAAGTGTTGATTCATCACTTGTTAGTCTAATCTCAAATAAAATACCTCAATGTTTCGTAACTTGAATTTAATGTCATTTTTTTCCATCCCCCCTCCCACTCTAGTCATTACAGCGCGCACCTTCCAATTTCCCGTATGTGGAGGAAAGATCAATTTAGAGGGAAGGGTACCACAATTTTTCTAATTTTAACTCAAATAACTAATTCTTTCTGGACCTTTGTTGAAAATGTGTATTTTCCAACTTTCAGATTCCATAACTTGTATTTGCCACAAAACCAATCGAGTATAAACAATAAGGAATGGCCAATCCTGGCCAGACCTATTAAGTACAATACTGTAAAGTTCGAAATATTGGCGTGCTTAAATTTAGCGAATTGATCCATTTTTCCATATTAGCGAATCGTAATATTAGCGTGTGAACCATCTCGAAAAGCGCCGCGCCATCTGCAGACAGATATTCAAACTAGACCTGGTTTGATAAACGGCAAATTCACCCCTTAAATGGGCAAACCAAACATCTGCCCCGTTCTCAAAGCAAGGGGCTAGAACACAATGCACACACTAGACACATGTATTACATTCTAAATTAGGGATAGAAGAGACTTTTTTTTTATAATTTATTGTTCCATATACAGTACAATTTCATCCGTGATATATATAATCATATTATACAGTAAGCCTCAATAAGGATTGGGGAATAGAGTGGAATATAAGAGAAACATACAGTGCATATATTTTCCGTACTATATTACTTCCTTTTAAGAAGGTTGTATATGGGTGACCATTTACCCAAAGTTGTTTTAGTACGCTGTGTGATGTTTGATATATATTCTTCTATCACTAGATATTCTTTTAACCTCTTTACGATATCTTTAACAGTTAAGTCTTTTTTCGTCCATTTTGACTTAAAAATTTCATGTTTTGTAACTATTATTATGTAATTTGCTATGATTGATATCGTGTTGTCACCTAATAAAATAGATTCATTAGTCAGCTGTATTGTTTCCCTAAGGTTAATGGTCATCCATTGTTCAATGTCCTGCCATAGATCAGTTATCAAGTTACATTCGCATAGCAGGTGGGTGATGGTCTCTATTTCGCCACATTTATCACACAAGTTGTTATCAGCTATCCCAAAGACATATAGTTTCTTGTTTGTTGCTAATGAGCGGTGCAGGACTTGATAATTGAAAAATTTTATCCTAGCACTTAGGTTACATTTTTGGGTTCTTGAATAGATTTTCTCCCAATTTGTGACCATATGTAAGTGCAATTCCTCTGACCATTTTTCCTGACCTTTTGGGATTGAATTGTTGTTTTTATTGAAAATATGTCTTAGGTTCCTGGTACCTTTCTTATCTTTTGTTAACCATTGTATTGAAATAGGCAGCATTACATCGTATGATATCGGATTAAGTTGTATCTCATCCCTCATATGTCTGGGTATACTGTGCCATAGAGAAATATATTCCAAGAAGGTCATTGGTCGTCCTGTTTTTTCTTCGAGATAGAAGAGACTTGCCGGGGTAAATTGTAATTGATACAGACGAGTGCCTATGGGCAAGGCATGATGGCGCAACCAAATGACCTCTTCACTTGCCAGGTGAATTCAACACTCGGCTTACTCAGTGTCTGTATCAATTTCAACCCACCCACCCAATCCCATATAATCACCTAATTATAATGTAATTTAATACAAGTAAATATGGCACCGTGTAATATGTCCTCCTGCGGCAAATTTCCGACACGGCAAAATTTCCAGATCTACACTATATATATATATATATATATGTATATATATATATATATATATATATATATGAGGACCTTTTACCCTAAATGGTCTCTATAACGGCCTGAGGATTGCACAAGCATGAAACCCAGGGTGGTCAACTTGAGACTGAGTATGTGACTTGCTCCTATGTATATATATATATATATATATATATATATATATATATATATATATATATATATATATATATATATATATATATATATATATATATATATATATAGGCTTGTGCACAGTTTCGGCCGTTTTCTAAAACTAAATATGGATGTTTTGGACTACAAGGCGATGGAGACATAACAGTACATAGAAAATTCAAATGGAACAAATATGAACGGATCGTAATATTAGCGAATCTGACCCACTCGCTTAAGTCGCCAATAATAGTTCCACGTTAATATTTCGAACTTTACAGTATTCCCCATGCCAATGTGATGAATATTTCACATTCTCAGTAAGACAAATGTATGGAATGATTTTGCTAAAGGTTATTCGACTTTCATATACCACATATCTAGGGTTAGTGAAATTAAATAGATAACTATTGACAATTCTCATAAAGTTTTGATCTAATTCAAAATACCTTGCTGCTCTATATATTAAGAGAATATGAGTTCGAACTTATCAATGCTGTGCACTGGGCTGGTTAGTTTATTTTGATTTTAGAAAAATCTTGCCCCATCCATCAGCTGTATGAAACAGTTATCTAATTATATCCCTATTGTTTCCATTACATGTAATGTATAGATACATTACAGCAGGGGTCAGGCTACGCCAAGGAACTGAGGAAGACGGCCAGGCTATAGGTTCCAAAAACTTCATAGCCCGATAGAAAATTTTATAGTCCCATTAAAAAACAAAAACAAAAACGAGCTTCCTCGGTTATCCTAAATAACACACACACACGCACACACACACACATATATATATATATATATATATATATATATATATATATATATATATATATATATATATATATATATATATATATATATATATATATATACATATATATATATGCATATATATATATACATATATATACATATATATACAGTTACACACACACACACACTGCTTGTAGTATTGTTATTCCTCTGAGCATGACCTAAAAATGTTAATCTTATCTTATAGCCAGCCGGGCTACAAAGGCAAATATTCTTATAGCCCGAAACAATTTTCTGTAGCCTCGGGCTATCGGGCTAGTGTGTAACTGGACCCCTGTTACATGTAATGGTAGATCTACCTTTTTACTTCACAGAGTTTAAACCTGGACTACCACACTGCGGCAGAATGAATGATCCCGGTGCAACAACAACTACTATCTCATCTGGAGATGAGATACTAGGATTGAATTTAAGCACAGACTCATATGATGGGAGTGGAGAAAGCGGGAGTGGAGATAGTGGGAGTGGAGAATATGTTTGGGAAACGTTGCCAGCCCATCCTCTAAGCGAACTGGACAATCACCTCTTTGTGTGGATAGGAGTTACAATTCTCATCATTGGAACAATTGGCAATGTGCTTTCTCTATGTGTGTGGCTGTGTTCAAGTCTACGGAAGCATCCCCTTGCCCCATACATGACAACACTGGCCATCGGTGACCTACTGAGCCTGTATGTCAGACTTCTTTCGGAAATCATTGGTATTACATCTGAAGTATCTGATATTGACCAAGCAATTTGCCATCTTATTTTCTACTTAACATACATCTCAGGCCATTTGGTTGGTTGGTCACTCACACTGATGACAATCCAGAAAGCCATTGCAGTGTGCATTCCCCTGAAAGCTTGTCGCTTCATAACCAGGAAGACAGGGTGGATAACTATGATAGTACTGGTTATAGTTATAATGGGAATCAATACCCATGTCTTCTGGACATTTACATATGATCCACTAGCTACAGATGAAAAGTGTCAAGGCAATGCATTTATCATTGATACATGGGCATGGATAGACACATCTCTTGCAGTTTTCTTGCCATTTTTAGGTCTCATCATCAGCAACATCATCATCATCTCTAAACTAGTGGCGGCAAAACGCAGACACACTAAGATGAGTACAAGCAAGGTGACAACTGACAGTAACTTGATATCCAACTGTGCTACCCTGATCACTCTCAGCTTAGCCTTCCTACTGCTTAACCTACCACTGCAGATTTATATCCCTTTACACAATGCCTATCACACAGTTGTGGATGAGTATACTGATGCTTTCCTCATGACAGCATTTTTTCAGCTGCAATACACAAACAGTGCTATCAACTTCTTTGTGTACTGTTTGGCCTGGCCTGCATTCAGACAAAAGCTGGCTTTCTGGTTCTGCAGGCCCTGCATCTGGTGGAAAAAGAAACATGATGAACAAACAAATACAATGACATCTACAACACAAGGAGACTGCAGTCAAACTCAGTCAACACAGTCAGTGTTAAATTCCACCAACAATATCAATTTCCAGGAAAATTTACCTACTTGCAATCATTCAAACATAACTATAACTTGTCTATAGATTTTTGATCAGGAAAATACTAGAATTTTGTTCCTAACTAGCTACTCGCACATGCACTCATTAATTTCCAACTATTTCCATCCCTGATCGCCATTTTGCTGCTAACTCATTTCATCTGAATAAAAGCTCGAATTTGGAATAAAATTAATAGCTCTTCTATAAGCTAGATTTCGTTCCATGACCCCATCCCTATGCTGCACACAGCAGCATGATTGATGAATCTACCCACATGAGGTCTCCAGGGGCACATAGAACTGTCTCTGCCCTACTCCAGCTTACTCCTGCCTGTCCCGGTGCTCAGATGTGGTAACATACAGTGCATCATGGGATACAAAATGGCCGCTCCCAGGAGATGAGTAATGAAGCTCTAGGTTAGACTTTTAATTACAATTTTCTCCACAGCAAACCTTTACTCTTTAAAACCGAAATTATACTAGAATCTTATTCACCAGTGGTTAAAAATTTAGTTACAAGAAGATCTTTGTCTAGATTTCTATATAGCTCGCATCACTTACATACAGAAGCAGTAAGGTACGTGGCAGCGCCCAAAGATCCCTCCTGAGGATTCTATTAGTCCGTCTTGTAAAAATGGGGTTAAGGATGAGAAACAGGTGTTCGTACAGGGTCAACATTATAATGACCTAAGGGTTTCATCTTTTCAAAAGCTCAATATGTTACTTAATGACTTCATGAATCAGTGTGACAATCAGAAGTTTACTCTGGCTATGTCAAGCACTGATCTTGAAGTCATTAAAATGGTTGGTAAATTTGTAAATGCTATATTTTCTCTCAAAGTGTCCATATAAGTTTATATTCAATTTTATTCTGTATACATCTGTCAATATCTTTATGCTTGTAGTCAGATTTGGCATGTTGTATATCAATGACTTATTACTTTGAACTTGTACTATTTTAATGTCAATACAATTAATCAATCAATAAATCAGCAAATTTCTGGTGTGGCATTGTGAGTGGAGCAATTAACCGATAACATAGTCCTACACCTTAGGCCTCGGTTGACGCCTAACCTGGAATTGCCCCTTTATTCATCCTCCTACTACATGCTAATCCTAGACCTTTCTGGCCATATATTAGTGTTACATTGCCTTCATATGGTTTGTTATTGATCATTAACCTATTCATGCCTGGAGAGCACCTTGACGAGTTTCATCTGAATCTATGATACTATTAAAGATAACTTTGGAATAAATCAATAAACAAACTATTTGAAGGAGAGTTGATGGATACTTTTTGATCATAATTTCCATTCAAACATTTTACGAAAAATGATGAGATCAGAACATCACAAAGAATAGTCATTTTGCCATTTTTGGGCACTACAAGGATGATTGGGTTAGGATATTTAATCATATAAGAACAAATATAGGGCGTAGATCAGTTATATGACCAATGCAGATCCATTGCAACTGGCACCTAAAAATTAGTTTGGCTTCTTGAAAAAATGGCCATTGTCAAATCCATGCAAAACAGTATTTATTGTATAGAGCATCATATTGAGCCCATGTACCTCAAGTCACTGGCAACATTCATGCATGCCCTGGCTGAGAACTGCCACCTGGTAAATTCAATCTATAACACACACACACACACACGCATATATATATATATATATATATATATATATATATATATATATATATATATATATATATATATATATATATATACATATATATATATATATATATATATATATATATATATATATTGTATATATATATATATACATATATATGTATACATGTATATGCATATCTATATATATATATAGAGAGAGAGAGAGAGAGAGAGAGAGAGAGAGAGAGAGAGAGAGAGAGAGAGGGGAAGGAAATTTGCTGAACTATATATCTTCAGAACATTGAAGCACACCTGATATTCTATTCCATATATTTAATATTGATATTTTATTTACATTTCATTGTGTTCCAAGCTTGTGATGTTGACATAAGAAAAAATCTATGCCCACTGTGTACATAATTCCTGCCTAATTGTAATCTAGCTTTAGTTACTAATGCCCCAGACTGCTGGTCAAATATGACTCACTTAAATATATCCTCAATGAAATCAAGCATTCTTATAGGACAGTACTTTAGTCTTAGCATCAACTGGATAAATATTTCAAAAGTGAAGTCGATATGGCAGTAACGGGTACACAGCCCACAACAGTGCCAATATTTGACTAGTATGCCCTTCAACTACAGGAATAATTTCCTTTTAATTAATCTAACACAATGGTATGGTTGATAATGGAAACCTTGCAAGGCCGCATCGCCAATTTGCACAGCTTCCTTTGTTCAAGCCCTAGCAACACCCACTTTACTGGTGGGGAAATAATAACTATCAAATAATGGCTTAATAACCAATGGAATAGGTCATGTATCCCAAGATGAAATCAAGCATACTGATTGGTCACATAGCTTTGCTTGAGAGCACGCACGATGCGGTATGGCTGTAGGGATGCTCCTGGTCAGGCATAATGATACAATTGGTGAGAGGTGGGCACTGAGCATGAAGATTTCCATTCATGCAGGAGAAATGGACTATTAGGAAAAGTGACCTACATATAAGTCAAAGGTTCAGGGTAAACGTGCTTCAGCTCTAAAGGAAATGCTAAAGGTATGTATGTTTTACTGTATTTCGTCAGAACGAGTAATCTGAAATTCACTACAAATGTGTATTTTGCACTATGAGAATACCTTAGTCTACAAGAAAGAATATCAGCAGCTAGGTCAAATACATACATGGTTACATATCAACAGAGAAGTAACTGGTTACAGCAGTTTTATTCATTTTGGTTGGAAAAGTTTCATGATCCCTGACAGTTGTTCATACATTGTCTAGGTTTTCCTAGGTAAGCTTCCAGACGCAGAAGCTGGATGAAACCATGCATTACCATGCATGGTGTGCGGTAAAACTTGGTAGCCATTCCACACTGACCCTCACATTGATCATCTTAGTACACTGAGCTCACTTGAGTACACTCTAAAAGCTATACACATCTTAGCATGGACAGTTAGACATTAAACAACCATGGATTGGAAAGTATGAGAAAGTTTTCCTCTTCAGCAACAATTAATTACCTTTCTGCTCAATGGGAAATACTGATACTCTGTCTCTTGTTTCTTTTGAAATGCAACTTTGAAAATAAGTTTAAAGATGTTCAATACCTCAGCTCCCTACATTACCCTTTAGAGAGTAAATTCATTTTTCAAGCTTTACTCTGTTGAAATGTTATGGACTTGGCAGTATTTTGATATATTTCCTACCTGTATAAGGTGTCAGAGGAAAGTAATTAACAGAAACAGAAGTAATTCGGTTGTCCAACAATTGCAATGTTGCACCAGCACAATTATGGACCGCTGTAGCATTGGGTTGAGTAGATCAGTTCAGATGGCCAACCCTTCCCCCACTAACATTTATCCCATATCTTTCCTATACTCTTCTATCCCCTTTCCCTTCCCTAATCCACAACAGTGTGGAAAGCTGGGATACTTAGTGCCTTCTGACCTGTGAAGGGTGACATATATGCTTGTGTGCATAAATAGTTTGGGTGTTGTGGCTAGTGTGGGTGCCTAGTATCCATTTGACAATTGTTGTAGTTGTTTACCGGGCTGATTTCTGATTGGTCAATGGGTGTTGTCAAGGAGGGGGGGGGGGGGGGGGGGGGGGGGGGAGGAAATCCAAACTGGAAGGATAATTTGACAGGGACAGGAATCCAGGCAAGAAATACTTACCTGTGCATGGAGAGGAGTGTACTAATTAATGTGAGTTATTTGTTTCAACATATTTTGGGGGTATAGGGCTGCAATGCTTATCCCAGGGTATTATATATGTATATGTATGTGTGCTTGTGAATGTGCATTTTTGTAAGTGTTGATTCATCACTTGTTAGTCTAATCTCAAATGAATAAAATGTCTCAATGTTTTGTAACTTGAATTTAATGTCATTTTTTTTCCGTCCCGCCCTCCCATGCTAGTCATTACAGCGCAGACCTTCCAATTTCACGTATGTGGAGGAAAGATCAATTTGGAGGGAAGGGTATCACAATTTTTTCAAATTTTAACTCAAATAAACATTTCTTTAAAGATCTTTGTTGAAAATGTGTATTTTCCAAATTTCAGATTCCATAACTTAGGATTAAAGTCACAATTGGAAAAACTGTGATACCCTTGTACATTAACAAAAAACTAGCTATAACAATGCCAAATTTCACGCAAATCTAATAACACTTGATACCCAAAATGCATGTTTGAAGCAACCATGCTTTGTTAAAATTCAATTGGGAAAAAAGAGCCAAAAACATTTTCTTCTCGTCTGCAAGCCTATATGGGAGCTTCTGTAATAGATGGTCTCTCACTCTGCTTGATGATTGCCTATACATTCACAATTGATCTGATTGATTATGAGGGGAAAAATGTAGCTTTTACTGATGTAAAATGTCGATATAATCCTTTATTCACAAATTAACCTCTCAAGCCACTTTAAATGGTCTATTGATCAATTGAGCTCACCATCATTGATATGAAACTAATATCATAGTGCTAACAGAGGGAAATTTTGGACCATTTGGACATCATTGGAACTGAAAATATGAACTTGAAGCATTGGAAAATGTGTACCAATATGAGAAATAGATTTTACTCAATAAGAAATTTATTTCTAATTCTTGAAAGGTTTCTGCCTTAGCCATAACCATAGAAATGCTCCTCTGCTCAACAAGTAGTACTGATAGTCTGTCTCACATGGGTTAACTTACTGCATTTTAGACCGTAAGATGTTGTGTGAAAAAAAGAGAGCCAGGTTGTGAATGGTGACACCTAGCGGCCACTTCAAGAATTATATATTGTATGCTTGATTTTTTGTAATAAAAAATCTCACATTTTCAAATTTCAACTATTTTTTTGAAATAAAGGACATTTTGGAAAATGTCTAATATATATCAGCTACCAACATATTCATCACAGACCTTTTGAAACAAAAGGATTTTTCAATTTGCAGGTTTTTCATTATCAAGTCCTCTGGCTCTGCTCACCTGGATGATAATAAATGTTAAATCAACAAATACATTGCATTTTTTCATGTTATCAATGGAGGCCCATTGATGGACAAATTTTGTCAATCAATATTGGGAACAATTGATGGTAAATCATATACATTTTATGTCATAGATTCTGAGGGCTAGCAAACATATCTCTGGACTAGTAAAAGTTCAGGTAACTAGCATTGCTTGGCTAATGAAAACTTTTATAAATGTTGAGCCCTGTTGACAAAATTTCAATGCAACTTTGATACATAGACAGACTCGATTACCATGGCTAGAAATTGAACCAATGACCTTCCTGTCTACCACTGACCTAATATACTGCCAATTAACCCACTGATCTCCTAAACAGAATGCCACACATAGTATGGCAACTACATGGTCAATAGCTGGCATTGTATCTGACACAAAACCGAGCAAGTATAAATATTAAGGAATGGCCGATACTGGCCAGACTAATTGAGTACAATTGAATATTAATACCTTTAAAATGTCATCACTTCACTGGTCTTTAATCACTCCAGATCACACTGTAGGAACAATATTCCCCGTGCCAATATGATGAATATTTCACATTCTCAGTCAGACAAATGTATGGAATGATTTTGCTAAAGGTTATTCGACTTTCATATACCACATATCTAGGGTTAGTGAAATTAAATAGAAATTTATTGACAATTCTCATAGAGTTTTGGTTAAATGCAAAATACCTGGCTGTTCTATATTTTAAGAGAATATAAGTTCAAACTAATTCATGCTGTGCACTGGGCTGGTTAGTTTCTTTGATTTTAGAAAAATCTTGCCCCATCCATCAGCTGTATGAAACAGTTATCTAACCATATCCCTATTGTTTTCATTAGATGTAATGTATCTACCTTTTTACTTCACAGAGTTTAGACCTGGACTACCACACTGCGGCAGAATGAATGATTCCAGTGCAACAACAACTGCTATCTCATCTGGAGATGAGATACTAGGATTGAATATAAGCACACACTCATATGACGGGAGTGGAGAAAGTGGAAGTGGAGAATATGAATATGTTTGGGAAACGTTGCCATCCCATCCTCTAAGCGAATTGGACAATCAACTCTTTGTGTGGATAGGAGTTACAATTCTCATCATTGGAACAATTGGCAATGTGCTTTCTCTATGTGTGTGGCTGTGTTCAAGTCTACGGAAGCATCCCCTTGCTCCATACATGACAACGCTTGCCATCAGTGACCTACTGAGCCTGTACGCCAGACTTCTTTCAGAAATCATTGGTATTACATCTGGAGAAGATGTATCTCATATTAACCCAGCAATTTGCCATCTTATCTTCTACTTAACATACATCTCAGGCCATTTGGTTGGTTGGTCACTCACACTGATGACAATCCAGAAAGCCATTGCAGTGTGCATTCCCCTGAAAGCTCGTCGCTTCATAACCAGGAGGACAGGGTGGATAACTATGATAGTACTGGTTATGGTTATAATGGGAATCAATACCCATGTCTTCTGGACATTTACATATGATCCACTAGCTACAGATGACAAGTGTCAAAGCAATGCATTTATTGATGATACATGGGCATGGATAGACACATCTCTTGCAGTTTTCTTGCCATTTTTAGGTCTCATCATCAGCAACATCATCATCATCTCGAAACTAGTGGCGGCGAAACGCAGACACACTAAGATGAGTACAAGCAAGGTGACAACTGACAGTAACTTGATCTCCAACTGTGCTACCCTGATCACTCTCAGCTTAGCCTTCCTACTGCTTAATCTACCACTGCAGATTTATATCCCTTTATACAATAGCAATCACTTAGTTGTGGATGAGTATACTAATGATTTCCTCATGACAGCATTTTTGCAGCTGCAATACACAAACAGTGCTATCAACTTCTTTGTGTACTGTTTGGCCTGGGCTGCATTCAGACAAAAGCTGGCTTTCTGGTTCTGCATGCCCTGCATCAGGTGGAAAAAGAAACATGATGACCAAACAAATATGATGACATCTACAAAACAAGGAGACTGCAGTCAAACTCAATCAACACAGCCAGGGTTAAATTCCACCAACAAAATGAATTTCCAGGAAAATTTACCTGCTTGCAATCATTCAAACATAACTATAACTTGTCTTTAGATTTTTGATCAGGAAAATAAACCTGAACATGCCCAGTCAAATGTTGAATCACAAACTTATCTATAGAGGATAATTAAAGGGAAAGTTGCTTGATATCAATTAAATATAATGCAGTAATTTATTTCAACAAGTGTTTCTGCCTCACAACGTTAAGGGAAATACTGTATTCGTTTGAATTAGCTCACAGCCCTCCTGGAACAATGTTGGTAGGGGCATTAGCCAGCAAATATTACTTTCTGGCCTTCTGAACATCCCTTACATCCCCCTGCGAATGCAAATGCAAACCAGTTCTTGGCGCGCGATGGGTTAAGCATCCAACCGGACATGGCATAATAAAAGACAAAAGAGTGCAAAGCATTCAAGCTTTGCAGGACAGCAATGGATTGTTGCCATGATCATTACCGGGAATGGGGTGCAACTAAACCCTTAAAAATACCCCTTCTAGAATTGTTTTCCTAACTAGCTACTCGCATATGCATTCATTCAAAATAAATAAGGTATAGATATTTTAGAGAAGCAGATCTTTGCTAGACCTATTTCCCACAACTGAATATTAATATCTTCTAAATGTCACCACTACACAAATCCTTGAGCACAATTGAGCGCACACCAGGAACTGTATTCCTGATGCTAGCATTATATATATTTCATGTTGATGGCCATTCACAAATATAGCTAGATTTCAAGAGGGTCCTTCAACTTGCTTTTACCAGTCATAACTAGAATAAGTTAAATCAAGTTGAAAAACTTTCATGGTTCTAGAACAGTACGACACATCCAACAGCCCTTTTGGAGGTGTTCTAAGGTGAAACATTTGGGTAAAAAAGAGGTTCTAGAACAGTACGGCACATCAAACAGCCCTTTTTGAGGTGTTCTAAGGTGAAACATTTGGGTAAAAAAGACATAGCATGAAGCAAAAAAGGCCTTGTTGTCATGAGATTGTTGTGTGAGGAAGGAGTTGTCCTACTGTAAATTCTGTTTATTTACCAATGTTTTTAATTTGTAAAACAAGTTTCAGAAATTTCAGAAAAGCTTCAGATCAGCAAATCTATGACATTAACAGGCAGGGTCTTAGCCAGGATTAGAAAATTCACCTTCAAAATAGCAAAAAAAATCTGCCCTTCCAGATTTAGCTACTAAGCTCCTGTAAATCCTAATACCAACTAAATTTAAAAGACAATTACGTCAAAAAGGGCATTTACAGATGATTCATGAGGAAAAGGTAAAAATCAAAAAATTTCAGGAAATGTTTGCTGGACCAAAAGACAGACTGGACGGATGCTGGCAAAGTCCCTGCTAATTGGCAATTCAGATGTCAGCCTTGTTTAAGACAAATAAACAGGATGTATTTATGACATTCTGGTTGTGGAAATGAGGTGGTAAATTCTGATTGAGGAGTTGAGAGGGCATATTGCAATTGATACTGACAAGTGATGAGAGCAGACACCAACTTTTATGTTTCTATAAACCCATTATATTTAGCCTTTAAGAATGGTCAGATTCTATATCATATGGCATATTATTATGACTATTTAATTGTATGATATATTTGAATGTATTTATGATTGTACTTGGTCCGTTGTAAGCCTCTATGACTGGCCAGACTTTTACCCTGTACAGGGTGTCCCAAAAAAAATGCAACGAGCTACATTTTCCTAGATTACAGGGAAAATAGGAAGCCGGTATTTATTAGTTATACACTGTTGGGAAGCTACATATCTCAGCTAAGCACCATGAAAAAATCACAATGAAATGATATTCCTGTGGGTAGATATCCCCCCAAACATGACAACCCCTCTGAGGTGCAATCGCGCGCGACCGGTACTGGCCTGTTCATACACAAGTTAGCAACGAGGTAGATTTTCCCTAATTGCTGGAAAACTATTAGACTGGTATGTATTGTTCTTACATCCTTGAAAAGCTACATATGTCAGCTAACTAACATAGAAAAATCAAAATCGAACAATACTCCTGAGGGAAGATATCCCCAAAAAAGGTCACACCCCCTCCAAAGTGAAATTGCACACGAGAGGTTCTTTTGTGTTTGCATGTAATATTCCCATACAGATGGCTTGAACACCCCTAAAAAATGAATCTTGAGGCATATTGCCATAAGTTGAGGGCAAATTATATTAAAACATCTTTCTGGGCTCAATTAAATTAAAAAGAAGTCTTCCTGAGGTGTAACTTGCTGGCCCACCAATTACTCATAACAGTTGTAAAGGAAGCTAAGGAAGGGTCTGATCAGTGATCAGGCAATTGCTCCACTCAAATTATTCAAAATGGGAATTCGGACCAAGTAATTTTGCTCATGATTGACTGCATTTTGACAGGTAAGCCAGGGCTTTGTTTCACAAGTGGCTGAAGCAGGTTAACGGGTGAAAGCAGGTAAATCAGTGCTAGCTTGTGTACTAACAGGCCAGTACCGGTCGCGCGCGATTTCACATCAGAGGGGGTGTCATGTTTGCTGAGATACCTCCCCACAGGAATAACATTTCATTGAGATTTTTTCATGGTGCTTAGCTGAGATATGTAGCTTTCAAACAGTGTATAAATAATAAATACCGGCTTCCTATTTTCCCTGAAATCTAGGGAAATGTAGCTCGTTGCATTTTTTTTGGGACACCCTGTATCTATATGTAATGAATATACATTTATTTGGATTGGACAATAAACTATTTATCAACAACAACAATTTTTATTACTATGATCTACCACTTTGTTCCAGTCAGTCCTCCCAGGAGTACCAAGGTACCATTATGGTGTCAATGTCTAACAGTTCAATGCTGTTTTTATTTTGCCGAAAAAATATGATTCGAAAAGAATTCTCATAAAGGCCCGCTCATTTAATTTTGGACACAGAAAATAAACAAGATCTTAAGTATTTATCGCGCATACAATGACACAGTTACAAGGGTCAACTTCAAGGTGTGTAAACATGATTATATATCTTACTAAAGCATAGAAGACTTCCATAACATTCTTTCCATAACAAGTCATAACACAGATAAAACTAAAGGGCCTTTCTGTCATGGGAAAGGCAGAAACCTTCCAAGAATTTGAAGATATTTCAGATTAAAAATTATTTGATAATTAAGTATAAAATGATAATTAACATTATCTATTGCACAAGTTATCATGAGGAAATAGCAGAGATTAAAATAAGTGAAGAAAATATTGCACTAATTAGTTCTTACTGTGGGTTGGCACATCATAATTACAAGATACAATTAATCAAATCACAAGATACTATTTATTCAGTGGAGCAATAATAACAACCTTAATGACTGTTCACCTGGGCAGTATGTTTATGAATTCTCATTTTCTAACCTGCGGCCCTCTGTCTTGCCAGATTGCCTTCAGGCACACATTTTATATGCATACTGCCCTGGTGATCAGTCATTAAAGATTTAAAAGTCAAGTTAATTTTTGAATTCTAACTTTTATAAAATAAAGAATTTGGTTAGGTAATTGCATTTAGTGTAATCTTTTCTCAGTGTGATGAGACTAGACAAATAAGCAGAGGAAGGAAGGTGTGTGAAAAATGAGTTTTGTCTACTGAAAACGTAAATAAGGCATAATGTTTGTGCCTAAGCCAAGTATCCCGGACCCATCCTATAGATAACCAATGGTGAACATATATGTTTAACAAGAGGGACGCTGTCAGCGTCAGCTGGTGTTGTTCTAGTGTTACATGACAGAGATCTTTTCTGTATA
>OZ012684.1:16774983-16969983 GCA_963942565.1 Maea johnstoni | reverse complement strand
TGAATAGTGGGCACAGATCATAAATATATGATCCATTCATGCAGCAGAAATTGTATTAAGGGAAGTGACCTACATATCAATCATGGATTGGTAAACATGCTTCAGTTCTGAAGGAAATGCTAAAGGTATGTATGTATTTCTGTATTTTTTAAGAGTAAACTCACTACAAATGTGTATTTTGCACAATGAAAGTCCCTAAGACTGCGAGAAAGAATATCAGCAGCTAGGTCAAATACCTACATGGTTACATATCAACAGAGAGGTAATTGGTTACAGCAGTTTTATTCATTCAGGATGAAGAAGTTACAAGATCACCCACAGCAGTTGTTCATGCATGCTATGAAGATCACTTGAGGTCGATTGAGTACACTTTGAAAGCTATACACATCTAAACATTGACATAGACATTATACAGCCAGGGATTGGAAAATCTGGATCTCCCCTATTAGAAAGTTTTCCTCTTCAGCCACAAGTAATTTTCAGGCTTTAATACTCTGTTTAAAATGCTATGTATCTATCTTTTTACTTCACAGTGTTTAAACATCGACTACCACACTGCAGTATAATGAATAATTCCAGTGCTACAACTCTAGCTGGAGATGAGATACTAGGATTGAATACAAGCATAGACTCATATGATGGAAGTGGAGAGAGTGGGAGTTTAGAACATGAATATGTTTTGGAAACGTTGCCGCTCCATCTTCTAAGCGAACTGGATATTCAACTCTTTGTGAGCATAGGAGTTACAATTCTCATCATTGGAACAATTGGCAATGTGCTTTCTCTATGTGTGTGGCTGTGTTCAAGTCTACGGAAGCACCCCGTTGCCCCATACATGACAACACTGGCTATCGGTGACCTACTAAGCCTGTACGCCAGACTGCTTTTGGAAATCATTGGTATTAAATCTGAAGAATATATACATGAAATTAATGCAGTAAGTTGCTATATATTTTTCTACTCAACATACATCTCAGGCCATTTGGTTGGTTGGTCACTCACACTGATGACCATCCAGAAAGCTGTTGTCGTGTGCATTCCCCTGAAAGCTCGCCGCTTCATAACCAGGAAGACAGGGTGGATAACTATGATAGTACTGGTTATAGTTATAATGGGAATCAATACCCATGTCTTCTGGACATTTACATATGATCCACTAGCTACAGATGAAAAGTGTCAAGGCAATGCATTTATCACTGATACATGGGCATGGATATACGCAGCTCTTGCAGTTTTTATGCCATTTCTAGGTCTCATCATCAGCAACCTCATCATCATCTCTAAACTAGTGGCAGCAAAACGCAGACACACTAAGATGAGTACAAGCAAGGTGACAACTGACAGTAACTTGATCTCCAACTGTGCTACCCTGATCACTCTCAGCTTAGCATTCTTACTGCTTAATCTACCATTGCAGATTTATATCCCTTTACGCAATGCCAATCACATAGTTGTTGACAAGTATACTAATGATTTCCTCATGACAGCATTTTTGCTACTGCAATACACAAACAGTGCTATCAACTTCTTTGTGTACTGTTTGGCCTGGCCTGCATTCAGACAAAAGCTGGCTTTCTGGTTCTGCAGGCCCTGCATCAGGTGGAAAAAGAAACATGATGAACAAACAAATACGATGACATCTACAACACATGGAGACTGCAGTCAAACTCAATCAATGCAGTCAGTGTTAAATTCCACCAACAATATCAATTTCCAGGAAAATCGACCTGCTTGCAATCATTCAAACATAACTATTGACCATACTCGTCTTTAATTTGTCGCAATCAAATATTGAATCACAGAGTTATCTTTAGAGGTTATTAAAGGAAAAGTGGTCTGATTCCAATCAAATATAATGCAGTAATTTATTTCAACAATTGTTTCTGCCTCACAACGTTAAGGGAAATACTGTATTTGTTTGAATTAGCACCCAGAATAAGGTATAGATCTTTGCTAGACCTATTTCCCACAACTGAATATTAATATCTCCTAAATATCACCGCTACTCACACCCTTGAGTACAAGAGAGCATACAGTATTAACTGTATTCCTGATGCTAGCATTATATATACATATCATGTTGATGGCCATTCACAAATATAGCTAGATTTTAAGAGGGTCCTTCAACTTGCTTCAACTTCAACATAACTAGAATAAGTTAAACCAAGTTGAAAATCTTTCACGGTTCTGGAACAGTACAACATATCCAACTGCCTTATTTGAGGTGTTCTAAGGTGAAACATTTGGGTAAAAAAGCAATAAAGGCCCTTTCGTCATGAGGAAGGAGTTGTCCTACTGTAAATTGTTTATTCATTTGTTTTTAATTTGTTACACAAGTTCAGAAGATTCAGAAAAGCTTCAGATCAGCAGATCTATGACATTAACAGGCAGGGTCATAGCCAGGATAAGACAAATTCACCTTCAAAATAGCAAAATAAAATCTGCCCTTCCAGATTTAGCTACCAGGCTCCTGTACATGCTAATACCAACTAAATTTAAAAGACAATTGCGTCAAAAAGGGCATTTTACAGATGATTCATGAGGAAAAGGTAAAGAGTCTAAAAAAGTAAAAAATCGAAAAATTTCAGGAAATGTTTGCTTGACCAAAAGACAGGCTAGGCGGATGCTGGCGAAGTCCCTGCTAATTGGCAATTCAGATGTCAGCCTTGTTTAAGACAAATAAACAGGATGTATTTATGACATTCTGGTTGTGGAAATGAGGTAGTAAATTCTGATTGAGGAGTTGAGAGGGCATATTGCAATTGATACTGACAAGTGATAAAAGCAGACACCAACTTTTATGTTTCTATAAACCCGTTATATTAAGCCTTTAAGAATGGTCAGATTCTATATCATATGGCATATTATTATGACTATTGTTTTAATTGTATGATATATTTGAATGTATTTATGATTGTACTTGGTCTGTTGTAAGCCTCTATGACTGGCCAGACTTTTACCCTGTATGTATATGTAATGAATATACATTTATTTGGATTGGACAATAAACTAGTTATCAACAACAACAATTTTTATTACTATGATCTACCACTTTGTTCCAGTCAGTCCTCCCAGGGGTACCAAGGTACCATTATGGTGTCAATATCTAACAGTTCAATGCTGTTTTTATTTTGCCGAAAAAATATGATTCGAAAAAGAATTCTCATAAAGGCCCGATCATTTAATTTCGGACACAGAAAATAAACAAGATCTGAAATATTTATCACGCATAAAATGACACAGTTACGAGGGTCAACTTCAAGGTGTGTAAATATGATTATATATCTTACTAAAGCATAAAAGACTTCCATAACATTCTTTTCATAACAAGTCATAACACAGATAAAACTAAAGGGCCTTTCTGTCATGGGAAAGGCAGAAACCTTCCAAGCATTTGAAGATATTTCAGATTAAAAATTATTAGATAATTAAGTATAAAATGATATTTAACATTATCTATTGCACAAGTTCTCATGAAAAAATAGCAGAGATTAAAATTAGTGAAGAAAAAATTGCCCTAATAAGTTCTTACTGTGGGTCGGCACATCATAATTACAAGATACAATTAATCAAATCACAAGATACTACTTATTTAGGGGAGTAATAATAACAACCTTAATGACTGTTCATCTGGGCAGTATGTCAAGTTAATTTTTGAATTCTAACTTCTATAAAATAAAGAATTTGGTTATGTAATTGCATTTAGTAGGAAGCAGAGGAAGGAAGGAGTGAAAAATGAGTTTTTTACTGAAAATGTAAATAAGGCATATAAGCATAAGTCAAGTATCCCGGACCCAACCTATAGATACCCAATGGTGAACATATATGTTTAAAACCCAATTAAACAAAATTTAATTTTGCCCCACAGGTCCCTATCGCTATCCCCCTTTTATCCCTCAGTATACTGCACAGCAGTTCTGCATCCTGCTTAAAATCAATTGAATTCTCATAAAGTTTACCATTCTGCCAGCGGTCCGCGCCATGTTTTTTTAAATTTGAAATTTGCATGTGCATTGATGACAAAGAATGACGTCAGCAAACAAACAGGATGCACCTGTATGATCTGATGCTGCCTAATTGTTGGGTGTTTGATAGGGGTTTGTTAACAAAGAATTTCAATTGTGTTGCTATCTATAACAATACAATAAGAGTCGGACATCAATAGGGTTAGTTCCTTTTTATCTTTTGTTTGTAAAAGTTGCATTTTGGGCCTGCGGGGCAAAATTCTAGAGGGTACAATATAACCATAATCAATACTTTTTGTTTGTAAATTCTCTTGTTTTCTACCTTAAAAGGAAGGGCCAGGATACTTGAATTAGGCCAAACCGGTCCTAGCACTACACCTACAAAGTTGGCCAACAAATTGCACACTTACTACCAGCAATTAGAGAAAGGTTGAGAGCTTCATATGTCACTGAGTTTAGGCGGTGTATTCCCCTAGGCAGTCCCTTTGGAGGCCTGTGTTTTATCTAGATCCTAATTGTGGTATAAAGTGTAGCAGCAGAGGCCCAAAAAGTGGCTTATTTTAGGAGTAACCCCAACCGGCAGTAGACCAAGCAGCATCATACATCACATGAAACCTAAGAATCTCAGGATTCAGAAACTGCATGATGCCGAAATCAAAAAGTTGTACAAACCAAGCTATCACAATACTCCTCAATTAAATTCTTATTTGGTGGCCTTCTTATCAATATTCCTAATTCAGATTACTCTTCATGACTGATAAGGTTCTTGTCTAGTGAAAAAAAGTAAAATGAAATATTTTGGTAGTGTTTGCACTGAGTGACCTCACATTTAGGGTACATATGTAGAAACGCATAAAAATTTAGTATTTTTGGACTTTAAAGTTTATATAAAAGACTCATATGAAGTTGTTCAGGCACACAATATATATTTTCAAAATGTAGACACTGTAAGCTTTCAATTGATGTATTATTAGACCCCTGGCACCTTTTGGTACTTGAAATATGGCTTCATACATAGTAGCTGTAGTGGGGACAATACACACCAATTTGGTGAAAACTCTCCTAATGACTATCTCACTCTAGTTTTGTGGCTTATTAGCATAATTCTTCATTCAAATTACTCTTTAGATTTAATGAGGTAGTTGTCTAGTGATATTATTTAAGACAAATGATAAAGAAGTGTTTGTACTGAGTGATCTCATGTTTAGGGTAAATGTGATGAAACGGGGAAAATGGTGTATTTTTAGAGCGTTTTGTTTTAGTAAAAGACATATGAGATTGTGCAGGCAAACACTAGCTCTCTGTAGAAGGCAGACACTATGAGCATTCTTTTCTTGTGTAATTCTATCTATTTCAGCACTTTTGCTTTTAGAAATATGGCTTAATTCATGATAGCTCTAGTGAGGACTATGTACAACAACTTGGTAAAAACCTACTTAATAACCATCTCATTCTTCCTTTCCACTTATACCTGATATCATATTGTATGAGATATTTTTGGAGGTGAAAGGGATCATCAATTCACCTATAACCTACTTTGTACTGAAGTAGGTTGTTGTTGCATATAGTGTTTCAGTCTTGGGGTTCCAACCTCCAACTATAGCTAGCCCCCCCCCCCTCCCTACCTATAAGAAAAGCTGACAAATAAATTTGGCATTTCAATTATCTTAACCTTTTCTTATAATATTGCAGTTAAGTCATGTTTTGCCAGCTGTGACAGGTGGTGTAAACTGTAGTATCCAGCGAAAAAACTGTCTAACCCTAATTCACTGACAACTTTCTAACATGCCCCGGCCAGGATTTGCGAGATACCTAGCAGTCTCAAGCAATGCCTTGGACCATAGACTTAGCCAGCAGGGCGTCTGGGCGTCTTTTGGACACCCAAACTCCCAAAAAACACCCCTAAGGACACCCAAATTATTTCTTAAAATGTCAATTGCAAGCATATAAGTGAGGTTTTTTCCACCTAAATATAATTCTCATGACATTGCATAGTGATATTATGACTGATTGTAATGAGTGAATACATGTTTATGGTTGTTACTTCAGTAAATTGTTGTCTCTGTTGAAAAATGGGACACCCAAAAATTTCACAATTGTCAATTTTGGACACCCAGTTTCTAAATCCTGGCTAAGTCCCTGCCTTGGACCACACGGCCTTCAGGGCCATTTGACCAATAAATCACGGAGATATCTCAGCACAAGTCATCTCCAAACATAGCTACCTCACTCCAACCCATAATACAAGCAGAAAATTAAAACATTGAGAGATAGCATCACAGGTCTCCTACAACCATGACTACCCCCCTCGCCCAGCCCTATCGTACAATGACAAGATGGCGGACGAAGGCAGTACGGACGGAGAGCTCTACGATATGAACGAAATTTTAGATGGTTTAGACCCGAATCTAATTAATGTTCTAAGGCAATTTGGTGAAATAGATGACGCTGAAGTCGAGGTCGACTTGGTGGACAATTTCACAAAGGAGGAAATTAGTGATGCTAGAAATAAGATTTTCGTAGCTGCGAAAATTAAGGCCGCCAGATGTCTCCACCAACCGAACGCTGGCGGTATTTTCGGCCCTGAGGGTACTGAACACGGGCTTTTGTCTAGAGAAGCGATCGACCAATGGGAACTCATCATTAGGCGAAAGAAGCATAACTTCGCTAAGGATGCTATTGAGCTACTAGCCTTCTCATTGGACCATGTCAGCCGGTTTCCCGCGAAACTGGTGAAATGCCTATCGATGAACAAAGGAAACTTTGAAAGCATTCCTGAAGCCGAAGACGACGCGATTACTAAGCTAATTAATGATATAGAGCTCACTGGCGGTAAATATTCCGTTGAGATTGTGAATACTATAGGGAACGCGGAAACACATCTCATCACTGTGTCCCCGAACGACCCTCCACATAGTGTAGATTCCGACGGAGATAGTAGCAGTGAATCTACAGACATCGTTGATACAGGCGAGGAGATAAACGAAACGGAGAGAGACAGTACGCGCGACAAGCATACAGACAGGAGACCAGGTGACCCCCTATTCGATCTCGTAGAGAAGTTTGTGGAAATGTCTGAAAGAATGATGAATACGATTGGTGATAGAGATATGACAGCGAAGAGTGCGTACCAGTACCATTGGGAGTACATTGAGAAAATGGCCATGAACACTGAGAATAGAGTGAAAGAGGTTCTAGAATGGCAGAAAACAGTTAATAAAAGACTTGATGATCTAGAAAGAGGAGAAATGGGTGAATCGAGGAGAAAGGATATGGCTAATAAGCATGTAGACGATGACGACGACGAAGATGAGAGGCGTAACGAGCCACCAGTCGATGCAGTCTCCCAGAGGGTGACGACTGCCAGTAAAAAGGAAGCAGATAAGAAAAAGCACAAAAACTCTAAGCCAACTGTAAGTGTTTCAACGACAGTGAGGAAAGAGTACCCCCCCCCCCCCCCCCCCCGCAGTATACATAGTACACCCAACCCTCGAATGAGCGCCCCTACTACGAAGAAGGCGACAAAGGACGCGAATAAGGGCAAGCCTAAGGGTAAGATAACAGACTTTTTGGTGGATGAAAACCCTTATGCCCCCTTAATCAGTACACCAGAAATCGCGACGAATGATAAAACGAAGAAACGGTCCCCAACTTGGGGTAGAGGGAGAGGCCGTAAGAGACAGATAACAGAGAAACCAGGCCCGTCAACGAGACAACCCCCTACAAAGGGCGTCAATCCCAACGGGCGCCCGGGAAAAAGCAACACCGTACCTACGAACCAGAACCAATGTGACACTATAGAAAGAAAGGAAGAAGTGAGCGTACTTGAGAGTAATGACTCACACAACGCAACATCTTCATGGTTCGATGAAGACGACGAGGACAATGAACAATCGGAGATTAATGTGTGCAACCCACCAGAGCATATCGACGAGGAAAGCACCGAATCCGAATCCGGTGATATGGTGGATGAAGAAGATATCGGCATTGCAGTCAACCGTATCGAGATAAACACTAAGAAAAACGACAAAGGGAGAAAACGTACTAGCACCAAAGAAGCTCCTGTAGATTTCCAACAACCTCCTACAGGAAATGGTAAGTCGACCGCCCCGCAGAGTAAGAAGCAACGGTTGAACAATAAATCTAGTCGAGAGAGGTCTGAATCGTATGCCGAAGTTCTAGAAGACGAGACGTGGTTAACTCCCGAGAAAAAGAATAAGAAAAGGGCCAAACTTGGTAATAAGAAAATCCCAGAACTTAGAAGTGCAGCCGAAGTAGACTTTAAAGAAGTGTACATACAAGAGCTAGACTGCTCTACTTGTAGAGGGACTGAAGAATTCGAAAGTATGGTGATGGAGTATTGTAGGAAGAGAGGCTTGAAAGCAGTCGATGCCTGTAACATACCTATCAAAGGCTGCCGCTTAAAGACTGGGTGCAAATTAACCGTGCATTCAGTAGATTATGACAAAGCTATGAACCCGAATTTTTGGCCTAGAGGTTCTAGATTACGCCCATGGAGGCAGAAGCCTAGAAATGAGTCTAATGATGATGACGATGGAAGCAATACTGAGTAAACTTTCGCGTCGACCCATCAAACCATGTATATAGTGACCCTGTTATTTTTATTGTACTGTACTAATATTTACCTTTGTCCCATGTTTAGGATTTGTCTAAGGCCAATCCTAAATCAACAGAAGGAGCAGGCGATCAATTGCACTGTAATTAGGAATCAATACCTTTATTGTGACGCCCACATTGCGCATGTGAGCAGTGACAAATGGTCCCCTAATGCTATCCCCCCATATGATCCTTACAGGAATAAGCAGTATTACAACATAGAAATTTGCGCTAGATATGTATTGAAATGTGACAATAACCCCCCTATGAATACTACTGCAACTAGAATACACCTCCGTGAGGTATACAAACACTGTATGATTAAGTCCGCAAGATACACAACCTCTGTTACTACCCATAACGGGGAATGGCCTTACATAATTAGTGAACCTTTGTTTAGTTATAGTATTTGTGTTTATATTAACCCTTTGAAGTTGCATATGTTTAAGTTTTCTATTTTCGAATGTTACAAGTTTTCTGGTGATGGTTATTATGTTAATATGTTTATTTATAAGATACTCCCCGTGTTTTGCAATTTCATGTTATTCAGGAATTGCGTTTGGACGGAGAGGATACGCCGGAGGGAGGATCTTGTGCCACGCTGGGATGCCTACCGCTATCAGTCCTATGATAAAAACCATCTGAGCAATCATGAACGTTATAATGACCAATGGACCGTTTCCTACGGACATCATAGATGCGGTATTACCCTGATACTAGGGCCCATGCAAGGTACAGAGACTCTCGCTGGCGCACTCCTCGCGGCCAATGCGTTTTCCTTTAGTAAGGAATTCTATGATAAAAATAGTAGACACCTAAATTGTAATCTTCCCTGGGAAGAAATGGACTACAGGTGTACTGAGAGCAGAGATCCTGAGACTATACATATCACAAATTATCTTATTTATGCTTTATTCTTGATATGTGAATTTTTGTATAAAATTGAAATAACTGTATATATATACCTCTGTAGTAATACCTTACATATGGCATTGAGTGTGTGTGTTTACATTATAATGAATATCCAGAGTATGACTATTTATAGCCTGTATGAGTACGACAACTTACCCAGACACCTGATCACTGTGTGCCCTCAAGCTCGCAACCACTGCAAAGTATACAATACCAGTACTCTGAGGATGCTATTCCGCTGGCTATTTATGTCTCTAGTAGTAACCATTACCCCTGGGATCTTAGACTCCACTGAGTACAAAGGCGACCACAACGAACTTCATGGTTTATCCCCTATACCTGAAGAGGGCGCAGGACGGCCTAGGATAAGTCGGTACAGTCCTACTTCGTCTCTGGCCTCGTTTGCGGGGGCGACTATGTCCCTTCTGCGAGTACTTTTGAAGTGCGCAAAGGGTTTCTCCCCTATGTCCTATTGGTGTAAAATCTTACTGAGTTTGAGGTGGTCCGCCGGTCACTTATTATACATGTCATCAGTAATTATGCTCATATATAGTACACTGATGATACTGTGTGAAGGCTTCTTGCCTGAAGAGAGGGAAATACGGCAGTGGGTGCGACGGTACAGTCACAAAGTTTCCTCTATCATGTTTCTTGCGGCAGATGTGGCCTACTCACATGTTCTTTTGAAGTGTGTTAAGGGTTTTTCCCCTATGTCCTATAGAAGGTTGTTGATACTGACGGTGAGCTGGTCTGCCGACTACTTCATATACTCGTTATCAATAATTATGTTTGTCTATAATACAAGGTGGCATTTACTTGAAGGTGTCCCGCCCATAGGCCAATTTTGTGACGAATTTTTGATATATTACCACTATGACTGTAAGCATGCTGACTTACCCGGACTTTTTACAAACAACCAAAGGTGGTTAGTTATGTCTATATATGTTGTAACTTTATACAAAAATGAACTAAGTGATATAATAATGAAATTTGTGATTAACCCTAAAGATTTTAATTCGACCAATGAACTTGGGCATTTTTATGATGATTTGATTTTAATAAAGCCAACATGGGAAGAAAAACCAACACTATTAAAATAGCCTGTTGGAATATGAGAGGCTTTAATAGCTCAATTCCCTATCTTAGATCACTATGCGAGAGAGCCGATATAATTGCTATCTCTGAGCATTGGCTCCACGAAAACAAGATTAAGCGCTTAGAAGAGGTCTCAGAAAATTTTTATTACTGTGCCAGGTCTAGTAGTTATGCTAGTTCTGAGAATTATGGTACGCTTCGAGGTCAGGGTGGAGTAGGAATCCTCTGGAGCAAAAAGCTAGGAGGCGTATCTCATAAGTAATATTATTAGTGATCGAATGTGCGGAATCAGAATTCAAACTGAAAACAACCTAATTTTAAACATTTTATCAATATACTTACCGTCACAAGGATCCCCCGAGTGCTATGAAGCTAGTATTGATGATCTAAGTGAATTTGTAAACTCTAGAGAATACGGGTCAAAAACTATAATTTGCGGTGACGCGAATGGAGATATGGGCATGTTAGCAGGTAACAGAGGTAAAAGACAAGCCACTAAGAGGGGAAAAACCTTATATGAGTTTACATGCGAGCACAATCTAACTGCTGCAAATATGCAAACTATGTGTCAAGGGCCCGTTAATACTTACTGTGGGCCAATAGGATCAACTACGATAGACTATATTATGCTCCCTTCCGAGATGATTGAACAAGTCACTGTTTGTAAAGTTTTGGGGGAAGAACCCCTTAACTGCTCTGATCATTATTGTGTATTAGTAGCATTAGATGTCGGTAACTTACTCCCTACAACAGTCAATTCTAAACCAAATCATGTACCCAAATGGAAGAAATTATATTACAAGCTATATTACAAGCTATATTACAAGCTGATACGTAATTATATTACAAGCTAACAAAAGTATCATTGAGAAATAAAAGCACAGGCCAACCCCACCATAGCTACTCCAGCCCGCCCCCCCCCCCCCCCCCCCCCCCCCCAAACCCATCATATAAGCTGACAAATAAATCATTGAGTAATCAAAACATAGGTCATGCCATGACCATACCATATCCCCTGGACCCCTTTTCCCTCCATCCACATCCATGTATAAGTAGACAAGTGAAGATTGTTAACCACAACCATACCTTAACCTCACCCAAATAGAAGCTGACAAACAGGCAGCAACATAGGCCACCCTCAACCACGCTCACAAATCACAGCACAGGTCACACCCAACCACACCTACCCAAACACCTCATATTTGTACCATAGTAACTTGCCTTCCACCAATCAGAGGCCTTGAAAAATGTAGGGTTATAGGACATAACCCACACTTTTCAAGCCTTTGTTCTCTAAGCTGCCTAAACCCAAAGGTGTTACCCAAGGGCATTTAGCAAGAGTGCTCTGCCAGGCTTTTCTCGGACTCTGATTGGTGGAAGGCAGTCAACTGTGGTACAAGCCACATAGACTCCTCGGAAGCTACCTGAGTGAACCAGACAATCGCATTACAACCCGCCTCATCTTCCAACCTCCCCCTCTCAGTAGATACTGAATAGTGAAATATCAAGAAAGCAATAATAATAATTGTAATCATAATAATAATCAAAATAAAAATGATAATAACCTCTTCTATACAGACAAAAAAAATGCTGAAAAGCACACATCCATAAACCCCAATAGAATGTGCTTCGGCTCGATCAATGGTTTAGCCTAGTCGCTTTACACATGTGCGGCAGTGACTATTCATAAAGAGAAGGAAATTCTTTTCTTTCCATCTCTTCGCGATACGACCTAAGCTGGTAAAAGTGATGTACAACTTACGCAAAATTTGCGTCAAAGTAAGAACACTTGGTGAAACCCCCGCCCCCCCATCCCTAGTGGCAGGAGTTCGCTGAATCCTAGGTATCAGTGACTCCCAAGTCAATAGTAGATAGGTGTCAGTGCACAGGTCACTGGTACCCAGAGAACATCCGAGGCTAGGTGATAGGATTGATAAAAGGAGTGGAATGTAATTTTAAGACAATGGCACTGGACACAAAAGAGTGCACAGGCAAACATGGTAGAGGGTGGACCATGCGCCAAAATAGCAGGACTATATGTCTCAAGGTGCAGTTATTGTTATGGCCAATGATGCTGTAGTTTCAATATCAGTGCTGACGACAAGTCGGGCTATCTAATCTGACACGTGACAAAATGTAAGGCTGTGACCTCTGCCGTAATTAGCTTTGACCTGTAATGACGATGGCTGGGATTGATCAGGTGCGAAAACCTCCTGATAACTTCCCCATACATAATGTTAATACATGCTTTCAATATCACACCTGACTCTGGTTTTTGTCCGCTCTGTTTTATGAATGAATTCGCTGCCAAAAAAACAAACAGTTATTTATGACAATATGAGGAAAGGGGCGATTCCTTTGTAGTATAAAGCCATCTGAGGTGGCTGATTTTGACTCTAATTATAACCTGCGGTTAACAGAAAGAGCCCTCGGAAAGCCGGTTGCGTCTATCTGTCATAGTGCGGTTGAAAACCAAAATGTCAGGACATCACGAGGGGAAAATCATAGATAGCAAAAGCAATGATGCATGTGTAGTCTTGTCATGGATGACATTAAAAACAAACAATACATCCTCATCTAAATGCCAGGATCGTTATGATGAGTGGGGCATAACGAGCAAACAAAAGAGATGAACTGAATACTCCCAACTCCATAAAATATGCATTTGAACATTTTAACCCTTATGCTGCTGGCTGCTAATTTTGGTAATACAAAATGATGCAAAATATCTGAAAAATAATTGAACCCCTGGCACATAGGTACTCATTGTGATTGGAGAGTACTCAGTGAGAACTTTCTAACGAATACCTACTTGACAGGGTTTAAACTGTTTTAAAGAATTGAGTCCTTGTGCTTTGGACGAAAGTAGCTCCAGCAGAGGGTTAAGTGGAAAGAGCGCAACGTCTCATATCTTTTATCTATTCCAATGATTGGCAATATAGAAGAATGGCAGATTATACCATTGACCCACTGTGCGAGGCCGACCTGTTAATTGGAAACGGATTTTTGTTTGTCGTCGTTTTTCTAGGCGAAATCCTCACTAGTCAAATGGATGCAGAAAGCCCCCCCCCCCCCCCCCCTGATAATCGATATTCGCTGCCCTAGTCCTTTTTCATAAGTATCATAGTTCTAGACGAAAATATCAAGCTGAAATTCTAGGCGCGAATATGTTAAAACAAGTGACCCATTATGTGACCTTTCATGTTAGATTGAGGTTCCATTGTAATATAACAATATGTTCTGGTTTGGTATTTACCAGTCTCACAGTGCCAAAACACAGTGAAAAAAAACAATAAATAATAAATTTGGGCCATGAAGCATTCTGTATAAATTAGACAACCCTTTTTGTAACAATTCAAAGTATGTTGACAGAACGTTCACGCCAACCGATGAGCCTTTTGGGTACAGTTTGTGAATAGTGGGCACAGAGCATAAATATATGATCCATTCATGCAGCAGAAATGGTATTAAGAGAAGTGACCTACATATATGTCACGGAATGGTAAACATGCTTCAGTTCAGAAGGAAATGCTAAAGGTATGTATGTATTTATGTATTTCTTAAGAGAGAGTAATCTAAAACACTGAAAATGTGTATTTTGCACAATGACAGTCCCTTAGTCTGCGGAAAAGAACATCAGCAGCTAGGTCAAATACATACATGGTTACATATCAGCAGAGAAGTAATTGGTTACAGAAGTTTTATTCATTCAGAATGAAGAAGTTACAAGATCACCCACAGCAACATGCTATGAAGATCACTTGAGATTGCTTGGGGTCGCTTGAGTACACTCTGCTGTCTCTCCTATGAGAATGTTTTCCCCTTCATCCACAGGGGAGTAGCTTTCTGCTCAATGGGAAATACTGATACTCTGTCTCTTCCAGTTGAAATGCAATTTTGAAGTTAGAATATGTTCCATATTTCAGCTCCCTACATTAACCTTTTGGAAAAAATATTCATTTTGCAAGCTTTACTCTGTTTAAAATGCTATGTATCTATCATTTTACTTCAGTGTTTAAACCTCGACTACCACACTGTGGGACAATGAATAATTGCAGTGCTACAAATCTATCTGGAGATGAGATACTAAGATTGAATATAAGCACAGACTCATATGATGGGAGTGGAGAAAGTGGGAGTGGAGAGAGTGGGAGTGGAGAAGTTTGGGAATACCATCCTCTAACAGTACTGGACAATCAACTCTTTATGAGCATAGGAGTTACAATTCTCATCATTGGAACAATTGGCAATGTGCTTTCTCTATGTGTGTGGCTGTGTTCAAGTCTACGGAAGCATACCCTTGCCCCATACATGACAACACTGGCTATCGGTGACCTACTAAGCCTGTATGCAAGACTTCTTTTGGAAATAATTGCTATTAAAACTGAAGAAGATGTACATGAAATTAGCGCAGTAAGTTGCTATATAGTTTACTACTTAACATACATCTCAGGCCATTTGGTTGGTTGGTCACTTACACTGATGACCATCCAGAAAGCCATTGCAGTGTGCATTCCCCTGAAAGCTCGTCGCTTCATAACCAGGAAGTCAGGGTGGATAACTATTATAGTACTGGTTATAGTTATAATGGGAATCAATATCCATGTCTTCTGGACAATTACGTATGACCCACTAGCTACAGATGAAAAGTGCTATTTAAGCAACAAATTTATCACCGATACATGGCCATGGATAGACGCAGCTCTTGCAGTTTTCTTGCCATTTCTAGGTCTCACCATCAGCAACATAATCATCATCTCTAAACTAGTGGCAGCGAAACGCAGACGCACTAAGATGAGTACAAGCAAGGTGACAACTGACAGTAATTTGATCTCCAACTGTGCTACCCTGATCACCCTCAGCTTAGCCTTCCTACTGCTCAATCTACCACTGCAGATGTATATCCCTTTATACAATAACAATCACTTAGTTGTGGATGATGATACTGATGCTTTCATCATGACAGCATTTTCTCAGCTGCAATACACAAACAGTGCTATAAACTTCTTTGTGTACTGTTTGGCCTGGCCTGCATTCAGACAAAAGCTGGCTTTCTGGTTCTGCAGGCCCTGCATCTGGTGGAAAAAGAGACATGATGAACAAAGGAATACGATGACATCTACAACACAAGGAGACTGCAGTCAAACTCAATCAACACAATCAGTGTTGAATTCCACCAACAATATCAATTTCCAGGAAAATCTACCTGCTTGCAATCATTCAAACATAACTATTGACCATACTCGTCTATCATTTGTTCAACAGGAAAATAAACCTGTACATGACCAATCAAATATTGAATCACAGAGTTATCTTTAGAGGTTATTAAAGGAAAAGTGGTCTGATTTCAATCAAATATAATGCAGTAATTTATTTCAACAAGTGATTCTTCCTCACAACGTTAAGGGAAATACTATTTTCATTTGAATTAGCACACAGCCCTCCCCCCCCCCCTACTGTCCTACTGTAAATTGTTTATTCATAATTGTTTTTAATTTGTTACACAAGTTCAGAAGATTCAGAAAAGCTTCAGACCAGCAGATCTATGACATTAACAGGCGGAGTCTTTGCCAGGATTAGAAAAATTCACCTTCAAAATAGCAAAAAAATTCTGCCCTTCCAGATTTAGCTACCAAGCTCCTGTAAATCCTAATACCAACTAAATTTAAAAGACAATTGCGTCAAAAAGGGCATTTTGCAGATGATTCATGAGAAAAAGGTAATGAGTCAAAAAAAAAGTAAAAATCGAAAAATTTCAGGAAATGTTTGCTTGACCAAAAGACAGGCTGGACAGATGGTGGCGAAGTCCCTGCTAATTGGCAATTCAGATGTCAGCCTTGTTTAAGACAAATAAACAGGATGCATTTATGACATTCTGGTTGCGGAAATGAGGGGGCAAATTCTGATTAAGGAGTTGAGAGGGCATATTGCGATTGATACTGACAAGTGATGAGAGCAGACACCAACTTTTATGTATCTATAAACCCATTATATTTAGCCTTTAAGAATGGTCAGATTCTATATCATATGTCATTTTTTTAATTGTATGATATATTTGAATGTATTTATGATTGTACTTGGTCCGTTGTAAGCCTCTATGACTGGCCAGATTTTTACCCTGTATTTGTATGTAATGAATACATTTATTTGGATTGGACAATAAACTATTTATCAACAACAACAATTTTTATTACTATGAATGTAGATCTGCCACTTTGTTCCAGTCAGTCCTCCCAGGGGTACCAAGATACCATTATGGTGTCAATATCTAACAGTTCAATGCTGTTTTTATTTTGCCGAAAAAACATGATTCGAAAAAAATTCCCATTAAGGCCAGATCATTTAATTTCGGAAACAGAAATAAATAAGATCTTAAGTATTTATCGCGCATACAATGACACAGCTACAAGGGTCAACTTCAAGGTGTGTAAACATGATTATATATCTTACTAAAGCATAAAAGACTTTCCACAACAAGTCATAACACATATAAAACTAAAGGGACTTTCTGTCATGGGAAAGGCAGAAACCTTCCAAGAATTTGAAGGTATTTCAGATTAGTAATTACTAGATAATTAAGTATAAAATGATATCTAACTGTATCTATTGCACAAGTTCTCATGATAAAATAGCAGAGATTAAAATAAGTGAAGAAAAAATTGCCCTAATTAGTTCTTACTGTGGGTCGGCACATCATAATTACAAGATACAATTAATCAAATCACAAGATATTACTTATTTAGGGGAGCAATAATAACAACCTTAATGACTGTTAACCTGGGCAGTATGTTTATGAATTCTAATTTTCTAACCTGAGGCCCCCTGTCTGGCCAGAGTGCCTTCAGGCACACATTAAACATGCATACTGCCCTGGTGATCAGTCTAAAAACTTTTAAAGTCAAGTTAATGTTTTGAATTCTAACTTCTATAAAATAAAGAATTTGGTGATGTAATTGCATTTTGTGTAATCTTTTCTCAGTGATGAGACTAGACAAGTAAACAGGAAGGAAGGAGTGAAAAATGAGTTTTTTACTGAAAATGTAAATAAGGCATATGCTTGTGCCTAAGTCAAGTATCCCGGACCCATCCTATAGATACCCAATGGTGAACATATATATTTAAAAACCAATTTAACAAAATTTAATCTTGCCCTGCAGGTCCCTATAGCTATCATCCTTTTATCCTTCAGCATACTGCACAGCAGTTCTGCATCCTGCTTAAAATCAATTGAATTCACATAAAGTTAACCATTCTGCTGGCGTTCCGCCATGTTTTGTTTTTCATTTAAAATTCGCACTAGCTGTGATGACAAAGAATGACGTCAGCAAACAAACAGGATGCACCTGTATAATCTGATGATGCCTACTTGTTGGGTGTTTGTTAGGGTTTGTTAACAAAGAATTTCAATTGTGTTGCTGTCTATAACAATACAATAAGAGTCGGACATCAATAGGGATAGTTCCTTTTTATCTTATGTTTGTAAAAGTTCCATTTTGGGCCTGCGGGGCGAAATTCTAGAGGGTACAATATAACCAGAATCAATGCTCTTTGTTTGTAAATTCTCTTGTTTTCTACCTTAACCAATTCATACCCGTAGCAGCCAAAACTGCTACTAGTCAAGTAGATCTCCAGGTATGAAAGAGTTAAAAGGAAGGGTACGGGATACTTGAAATAGGCCAAAACAGTCCTAGCACTACACCTACAAAGTTAGCCAACAAATTGCACACTACCTACCAGCAATTAGAGAAAGGTTGAGAGCTTCATATGTCACTGAGTATGTAGTGTATTCCCCTAGGCAGTCCTTTGGAGGCCTCGGTGCTTTATTTAGATCTAATCGTGGTACAGTTACTGCAGTGGCCAATAGGGGGTGCTACCTGACACCAAACAGTGAGGCATTATTGGCTGTCAGGTAATTTCAGTTTAAGGTTTTGCCAGAGAGGTACATTAGCTATATGTCTCTCGTTTAGGTAAAAAAAGATCCAAAAACTTTCCAACAGTGAAAAAAACCCAATAAATAGTAAATTTGGGCCATGATGCATTCTGTACATGGACAACCCTTTTTGTCACAATTCAAAGTATGTTGACAGAACGTTCAAGCCCACCGATGAACCTTCTGGGTACAGTTTGCGAATAGTGGGCACAGATCATAAATATATGATCCATTCATGCAGCAGAAATGGTATTAAGGGAAGTGACCTACATACAAGTCATGGATTGGTAAACATGCTTCAGTTCTGAAGGAAATGCTAAAGGTATGTATGTATTTCTGTATTTTTTAAGAGTTAACTCACTACAAATGTGTATTTTGCACAATGAGAGTCCCTTAGACTGCGAGAAAGAATATCAGCAGCTAGGTCAAATACCTACATGGTTACATATCAACAGAGAGGTAATTGGTTACAGCAGTTTTATTCATTCAGGATGAAGAAGTTACAAGATCACCCACAGCAGTTGTTCATGCATGCTATGAAGATCACTTGAGGTCGATTGAGTACACTCTGAAAGCTATACACATCTAAACATTGACATAGACATTATACAACCAGGGATTCGAAAATCTGGATCTCCCCTATTAGAAAGTTTTCCTCTTCAGCCACAAGTAATTTCCTGGCTTTAATACTCTTTACAATGCTATGTATCTATCTTTTTACTTCACAGTGTTTAAACCTCAACTACCACACTGCAGTATAATGAATAATTCTAGTGCTACAAATCTAGCTGGAGATGAGATACTAGGATTGAATACAAGCACAGACTCATATGATGGAAGTGGAGAGAGTGGGAGTTTAGAACATGAATATGTTTTGGAAACGTTGCCGCTCCATCTTCTAAGCGAACTGGATATTCAACTCTTTGTGAGCATAGGAGTTACAATTCTCATCATTGGAACAATTGGCAATGTGCTTTCTCTATGTGTGTGGCTGTGTTCAAGTCTACGGAAGCACCCCGTTGCCCCATACATGACAACACTGGCTATCGGTGACCTACTAAGCCTGTGCGCCAGACTTCTTTTGGAAATCATTGGTATTAAATCTGAAGAATATATACATGAGATTAATGCAGTAAGTTGCTATATATTTTTCTACTCAACATACATCTCAGGCCATTTGGTTGGTTGGTCACTCACACTGATGACAATCCAGAAAGCCATTGCAGTGTGCATTCCCCTGAAAGCTCGTCGCTTCATAACCAGGAAGACAGGGTGGATAACTATGATAGTACTGGTTATAGTTATAATGGGAATCAATACCCATGTCTTCTGGACATTTACATATGATCCACTAGCTACAGATGAAAAGTGTCAAGGCAATGCATTTATCACTGATACATGGGCATGGATATACGCAGCTCTTGCAGTTTTCATGCCATTTCTAGGTCTCATTATCAGCAACCTCATCATCATCTCGAAACTAGTGGCGGCAAAACGCAGACACGCTAAGATGAGTACAAGCAAGGTGACAACTGACAGTAACTTGATCTCCAACTGTGCTACCCTGATCACTCTCAGCTTAGCATTCTTACTGCTTAATCTACCATTGCAGATTTATATCCCTTTACGCAATGCCGATCACATAGTTGTTGACAAGTATACTAATGCTTTCCTCATTACAGCATTTTTGCTACTGCAATACACAAACAGTGCTATCAACTTCTTTGTGTACTGTTTGGCCTGGCCTGCATTCAGACAAAAGCTGACTTTCTGGTTCTGCAGGCCCTGCATCAGGTGGAAAAAGAGACATGATGAACAAAGGAATATGATGACATCTACAACACAAGGAGACTGCAGTCAAACTCAATCAACACAATCAGTGTTAAATTCCCCCAACAATATCAATTTCAAGGAAAATCTACCTGCTTGCAATCATTCAAACGTAACTATTGACCATACTCGTCTATAATTTGTTGAACAGGAAAATAAACCTGTACATGACCAATCAAATATTGAATCACAGAATTATTTTTAGAGGTTATCAAATATAATGCAGTATTTATTTCAACAAGTGTTTCTGCCTCACAACATTAAGGGAAATACTGTTTTCATTTGAATTAGCACACAGCCCTCCTCCCCCCCCCCCCCCTTTTTTTCGGAAAGATGTTGGTAGGGGCAAGCCAGCAAACATTATTTTCTGGCCTTCTGAACATCCCTAACATCCCCCTGCAAACACAAGTGAAAACCAGTCCTTTGCGCGCGATGGGTCAAGCATCCAACCTGACATGGCATAATAAAAGACAAAAGAGTGCAAAGCATTCAAGTTTAGGACAGCAATGGATTGTTCCCATGATCAGCAACATGCATTGGGTGAAACTAAACCCTTTAAAATACCCCTTCGAGAATGTTTTTCCTAACTAGCTACTCGCACATGCACTCATTCAAAATGAATAAGATATAGATCTTTGCTAGACCTATTTCCCACAACTGAATATTAATATCTCCTAAATGTAACCACTACTCACATCCTTGAGTACAAGAGAGCATACAGTAGAAATTGTATTCCTGATGCTAGCATTATATATATATATATATATATATATATATATATATATATATATATATATATATATATATATATATATATATATATATATATATATATATATATATATATATATATATATATATATATATATCTATATATATATATATATAATATATATATATATATATATATATATATATATATATATATATATATATATATATATATATATATATAATATATATATATATATATCATGTTGATGGCCATTCACAAATATAGCTAGATGTCAAGAGGGTCCTTCTACTTGCTTTAACCAGTCATAACTAGAATAAGTTAAACCAAATTGAAAATCTTTCACAGTTCTGGAACAGTAATATATCCAACTGCCTTATTTGAGGTGTTCTAAGGTGAAACATTTGGGTAAAAAAGCAATAAAGGCCTTTTAGTCATGAGGAAGGAGTTGTCCAACTGTAAATTGTTTACTCATCAATGTTTTTAATTTGTTACACAAGTTCAGAAGATTCAGAAAAGATTCAGACCAGCAGATCTATGACATTAACAGGCGGGGTCTTAGCCAGGATTAGAAAAATTAACCTTCAAAATAGCAAAAGAATTCTGCCCTTCCAGATTAGCTACCAAGCTCCTGTAAATCCTAATACCAACTAAATTTTAAAGACAATTGCGTCAAAAAGGGCATTTTACAGATGATTCATGAGAAAACGGTAATGAGTCAAAAAAAAGTAAAAATCGAAAAAATTTCAGGAAATGTTTGCTTGACCAAAAGACAGGCTGGACTTATGCTGGCGAAGTCCCTGCTAATTGGCAATTCAGATGTCAGCCTTGTTTAAGACAAATAAACAGGATGCATTTATGACATTCTGGTTGCGGAAATGAGGGGGCAAATTCTGATTGAGGAGTTGAGAGGGCATATTGCGATTTATACTGACAAGTGATGAGAGCAGACACCAACTTTTATGTATCTATAAACCCATTATATTTAGCCTTTAAGAATGGTCAGATTGTATATCATATGGCATATTATTATGACTATTTTTTTAAATGTATGATATATTTGAATGTATTTATGAATGTACTTGGTCCGTTGTAAGCCTCTATGACTGGCCAGATTTTTACCCTGTATTTGTATGTAATGAATATATTTATTTAAATTGGACAATAAACTTTTTATCAACAACAATTTTTATTACTATGAATGTAGATCTGCCACTTTGTTCCAGTCAGTCCTCCCAGGGGTACCAAGATACCATTATGGTGTCAATATCTAACAGTTCAATGCTGTTTTTATTTTGCCGAAAAAACATGATTCGGAAAAAATTCTCATTAAGGCCAGATCATTTAATTTCGGAAACAGAAAATAAACAAGATCTTAAGTATTTATCGCGCATACAATGACACAGCTACAAGGGTCAACTTCAAGGTGTGTAAACATGATTATATATCTTACTAAAGCATAAAAGACTTCATTCTTTCCACAACAAGTCATAACACAGATAAAACTAAAGGGTCTTTCTGTCATGGGAAAGGCAGAAACCTTACAAGAATTTGAAGATATTTCAGATTAGTAATTACTAGATAATTAAGTATAAAATGATATCTAACTTTATCTCTTGCACAAGTTCTCATGATAAAATAGCAGAGATTAAAATAAGTGAAGAAAAAATTGCCCTAATTAGTTCTTACTGTGGGTCGGCACATCATAATTACAAGATACAATTAATCAAATTACAAGATGCTACTTATTTAGGGGAGCAATAATAACAACCTTAATGACTGTTAACCTGGGCAGTATGTTTATGAATTCTAATTTTCTAACCTGAGGCCCTCTGTCTGGCCAGAGTGCCTTCAGGCACACATTAAACATGCATACTGCCCTGGTGATCAGTCTAAAAACTTTAAAAGTCAAGTTAATTTTTGAATTCTAACTTCTATAAAATAAAGAATTTGGTGATGTAATTGCATTTAGTGTAATCTTTTCTCAGTGATGACACTAGACAAGTAAACAGAGGAAGGAAGGAGTGAAAAATGAGTTTTGTTTATTGAAAACTAGATAAGGCATAATGCTTGTGCCTAAGTCAAGTATCCGGGACCCATCCTATAGATACCCAATGGTGAACATATATGTTTAAAAACCGATTACACAAAATTTAATCTTGCCCAGCAGGTCCCTATAGCTATCATCCTTTTAGCCTTCAGCATACTGCACAGCAGTTCTGCATCCTGCTTAGTGGTCCGCCATGTTTTTTTATAAATTTGAAATTTGCACGTGCAGTAATGACAAAGAATGACATCAGCCAACAAGCAGGATGCATCTGTATAATCTGATGCTGCCTAACTGTAGGGTGTTTGTTAGGGGTTTGTTAACAATGAAAATCAATTGTGTTGCTGTCTATAACAATACAATAAGAGTGGCACATTAAAAGATTTAGTTCCTTCTTATCTTATGTTTGTAAAAGTTGTGATTTGTCCCTGCAGGCAAATTCTAGAGGGTACAATACAACCATAATCAATAATATTTTGTTTGTAAATTCTCTTGTTTTCTACCTTAAAAGGAAGGGTATGAGATACTTGAATTAGGCCAAACCAGTCCTAGCACTGTACCTGCAAAGTTGGCCAATAAATTGCACACTAACTACCAGCAATTAGAGAAAGGTTGAGAGCTCCATATGCCACTGAGTAGGTAGTATAATCCCCTAGGCAGTCCTTTGGAGGCCTCAGTGCTTTATTTAGATCTAATTGTGGTGTAGTTACTGCAGTGGCCAATAGGTGGTGCTACCTGACACCAAACAGTGAGGCATTATTGGCTGTCAGGTTATCTTAGATTTAGGCTTTGTCAGAGAGGTACATTAGCTACATGTCTCTCGTTTTAGTAAAAAAAAAAGAGCTAAAACTATCTAACAGTGAAAAAAACACAGAATAAACAGTAAATTTAGGCCATGAAGCATTCTGTATGAATTAGACAACCCATGGGGCACAGACCATGAAAGTATCTATTCATGCAGTAGAAATGGTATTAATAGAAGTGACCTACATATACTTCACGGAATGGTAAACATGCTTCAGTTCTGAAGGAAATGCTAAAGGTATGTATGTATTTCTGTATTTCTTAAGAGAGAATAAACTAAAACACACTTCAAATGTGTATTTTGCACAATGAGAGTCCCTTAGTCTGCGAGAAAGAATATCAGCAGCTGGGTCAAATACATACATGGTTACAAATCAACAGAGAGGTAATTGGCTACAGCAGTTTTATTCATTCAGGATGAAGAAGTTACAAGATCACACACAGCAGTTGTTCATGCATGCTACGAAGATCACTTGAGGTCGATTGAGTAAACTCTGAAAGCTATACACATCTAAACATTGACATAGACATTATACAACCAGGGATTGGAAAATCTGGATCTCCCCTATTAGAAAGTTTTCCTCTTTAGCCACAAGTGATTACCTTTCTGCTCACTGGGAAGTTCTGATACTCTGCCTCTTGTTCCTTTTGAAATGCAACTTTGAAAATAGGTTTAAATAAGTTCCATACCTCAGCTCCCTACATTTACCTTTTGGCAGAATTTTGTTTTTCAGGCTTTAAGGCTGTGATGCTGGTGACACACTCAAAAAAAGACAACTCCTAGTTTAGCACTCCTGTCCCCATTCTAACAATAATTATCTAATCCATGAAGTCTTGGTGTTTCAAATATAAGTTTTCTTCAACTTAGCTGCTTGAGCTGATCTCCATATAAACACAGATTCAATTTTACAGGGGTTTTTTTTAACCTCAAATGAGATTTTCTTGATCAATAAAGGTACATATGATTTTAAAATACCATACCTGTCTGCTAAATATACTAAGCTAGGGCAACTGAATGGCAAATTTGGAGTTCCTGCAAGATAGTGCCTTACAGCACCCGACTTTGGTGGAAATTTTTACCTAAGAAAGTAGGTCGCAATGGACGGCCATGATGACCTACTTTCGTAAGTAAAATTTCCACCAAAATTGCATGCTGTAAGGTGTTGTCTTGCAGGAACTCCAAATCTGCCATTCAGTTGCCCTACCCTAGTATATTTAGCAGACATGTATTGTATTTATAAATGAAATGCACCTTTATTGATCAAGAAAACCTCATTTGAGGTAAAACACTGTAAAATTGAAACTGTGTTTATATCGAGGTCAGCTCAAGCAGGTAAGTTGAAGAAAACTTATATTTAAAACACCAAGACCTCAGGGATTAGATGATGATTGCTAGAAAGGGGACTGGAGTGCTAAACTAGGAGTTGTCTTATTTTGAGTGTGTCACCATCATCACAGCCTTAATACTCGGTTTAAAATGCTATGTATCCACCTTTTTACTTCACAGTGTTTAAACCTTGACTACCACACTGCAGTACAATGAATGATCACAGCACTACAAATCTTTCTGGAGATGAGATACTAGGATTGAATATAAGCACAGACTCATATGATGGGAGTGGAGAAAGTGGGAGTGGAGAGAGTGGAAGTGGAGAATATGAATATGTTTGGGAATACCATCCTCTAACGGTACTGGACCATCAACTCTTTGTGAGCATAGGAGTTACAATTCTCATCATTGGAACAATTGGCAATGTGCTTTCTCTATGTGTGTGGCTGTGTTCAAGTCTACGGAAGCATCCCCTTGCCCCATACATGACTACACTGGCCATCGGTGACCTACTAAGCCTGTACGCCAGACTGCTTTTGGAAATTATTGGTATTAAATCTGAAGAAAATATAAATGAAATCAATGCAGTAAGTTGCTATATATTTTTCTACTCAACATACATCTCAGGCCATTTGGTTGGTTGGTCACTCACACTGATGACAATCCAGAAAGCCATTGCAGTGTGCATTCCCCTGAAAGCTCGTCGCTTCATAACCAGGAAGACAGGGTGGATAACTATGATAGTACTGGTTATAGTTATAATGGGAATCAACACCCATGTCTTCTGGACATTTACATATGATTCACTAGCTACAGATGAAAAGTGTCAAGGCAATGAATTTATTCATCATACATGGCCATGGATAGACACATCTCTTGCAGTTTTCTTGCCATTTTTAGGTCTCATCATCAGCAACATCATCATCATCTCGAAACTAGTGGCAGCGAAACGCAGACACACCAAGATGAGTACAAGCAAGGTGACAACTGACAGTAGCTTGATCTCCAACTGTGCTACTCTGATCACTCTCAGCCTAGCATTCTTACTGCTTAATCTACCATTGCAGATCTATATCCCTTTATACAATAGCAATCACATAGTTGTGGATGAGTATACTGATGCCTTTATCATGACAGCGTTTTCGCAGCTGCAATACACCAACAGCACTATCAACTTCTTTGTGTACTGTTTGGCCTGGCCTGCATTCAGACGAAAGCTGGCTTTCTGGTTCTGCAGGCCCTGCATCAGGTGGAAAAAGAGAAATGACGAACAAACAAATACAATGACATCTACAACACAAGGAGACTGCAGTCAAGCTCAATCAATGCAGTCAGGGTTAAATTCCACCAACAATATAAATTTCCAGGAAAATCTACGTGCTTGCAATCATTCAAACATAACTATTGACCATACTCGTCTATGATTTGTTGAACTGGAAAATAAACCTGAACATGACCAATCAAATATTGAATCACCAAGTTATCTTTAGAGGTTATCAAGGAAAAGTGGTCTGATCTCAATCAAATAATGCAGCAATTTCTTTCAACAATTGTTTCTGCCTCAGAACGTTTAGGGAAGAACTGTATTCTTCCCCCCCCCCCCCCCTCCCCCCTCCATTTTTCTGAAAAATGTTAGTAGGGGCAAGTCAATGAACATTATTTTCTGGCCTCCCTAACCTCCCCCTGCAAACGCAAATGCAAACCAATCCTTGGCACGCCAAGGCTCAAGCGTCCAACAGGACAAAGCATAACAAAAGCACAGAAGTGAAATGCATTCAAGCTATGGACAGCAATGAATTGTTGCCATAATCAGCACTGTGCATGGGCTGCAACTAAACATTTTCAAATACCCCTTCTAGCAAACGTTTTCCATACTGTCTACTCGCACATGTGATTATTCGGAAGAATACAATATAGATATTTTAGAGAGGCAGATCTTTGCCAGAACTATTTCCAACTACTGAATATCAATATCTTCTAGCTGTCATCACTACTCACATCCTTGAGTACAACTAGAACTAGGGAAATCAAGTTGAAAAACTCTCATGGTTCAGATTTATGACATTAACAGGCAGGGTCTATGCCAGGATTTGAAAACTCCCCCTTCAAAATGGCATTCACAAAATTTCCGCCTTCCAGATTTAGCTACTAAGCTTCTTCAAATCCTCATACCAACTACATTTAATAGACTTGTGTCAAAAAGGGCATTTTACAGATGATTCATGAGGAAAAGGTTAGGTAATGAGTCCGAAATAGTAGAATTTCCTGCCTCTAAAAAGGAGGTTTTCAGGAAACTTTTTCCTGACCAAAAAACAGGCTGAATGGGTCCAGGCTAAATTTTAGACATACAGGATACATTTTAGACATACTGGTAAGGAATTGAGAGGGTAAATTCTGATTGAGGAGTTGAGAGGGTATATTGTGATATATGTATACAACTTGATACTTGTGTAGTGCCAACTCAACTCTCGGCTTATCAGTATTAACCCTTCCAATGCTGAGGGTACTTTCGTCCAAAGCACACAGATGCAAAGATTTTTGAAAAACCATCCAAAACCTGTCATGTTGGTACTCATTAGAAAGTTCTCGCTGAGTACTCTCAGATGAGTACCCATTTGCCAGGGTTTCAGTCATTTTTCAGATTTTTGCATTATTTGTATTGGCCAAATTAGCCACCAGCAGCGTAGGGGTTAATTGCAATCCATCCTCACTGCGAATTCAACTGTTACATTTAATTTGGGCTAGTGGCTCAATGTTAGATTTGATTTAGGATAGTGTGGTTAGAAGAAAAGAGATACTTTCATGTATCCAACCCATTATAGTTAGCCTTCAAGGCTGGTCAGATTTTTTATTATTATATGGCATATCATTATGACTATTGTTTCAAATTGTATGATATATTTGAATGTATTTATTATTGCACTTGGTCAATTATACACCTCTATGACTGGCCAGATTTTTTACCCAGTATTTATATATAATTATTGTATTTATCTTGATTGGACAATAAACTATTTTAATCACAACAATTTTTTATTATTATTATGTAAGTAGATGTTCCGATTTGTCCCCTCTAAGTACCAAGGTACCATTATGGTGTCAATGTGCAACAGCTCACTGCAGATTTCTTTTGTGATAGGGTAAGTTTTTTGCTTCTTTCGCAAATGAAATTGACAAGGAAGCATGCTTTTTTTCATCTATTGTTTCAGCGACAATGGGGGAAAATCCTTTTGTTAGAGTTGTGTTGTTCATGCCAAAACCCCCCAAAAAATAGTCCATAGATTTTTTTAAACATTTTTATGTTTTTGCTCTGTGAATTTGCTCTCCATATGCAAAAATAAAGGGGGTTGTTCTGAGTTATTTTTTTGATACATATCTATGAGTGTAAGGGTATGTTTTTTTGTTTTTGCCAAATAAAATTGACAATGTGTTGTGAAAATAATAGAGAAATCCCATTGTTGTAGCCATGCTGTGGTTACTAAGGCCAGGCGTAGTTAAAGGTATATGTTTCTAATTACCAGCCAACCCTAATTATTCCTTTCGCTAAATGAATAAAAAATATTTTTGTTCCCTGATTTCCTGCCTTCCTTACAGAATGTTCCCCTACCCTTAAGAAATCTTCTTATACTGATACATGACAACATTCACAACCATTTGCTCATCCTTCTAAATCAGTTTACAGTAGATTATAGCAGCTTTAATCATGCAGGTTAAAAAGGTTAGATCACCCACTAACAGTAGTTGTTGATACATATGCTATGAAGATCATCTTAGTACACTGAGGTCGCTTGAGTACACGCTTAAACTTAGCATTGACATACGTACCATTGACATAGATAACTTACTAGAGATTGCATAGTCGGAGTCAGCCCTATGAGAAAGCAACATGTTTGGATACCATTTCTTTTCAGGTGGCCATTTTGAATTGTGGCATAATCAGCCTTGAGAGGGGGTGCTGAAATCTGTCTAGTACCCCCTGCAGAGCAGGTCAACTCGGGTCAAACCAACGGGATCCCAGCTTAAGGGCACCAATAAAAACGTGGTTGACCTAAATACACCCTGGTCAATAACCAAAAAAATATAAAGGCCAGGCAGTGAGGCATAATAGGCTGTCAGGTAATTTTAGCTTAAGGTTTTGACAGGGAGATACATAACATTCTCCCAGCGGGGGAGACATTTAAATATGTGGGGAACACAGGTTGATGCAGGTTCCCTCACGTCAATGCATAATACATCTCTGGTTTTGGTGAAAAAAATATCTAAAATAAGCTGACAGTGAAGAAAAATAATGAACAGTAAATTCTCATTTGGGCTATGAAGCATTCTGTATAAATTGGACACCCCTTTTTGTCAAACTTCAACAGTATGTTGACAGAACGTCCTTGAGTGAACTATTTGGGTACAAAAGAGTTAGCATGAAGCATGAAAGGTCTTTTTGACATGAGAAGAGTTGTGCAAGGATGGAGATGTCCTATTTATTGGTCATACAATGACACAGTTGCCAGGGACTACTTCAAGGTGTGTATACATGTTTATACTTCTTACGAAAGCATAAACTACCTTATTTCCACAAGTTTTAAAACAGATACACTTTTCTTTTGAATTTGAGATTGGGCACATCAGTTGTTTCAAGGAAAAGCAAACTTTTTATTGCATAATAAGAAAATATCAAGATATACCATGGATGACACAAGATGTGCATTTTACATGCGAACTCATTCAAGCATAGAGTTACCTTGACACTGGTTTCTGAATCTACTATATGTTTTAAAATAAGGATGTCCACATCATTTTTATTCCTTCCTCGTTGATGTGAGGGAACCTGCATCAACCTGTGTTCCCCGCATATTTGAATGTCTCCCCCCCCCTCCCCCCTGGGAGAATGAAGAATGAACCCCTAAACTTTTTCTTATGCTATCTGGTGTGAAATATCAAGACCCTGGAAGCATAGATAATACATATTTTATACTGAAAATTTGAGAGGATTCCATTGAGGGTTTTTTAAGATATCTTGCAGACACGCTAGCCAAGACCAGCATAGGGATTTTGATCTAAAATGTCCCAAAATTGTTTTGATAACTTGCTAAGGGCTACTTGTCTATCATGACTGCACTATAGGCTAGAAGAAACCCTGCCTGCTGTAGCCACTAGCTACATGCATTACACCTCTTGACTCCCTTATTTTCCCTTGCTGCATTCCACACTTGAAGCTGACCCATGAAACTATTAGTAGGTCCAAACTGTTGAATCCTGGCCACATGTAACCATAGCTGAGACCTAAATGCATTGCAGAGCAAGATGGTACATACCATAAACTGAGATTTTGAAAAGATTTCAAAAAACATTTTTTGAGATATCTCGAAGAAAAGTCTAGATGCTGACGCAGTTGCCGACGCCGATGGGAACTGTGTCAAAAATAATGTCTCCCCTGGTAGGGGGAGACATAATTAAACAAATATGCATTTTTCATTTGTAAGGAGTCCTGCAGGATTTTGATAAATGTCACATACAGTAATTTCATTAAATATCGATCAGAATGTACATTAACAAAGTCTCTGATACTAATATCAGTTCCTAGTTAATATAACTTGTTACATTATTTTTGCAGTACGTGACTGCTCCTTCGGCAGTGAGACAGTTATCCGCACATGCACCAAGATGCCTAGCAATTTTAGAGGCAATGGCAGTGAAATAAAAGACAATACAAGTCATGACCAAGATGACAATGAACAGGTATGGGCCACAGATCATCCTCTTATTGAACTTGACTCTCATCTCTTTGTGTGGCTGGGCCTCATCATACTTATCATTGGAACTATTGGAAACGTTCTCTCACTGACCGTGTGGGTGTGTACAAGTCTACGCTACTATCGTCTCGCTCCCTACATGACCATTCTGGCCATCAGTGATCTGCTGACCCTGCACACCAGACTACTTGGGGAGATAGTCTACATTAAGACAGGCAAGCAAATTCAAGATATCGATGCACCATTGTGCCAGCTACGCTTCTACTTGACTTACGTCTCGGGTCATTTGGTTGGCTGGTCACTGACACTTATGGCCATCCAAAAAGCCATTGCGGTCAGTGCCCCGTTCCGGGCACAGAGCTTCATCACAAGGAGATCAGGATGGATAATAGTAATTGTGATGGTCATCTTCATATTTGGGATAAACACTCATGTCTTCTGGACATTCTCTTTTGATCCACTTAATCCTGAAGATCCTTGTACAGCCAACGATTTCATAAATTATACATGGCCTTGGATGGACACAGTTATTGCAGTTTTTCTCCCCTTTCTTGGACTCCTCTTCAGCAATATGATTATCATCTATAAACTGGCACAGGCAAAGCACAGACACGTGAAGCAGCATACAACCGTGGTGACAGCTGACACTCACTTGGTCTCTAACAGTGTTACTCTGATAGCCCTTAGCTTAGCCTTCCTACTTCTAAATCTACCAATGCAAATATACATCCCTTTATACAATAGCGATGTGATAATTGTTAAAGATTACGAAGACGCATTACTTATGACAGCATTTCTACATCTGCAATACACAAACAGTGCTATCAACTTCTTTGTGTACTGTTTGGCTTGGCCTGCATTCAGAAAAAAGCTGTGTTCAATATTCTGTGTGTTATCTATTAAGTTCAAGAGAAAACAGGACAATAACAGGTACAGTACAAATCAGGGTCGAGATCTAGCATCTAGTGATACTCACTTGGTGCAATCTGGGCTACATTCCAGTTCTGATACAATTTCACAAACACATACCACTCATTGTGATCATTCAAATGTAATGATAGAAGCGTGTACTTATCTGTAGTATCCTAGGTTTCTTTGTAGGGGTGTCATTGATATGGGGCATATCGATATATATTGATTACTCTCCTTAAATAATACAGCCTGCTTTCACTTGTCAATAGGTATCGCAATGTATCAAAATATCAAAAACATGAAAATGGACACTTAGAGAAGAAATTGAGAGCTAAATATTGCTAGTGTTGCTAGTCTTATTTCTCTACATGGTCATGCCTCATTTCTCTTGTTGCATTCCAAGAAGAAGCAATAAAATGAGGCAGGACCCTCATAAAATGGTGAAAAACCAGCATAAATGCTTCATGATTTTCCATCATGGCAAATATAGCATTTCTGTGGATGTATCAATGCATCGTATCAGATAATCGAAATCGCAAAACAATTTATCAATATATCAAATCGAGCAAAAATTCTAAACAATGACATCCCTATTTCTTTGTTTAAGGTCTAAGGTCACATGACCCAACCTTTAAAACCAACAACTAATCCATTTTCACCATTTGCATTTATTGAAGTGTGGGGCCTGGATACTATGATAGGGTTGATTTGAAGATGATCTGGTTTGAATGATATTACTAAAGAGATTCCGGCCTTCGTCTGACACTACAGGCATGAATAGGTTAATTCAAATGACCCTGGGTTTTGGGAGTAACTCAAACTGTGTCATTGTATGGTGGTCTGTCATGCATAACTCATCTGCTGACTAATCATCTACTCCTAAGAAAAAAGTCTATTCAATAGTACTCGGGGAAATATGAAACATTTGGGTCACAAGAGATACCCTTCGGCATAGATAAGCACCTCAGTGCAGAACCAACTTCACCCCTCCAATGCTGAGGCTACCTTCATCCAAAGCGCAAGGTCGCAAAGAGTTTTGAGAACCATCTGCCCCATCATGTTGGTATTCATCGGATAGCTCTCAGTGAGTACGCTCAGATGAGTACATATGAGCCAGGGTTTCATTCATTTTTCAAGTCTTTCGCATAATTTTGTATTTGCAAATTAGCCACCAGCAGCATAAGGGTTAACACACTCCATGTGTTGTTAGCTCAAAGTTATGTTACACAATATGCGAGCACCTGCATAGGAGATTATTAAAATACATACAGCAATGCATGTATGCTTTGTAGTGTCACCTTTTGATAATTTGGAAAATCAATCAAATAATGTCTTAATTCAATTCAAACATATAGATCAGCTTCACAACCAATTGTATGTGTGCAAATATATTGATTACTATGAAAATATGTGTTGCAGTATTTAGAACTAGTATAACAAGGATCAGGTCTACTTCTCCATTGTGGGGCCACTGGAGGCTGCGCTAACATGCTATTGATTTGAAGGCAATCTTATGCTCTATTCCTTCAAGCCAGTTGAGGCTGTGATGGGGTTGCGGAGTGAAAATAATCAACTACTGTCAGATGAGAAAAAATATGGTCTTTATGATGAGTTGTCACCTTTTGGAAATATAGCCAAAAGTGGCCTGACAATTTAGATCAAATCTTTCAACCGACATCATACTTGGGAAAATATTTGAGGGAGAAATGTTGATTAGAATACTACAAACAACTCTCCTTCAAATATTTTGTAATTTTTTTTTCAATTCTTAAGTTATTGTCAAAAATAATTTAGATGCAGACGACAATTTCTAGAAGAACTCTTAAGCATTAATGGGTTAAGGCAGCTTATGGGTTTAATTTCTTTGCGTGTGTTTCTTCTCTACCCTGCTTTTTGAACCTATGTATATGCACCCCATATGTCTGAAATAAAGTATTGAATTGAAATTGAATTGAATTGATTTGGCAATTTAGCCTATACAAAGCGTATGTTTCCTGAAAGGTCATTTGGTAAGGAGACAATTAAGCACCGCAAATGTACCCAGCTGGGTTTAAACATTTGGGGTAAAAAACATGCGAAGTGTTTTGACCCTGAAGCAACCCTGTTTTGCTAAGAGAGCTAAAAACGTTTACTGTCTGTGTGCAAGCCTATGTGTGTGTGGTTCTGAGATGTTCTGTCTCTTACTCTGCTCTGTGATGGCCTAGACAGTCAGAGTTGGTCTGATTATGAGGATAAGGGTGTAGGTGTTAAAATATGTAAGAAATCTCAAAATGACCCTATATCTACAAATTAACTCCATAAGCCACCTTGAGATCAAGTAGGAATTCAGGTTCCTGGTTGAATTAAATTTTCCATCACTGGTTCACCTATTAACCCATTCACACTCAGAGGTACCCAGGAAAGTATCGTCTGCTATTTTCATACTTTTGAAAATAACTTGGAAATAAAGCAAATTCTCACAAAATATTTGAAGGAGAGTTGTTGGTAATATTCTGATAAACATTTCTCCTTCAAATAATGTTGATAAAAACGCTATTGTGAGGAAAATATCAACAAAATAGTCAGGCCTGTTTTGGCCGCTCTGAGTGCCAATGGCTTAATACCTGTAGCAGCCAAGGCCGCCTGATGTTTTTGGAGATATCTTTCTGACAAAAGCACAATTAGGAAGATATTTGAAGGAGAAATGTTATTCAGAATTCTACCCACAATTCTCCCTCAAATATTTTGGGAATCTGTGATTAACTCCAAAGCAATTTTCAAAAGTATTTTCGGTTCAGACGACATCAATGTAAAGGAGATGTCCAGGTATGAATGGGTTAATAACACTAGGAATATTGCAATGGGCCCTACCTGCCATGTTGGTTAGGCCTAGGGTGGCTGGAGAGGACTCCTTCTCAGGGCAGTTGGTATCCTTCACCAGGATCCACTTGTTATCCAGACGTTCCATGTGGCCCGCTACAAGAGAAATATATATAATCTTATATATATACATACATGCACACACACATATAAATATATATATATATATATATATATATACATATATATATATATATATATATATATATATATATATATATATATATATATATATATATATATATATATATATATATACATGTATATATATATACTATATATATATATATATTTATATATAACACATAAATATCTATCTATATCTATCTATATCTATCTATATATATATATATATATATATATATATATATATATATATATATATATATATATATATATATATATATATATATATATATATATATATATATCTACCTATATCTATATATATATCTATCTAGATATATATATATATATATATATATATATATATATATATATATTTATATATGTATACATATATATGTATACATATATTTGTATACATATATTTGTATACATATGTATATATAAATATGTATATATATGTACCAAATTGGTAAGTCCATAGTAAGAAAGAAACAAAAAACTGGCAAAAAGTGACATAAAAGGATTGTGTGTTGTTGTTTTTCAATGGAAAAAAATACAAATTACTCATTAATAAACGTATTTGTTGAGGTGAAAAAGTGTTGATTTGATTGCCACCAAGGCAATGTGTCGAGAGTTGTACATATTTATTTCTGACAGTATATAGTTTATTTCAATCGAGCCAAGTCATCAATGTAATAAAGCTTTTTTTTTTCAATAAAGAATTGTGGTTAATTCAATGATTCACTTTATTGTTGTGTCACTTTGGATAAAATTGTCAATTTTCTAATTTCTTCCAGGAATTTGGGTCTGTCCCAGAGCAAGGCAGTTTACCTACTTCTGTCTCAGTAAACCACAGCTCTGATACCAATACCTTGGCTGTTACTAGGAGGATTACCCTACAACCTTAACCCTAAACCTAAAATTACTCCACAAGTTGAAATAGTTCAGAAATGAACAGGCCTTCTAGGTAAAGAATGTAATGCACTTTAGATCATTGTAAAAATTAATCAAAAATCAATTATCAACTATGAATAAATCAGCCAAATGGGACCTTAATGTATATATATATATATATATATATATATATATATATATATATATATATATATATATATATATATATATATATATATATATATATATACATATACATATATATATATATATATATATATACTTACTTTCATGCAGGTTGAGGACTGTGAGGGACACTTCCCGGGTCCAAGGACTGTGCTTGGGGAGTCCTATTCCATATCCAGATCTGCCAAACAACTCCCCGGCGGTCACTAGCTTACAGTCCTTGGCCGCCTCAAACTCCAAGCGAGACGAATCCCAGATAAAGGCATGGAGTTCCCTGAAAGACAATAAACTCAACATGATAGGTGATTACCCCTGGTGGCACATAAAGCAACTACATAAGCTTTAACTCAACCCAGCATGAGAAGCAATAGACCCCTGGTGGTGCAGAAAGCAACTATACCAGCTTTAACTAAACCCAACATGATAAGCGATAGACCCCTGGCAGTGCAGAAAGCAACTACATCTGCTTTAATATAACCCAGCATGAGAAGTGATAGACCCCTGATGGCGTAGAAAGCAACTAAATCTGCTTTAACATAACCAAGCATGAGAAGTGATAGACCCCTGGTGACGAAGAAAGCAACTACATCTGCTTTAACCAAACCCAGCATGAAAAGCTTCAGACCCCTGGTGGGGCAGAAAGCAACTACATCTGCCTTGACCAAACTCAACATGAGAAGTGACAGACCCCTAGTGGCGCATAAAGAAACTACATCTGCTCTTTAACGTAAACCCAGCATGAGAAGTGACAGACCCCTGGTGGTGAAAAAAGCAACTACATCAGCTCCAACTCAAACCGAACATAAGCTAGAAGCGACAGACCCCTGGTGGCATAGAAATCCACTACATCTGCTTTAACCAAACCCAACATTGGAACCCTCAATATATGCTTAAAAAGCAACATTTCCTGTTAGAAAAATCTACTCTCTTGACGAGAGTTATTCCACTTACTCAGCCTTGATGTCGGCAATGGCCTCCTCCACGGTGTCTCTGTTTCTTGTGTCCATAGTGCGGTACATGGTCGACAGCTCAACCTGGCGCTTGAAGTACATGGAGACAGCACTCTGCTTGATGGTTGCATACTTAAAGTTATCTTGGGGGTTCCTCAGCTAAATACAAAATGATCAACATTTCTTCAGCAAGCGCAATTCATAATTTAAGTTAAAACAATTTTTCAGACAAAATTCAGTTTCATACCGGTTAGATTAGATTTTTGTAATATAGGCTAGTCAGATTTTAGCTGATTCAAACTTCTAATATCATATTGATGTAAAAGTCATATTCAATTAGAAGTATTAACAAAAATAAGAATCATTAATGTTTTATAACTGAATGAATCTGTCACACTTACATCCCGTGATGCAGAATCCAGATATCATATAAAAATGGACTTATCAACTTATAAACAGCCATACCTTTTGTGCATCAGAAACATATATATATGCATATATATATATATATATATATATATATATATATATATATATATATATATATATATATATATATATATATATATATATATATATATATATATATACAGGCCTCAACGCTAACTCAAAATGGTACTGGCCCCACAGGACCACTAACACCGAGGATCTACTGGTCCTGCAAAACTTTTACTGGTCCTACAAATTTTTCTTTGACAATTATAAAAGAAAAGACATGGCATAAAATTCACAGACAACATTTATTTTATATATATATATATATATATATATATATATATATATATATATATATATATATATATACATATATATATACATATATATATATATATATATATATATATATATATATATATATATATATATATATATATATATATATATATATATATATATATATATATATATATATATATATACACACATTGTTACATGTTTTTACAGTGTTTTAAATCATCTATTCACATATGTAGTAAGTACTCACCCTGGCATCATCGATGCCTGAGATGGAGGCCTCGGGTCTGTCCAACACCAGGAAGGCAGCCAGGTTAGCAGTGTAGGAGGCTACTATGATCATAGCAAAACCCGCCCACACCATACCCAACACCCGCGCACTGAAGCTACGTGGAGTACCTGAAATAAAACAGGAGTGATAAGAACAATAGAAATCATATAATTCATTCAGTTGATTCACTTAGAACAATAGAAATTGCATTGTATATTCAGCTGATTCACGGCTGTTATGGACCATTTATTAGGGTGTTTTATGTTATATTTTCAGGACATTACCACATATATAACATGTGTTTCATTGGGTATGACTGTTGACATGGGTGGATCCCATGGTGTAGGATAATTAAAAGGAATTTCAGAAGTAGATTTTTAAGATTAGAAGAAGAGAGATATATTCGATTTTGTATCATTTGTATTGAACTTGTATTGAATAAACGGCAATTTTAAATCTCTTTTGTTTCATGAATTCTTGAGATCTGGATAAAATCTAGATTATGCATACTTCGAAATTTGGGTATTCAGTTTGATTTTTAGGGTCCAAATCTATTTAAAATACACAAGTTTACATGTATATACCTCACATCCCGCATCTTAACAGTAAATTCACACCACATTGCACATTAAGGCTACTGCACCCTGATTGATTTATCACGTACCTTCTCCTATCCCACTGTTAAGCAGGACGCCCCATGCGAACCACATTGCACTGGAGAGGTTGAGGGCGTCCTCTTCAGTATCGTCACTCTTAGCCAGCTTGAAGCGACCAAACGGGCTGAAACGGTCCAGCAGGTAGAGCACTAGCGCCACCACGTGGACCGACAAGCCAACCAGGATCCAGAGAGTATCTTGGAATGGTTGTAGGAAGGAGGCAAGGCTGGAGTTCTGAGTTTTCTGTAAGACAAAACGTTACATACGTAAGTGGTGCCGAAACATGCTAAAAGGTAAGTACAATTTAACAAATACAGTCTTCATAATCAGTTTTTTTGTTCACTTCTGAACACAGAAATTCAGGATTCAAAACATGTTAGCTTTAACAAATGAACCCTGTAAACTTCCTTTCAGTCATTTGTACATTATCCTGTGTGTAAGATTTTCTTATGGGTATAGAATACACAAAGTACAACCAAAGGACAAGTAAGTTATTGAAAGAAGTACCTGCAGTGCCCAAGCAACAACCCTTCTTCAAATATTTTGTGAGTTCATGCAATTTCCTCAAATCATTTGTAGAAATCATGTATCCCCAAAACGATACTTGCAAAGGAGGGCCTTGGGCATGACTGATTTATTGATTCACATAGTATGAATAGTCTGAGACATATTGAAATATCTTGATAATAAAGCAAACTTTTGAGAAATATTTCAATAATTCAATATTGCAATCCCTATCAGAATAGTCATCAAATATTCCAGTATTTGAGAAGTTATTTTTGAAATTGTCAGATCAAGTGTGCACTTAATATTTCCTTGGGTTAACACGGTGTAAAAGGCAGATCACAAATAAGGAGACCAATCCGTGCATTCAATTCTCAATTCCTCTTGGCTAGCACTTCACATTAAGTGAAAGAAAACCTAGGACCTTCTTGACAGTACCTTAAGTGAAAACCTTGTACCAATGAGAATTCCTTTTTAAACTTCAGGTAAGGGTATACCTTGACAGATGTAATTGAGGGAAATCTTGGCTCTCAATCAATGGGATTCCTTATATTATATTACATATAAAATATTAACTAAGATATTTTAGGCAACCGGCTCTGACACTTATAATAAGAAAATGAGGTTTTTACTTACTTTCTTTACCAGTATGGTGAGGCCTTGGTATTTGAATGGTTTGGTGAAGTCTATCACCTCAGCCCTCTCGGGGTTGATGGTCAGTGGGGCAACAATCATATCTGCCTTTTCAGCAAACAATTCTCCTATCATGCCTGTCCATTCCAGTGTTCCATTTACCTGTAAGCAAGAAAAATGTGAAACATACATCATTTTGTAGTAGTGGTAGTAGTGGTAGTAGTAGTAGTAGTAGTAGTAGTAGTAGTAGTAGTAGTAGTAGTAGTAGTAGTAGTAGTAGTAGTAGTAGTAGTAGTAGTAATAGTAGTAGTAGTAGTAGTAGTAGTAGTAGTAGTAGTAGTAGTAGTAGTAGTAGAAGTACTGTAGTAGTATTAGAAGTAGTAGTAGTAGTAGTAGTAGTAGTAGTAGTAGTAGTAGTAGAAGTACTGTAGTAGTATTAGAAGTAGTAGTAGTAGTAGTAGTAGTAATAGTAGTAGTAGTAGTAGTAGTAGTAGTAGTAGTAGTAGTAGTAGTAGTAGTAGTAGTAGTAGTAGTAGTAGTAGTTGTAGTAGTAGTAGTAGTAAGCAAAAAAATATGTTTATTCAATTGCATTACTAGAATTTGTAATTGCCCTTTATGGTATTCTATATCTAGTTCATAGAAGCCTTATCAATGCCTTAAAATAATAATTAAGCCAAAAGCAGTAAGCCACTGTGTTAGCCTTAACTTAAACAAAACTACTTGCTTACATTTTCATAGCTGCCAAACTTGTCATCCTCCACCAAGTGAATATCATAGGTGAAATTGACAGTCTTCGCAAGGTGGACCAGTAAGTCAATGCAGTACCCATAACAGCAGAATTCCTCAGGTTTACCTGGAAGAATAAATACAAAAGATACAAAATAACATATACCACATGATGCAAAGTCTAAGTCTTAGTAGGGTGTACAAGTAAGCCAATGTTTTACATGTATCAGTAACTGAGGCATGTTCTAGGTTCACCTAAAGGAATAGACACAAATTAACAAAACAAAACAAAGATTGGGTGACCCAAATGAGATTCATAAGAACACTGTATGGATTTCTCCAAACACTGTACTTACTTAATCATCTTTGAGCTGTTTCTAAATAGCTGAGTACTAAATATTTGAAGTCACTTATCAAATTTAAAAAAACCCAATGAAACAATGAAATAAGAATTTAAATTACACAGACAGAATGACTGACGGATGGACAAACATACTGTCAGATAGACAGATGGATAGATAGATAGATAACTTACCCCCAGTGGTATTTGGTTTAGGACAGACAGATGGACGGATTGATAGATAGATAGATAGATAACTTACCCCCAGTAATATTTGGTTTAGGACAAGGAATGAGATAGATAACTTACCTCCAGTGGTATTTGGTTTAGGACAAGGAATGAGATAGATAACTTACCTCCAGTGGTATTTGGTTTAGGACAAGGAATGAGATAGATAACTTACCCCCAGTGGTATTTGGTTTAGGACAAGGAATGAGATAGATAACTTACCTCCAGTGGTATTTGGTTTAGGACAAGGAATGAGATAGATAACTTACCCCAGTGGTATATGGTTTAGGACAAGGAATGAGATAGATAACTTACCCCCAGTGGTATTTGGTCTAGGACAAGGAATGAGTTAGATAACTTACCCCCAGTGGCATTTGGTTTAGGACAAGGAATGAGATAGATAACTTACCCCCAGTGGCATTTGGTTTAGGACAAGGAATGAGATAGATAACTTACCCCCAGTGGCATTTGGTTTAGGACAAGGAATGAGATAGATAACTTACCCCCAGTGGCATTTGGTTTAGGACAAGGAATGAGATAGATAACTTACCCCCAGTGGTATTTGGTTTAGGACAAGGAATGAGATAGATAACTTACCCCCAGTGGTATTTGGTTTAGGACAGACAGATGGACGGATGGATAGACAGATAGATAGATAACTTACCCCCAGTGGTATTTGGTATAGGACAGACAGATGGACGGATGGATAGACAGATAGATAGATAACATACCGCCAGTGGTATTTGGTTTAGGACAGACAGATGGACTGATGGATAGACAGATAGATAGATAACTTACCCCCAGTGGTATTTGGTTTAGGACAAGGAATGATGTTATCATCAGGTTTATCTGAGGTGCATATTCCACTTGGTGGCATGGGCTTCTTGTAGATAAATGGCACTTCCATTTTAGTGACCACCTGAAACATAAAATTACAAATCAATTTGAATATATTCAAAGATAACCACAAAATACTATAACATATTCAAATGCAGTAACACTCAAAATCTTCATATTTTAAAATTTTCATATTTCTAAGATAACTTAACTCAATCATTAAAATATAATAGGCACCCCCTTCTAGATATAGTCCTAATATATAACAGGTATATTTTATGCACCTGGCGCCCACGTTTCCATACCCATTTTGGGAATTTATGCCCATGCAAACGTTTCCTACTTCAGAGTAAATGAAGATGCATACGACATGTCATTAGATCTTACAGAAAAAGGTAATACACATACATATTCACCTCATTTTAAAGTGCTAGATAAATTCAAAATAACAACTGTTTTTAGAATATAAGATTATACAAAAAGATTGCCATCCATCTTGAGATACCCAATTACAACCCAACAAAAACATTTTAAGACATTGTACAGTATTCACAAACTCTCAAAAGATACGTTCTATATAATATGTACAAAATCACAACTAAGTTTTGGATACCTAATGATATTCACAAGTTTACACTGTGTTTATATACTAGGAGTTATAAATTAATGGCATCTCTACATACTAGATAGCTTACACAAACTTGGAGCTGATTTTTAGATACCAGGTGACATAAGTAAACACATATCCCATTTTCATAAACTGGTTGATATACACAAAATAACTAGCTATAGATTCTAGAAAATCAACAACCTATTCTAAGATACTGAAGGATCTACATAGAAGAAGTAGCAGTAGTAGTAGTAGTAGTAGTAGTAGTAGTAGTAGTAGTAGTAGTAGTAGTAGAAGTAGTAGTAGTAGTAGAAGTAGTAGTAGTAGTAATAGTAGTAGTAGTAGTAGTAGTAGTAGTAGTAGTAGTAGTAGTAGTAGTAGTAGTAGTAGTAGTAGTAGTAGTAGTAGTAGTAGCAGTAGTAGCAGCAGCAGCAGCAGCAGCAGTAGTAGTAGTAGTAGAAGTGGTAGTAGTAGTTGTAGTACTAGTACCAGTTCTAGTAGAAGAAGAAGCGTACTGACCCTAAGATGAGAGGAAATCTTCATTCCTTTAGGCTTGGTAGTGGACTCAACTGGCCAGAGTATAGCATTATCATTCAGCTGTAGGCGTTTGTTGTCCAGCTGAAATTAAAGATAAATGACTGTGATATGTACAACCTGAAAATATACAGTGGTTGATAAATCAATTGATGAAGATTGCTCTCTTTATCATTACATGTTATTCTCTCTGCATTTAACTAAAGCTTCTTCTGTTACATCTCACTATAACTTGCAGTCTTCCATGTTAACAGTGGTGTTGACAGATTGTCTGCTTGACATTAAGAGCTGTCGGTAATCTACATACATGTGACTTTTCAGACAATTACTTACACATATTTGGTTATATATATATATATATATATATATATATATATATATATATATATATATATATATATATATATATATATATATATATATATATATATATATATTTCATGTGAGTCTTAGTGTGTCTGTCTGTCTGTCTGAGATTACATTTCTGTATCATACTCACAGGATTTCCCCCAATCGTACCAATTGAGACGAGTTCGTCATTCTGGTAGTTGACGACGTCATAGAGGGCTGTGAGGCGATCTCCGCGATTGTTGAATGCCACCTGTCCAGTGAACCCATGATCTATCTTCTCTGCTTTCATGTACCTACAAACATACAAACAACATTTAGCCGCAATCATAGCCTTTGCCAGCAGAGCATCATTTGGACACCCAAACCCTCAAAAAATCACCCTTCAAGACACCCAAATTTTGGGGGGGAGTAATTTCTCAAAATGTCAATTTCAAGCAAGCAATAGATTTTTTTGCCTCAATATATTTCCCATGACATTCTATAAGGATATTATCCCTGTTTTCAATAAAGTAAATGCATTTTAATGGTTGAAATCTGAGTATATTATGGTCTACCTTGAAAATGAGGACACCCAAAAAATTATAAATTGCAAAATTTGGGCACCCGGCAGTTTCTATTTTGGGTCCAACCCTTGGCTGTTGAAAGGTACTTTTAAATATCAACCAGAAATGCTGTCCATAACATATTCATGCCTGTAGTTCAAAAGATGTTCAGTCAATTTTGTGATATATGTGTTACCCGAACATTCCAAAAATATATTTGAAGGAAAAATGTCCAAATTTGCTTTAGGTCCAGAAAATCTTTCACTAAGAACCTCAGACATGTATGCATTAACCCATTAATCCTAACGACGGCAAGAAGCAGGTTGATAATTTCAATCATATCCTGGCAAAAACAAAGTTTGGAAAATATTTCAAGGAGAAATGTTATTCAAAACATTTCTAACAACTCTCCTTCTGATTTTTTGTGAAAGTATTCGTGAATCTGTAACTTGTCAAAAGTATCGAAGATCGAGGCGACATTTCAAGAGTAGTAACTCTCAAGCATTAACCCATTAACACTCAGGGCGGCCAAAATAGGCCTGACGATTTTGAAAATATTTAACTTACAAAAGCATTTTCTGAAAAAACATTTGAAGGAGAAATGTTGATTAGAAGCTAAACAACAACTCTCCTTCAAATATTTATTGAAATTTTGCTTTATTCCCATGTTATTTTCAAAGGTATAAGAGTAGCAGACGATACTTTCCAGAGTACCTCTGAGTGTGAATGGGTTAAGTATCTTGGTACATAATAAGGCTATCAACAGCAAAACAGCAAAAAATATAGTTTTCAGTAAGGCTCTAATAATGCTAGTGAGTAATTTGCCATATTTCATCTCATTCAAAGATAATTCATGTAGAAGTAAGAATTATGTTTAAAAGATGATATTGCTATACTAAATAAACTTGAAATGAAGTCATTATCGCAAACAAGTACTGTATATTTCAAACATTTTTCACAAACATAGTTGTTGAAATATCCCAATAAGGATATCCTAGAATGGCTTACTTGATTATGTCTGGTCCATTCCATTTAGGTACCACATCATCACATGCCTTGGGGGCCTCTTGGATCTCCACATTCCTGGTGATCATCGTCTTAAAGGCCTGACCGATGATCTGGACAGCATCGTGGATGTGGGCCATCTCGTTAGTGCTATTGGCCAGCTTTAAACCAAGAACACCTGGAAACATACAATATATGCAAGGTTAAGTCAATCATTCTGAAGAATTTGGAATTTCAATTTTTGTCACTTGTTCTGCCATATTGTGGCGAAAATCATGACTAGCCAGTTGTAAGTGGTAGAGAAAACCAGAGTTCCCAGTGTAACCAGCAAAAACACAGCCAAACCAAAAGTCACTGGCAACTTTCTCACATACCCCAGCTGGGGTTAGAACCAGAGCAGTGGTGAGAGACAGCTAGCAGTCAGTGGCAACAGCTTCGAGCACATGGCCATGAGGGCAGGCCCCACCAGAACTCCAGAACTACAGGCACCATTTTTTCGGTTAGTCAGTTTTACTTGAAAATATTAACTAAGGTAACCAAACTTATACCACAAAACATGTGTTATTTCTGATTGGAGTATCTTTAATAAAATTGCATCTCAACATGTACATGTGGTGCAAAGCTAGGAATCATTTAAAATCTATTGAATCTTTTAATCACCAACATTTACCGGCAATTAATGGATTAGAAACAATTATATCAAAGGGCACATAGTCTTAGATCAGTTTCAATGATGAGAACAGGAAGTTCCACAAAGCTTGGAGACATCTTTAGATACTACAGAAAAGCATAGTTGGTTGCATTCATGATCAATTTGAGTTTCAGGCATTGAATTTCTCCTAGTTTGAAGTATTTTCACCAAGATTTAAAGCAGATTTATATGTAGACAGCATCCAAAGGTTGTATTATTAAGAGTGGATCTGGCGGTTTCATACCAAATTAAGATAAACAAGACCATTCTTTATGAACTGCTTCCAGAGGCTGGGTTTCTAACTAGACAAGGGGATCAGTGAGGTATTACTGTAAGTGTACCTGGTGGTGTGTTACTAGGGTTGAGAGCCTGCTCAGTGACAATCCAGGCGTAACCAGTGTCTGTGAGGTTGAGCATCATGGCATCTTTGTAGATGACCTCCGCATCTTCCTCCCTGAAAACAGAGACTAGCATGTGAGAGAGAGTCATACTTATACATGACAGGTGGCCCAGTGTCTGTGAGGTTGAGCATCATGGCATCCTTGTAGATGACCTCCGCATCTTCCTCCCTGAAATCAGAGACTAGCATGTGAGAGAGAGTCATACTTATACATGACAGGTGGCCCAGTGTCTGTGAGATTGAGCATCATGGCATCCTTGTAGATGACCTCCGCATCTTCCTCCCTGAAAACAGAGGCTAGCATGTGAGAGACAGTCATACTTATACATGACAGGTGGCCCAGTGTCTGTGAGGTTGAGCATCATGGCAGCCTTGTAGATGACCTCCGCATCTTCCTCCCTGAAAACAGAGACTAGCATGTGAGAGATAGTCATACTTATACATGACAGGTGGCCCGGCAGCTCCACGAATACATATCAAGCATAGCAAAATTGCAGAAATATTCAAATAAAAAATAGAGGCTAGCATGTGAGAGACAGTCATAGATGACAGGTGGCCCAGTAGCTTCAAGAATACATATCAAGCATAGCAAAATTGCAGAAATATTCAAATAAAAAATAGAGGCTAGCATGTGAGAGACAGTCATAGATGACAGGTGGCCCGGCAGCTTCAAGAATACATATCAATTATCAAGCATACCAAAATTGCAGAAATATTCTAATAAAAAATAGAGGCTAGCATGTGAAAGATAGCCAAACAAAAGGACTGACAAGAATACCTATCAAACAAAGCAATATTGCAGAAATATTCAAAGTACTAAAAGTAGTGTACAAGATTTGACAGGTTAATTGCATGCAAGGCTCTTCACTTGGATTCTCATTGTAAAAATGTTTTAGGGATTGTGTTTGCGTAGCATTGTTTTTGTTTGTTAGAATTCCTTGCAATCAGGTTGGAAAACAGGATATCAATCGATATCAATGACATAGTTACTCATCACTTCAATTTACTAGACTGGCAAAGGTGGATTTTTTTCTAATTGACCCCTGCTTATCAGTAATGGTAATAGGGTATTGCAAAGTACACAATACCCCAAGGGGTGCCGTTTCTTATTTAGATTGACTACCTACGTTGGATAAGTTTATAGCAGTTTTCAACTTGCCTTGCCTTGCCTATGATCAACTTGCCACACAGAAATTGACACCTCATATATATAATACAATTTATTAAGTTGATAACATTTTAACTTCTGCCAAAAATCAATTTTCCAGGCAAAAAAATAATCAATTCTATTGATGTATTTCATACATTCAACCAATTAGTTTCTAGGAATGTTGATTTTTATGTCTGACAGCTAATTCACTTGCCATGACATACAGTTAAGTGTGTAAGCACAGAAATGGAGCAGGGCAGATACAGACCTACACAATAACAATTCATAGCAAAGCAACATTTTGAATCTTAACCCTTATCCTGCTGGTGGCTAATTTGGCGAATACAAAATGATGCAAAAAACATGGAAAATGATCGAAACCCTGGCAAATGGGTACTCATCTGAGAGTACTCCATGAGAGCTATCCAATGGATACCAACATGACAGGGTTTAAGCGTTTTTCAAAAATCTTTGGACGAAAGTAGCCACAGCATTGAAAGGGTTAAAAGGGACTGTTCATTGAACCCCTAAACACCCTCTTCTGTATCCACAAGTGTGACATTGTGACTTACGTGGCATAGAGTAGGATGATTCTGGACTGAGCCGTTGTGATCTCCATCAGTTCATCTGTGTAGTTACTCATGCCAGTTACAAACTGCACAGACTTCTCAATCTGAAAAAGGATGAAAAACATACTGAACAAAAATCTATATGAAACCTGATTAAACACATACTATCAATGTGAATTCATCCACTCTAGAAAGAGGAAATGCAGATTAAAAAGATGTGAACAAGGATGTAGCCCTAGGGTTATTAACTCTATTTGTATTGTAGATTTACACATGTTTCTGATGTGCTATCTTGATCACTAAAACAAACACGAATGTCAGTAATTTCCCACAAAAACGAATGTCTCCCCCAGCTGGTATAATGGAAAGCTAGGATCTGAAGGAATGACATTCTATCAATGAACCTTTGAATTGTTTCTTATGCTATCTGACATGAAAAGTATAGTTAACGATCATAAGCAAACTAAGTCCTGGAAAGATAGATGACACATACTATAAACTCCTTCGAACATTTTGTTGCAAGGAAATTTATTCATTCACAATGATACAATTATTGCAAAGAAAATAATTCACCTGATATGATGCAAGTATATCTATAAAATGATACAGATATTGCAAAAAACTTGTTTCATCTGAAAGTATACACATTGTTGCAGTAATGACGTAATCAAAGGAGCTCCAGAAGAATATAAAATGACAGTGTCAGCTTGCCTGAGGGAAAAGATTTTTCAATTCTACTCCACCATCTTTGACTTCGTATCAAAGACAGTCCAGTGGCTGTCCTGCTACTAATGACACACAACTAGTTTTCCTACCGTGATTTCCTTGAGTTCAGCCTGGCTGGCGAACTTGGTAAGCATGGACCTTCCCTCCTGGTCTGCGCTGTGCAGGAAGAGAACCTTACTCCACTTGAAGTACTCCACCATCTTGGCCCACAGTAAGGCCTGGTCAGAGTAGGGGGGCACTGTTCTCATGAACGACTGATGGATACTCTGGACATAGTAAAAATAAAGAGTATGTTTAATTAGAACTCTCTCTTTCTGCCAATCTAGGCTATATTATGAAGAGTGTTGGGAATCATACATATTGTTTAGCTTGATTAAATGTTCAGATTTCTTAATTGATTATTTCTATTAGCCCTTATCCCGCTATACTATATAGATCATCAATATATAGCCACCGCTGAAAAAATACATTTTATGCCGAAAAATCTAAGCCGTACCATGATATTCCATACCAGATTTCTTTATTTCCTGCCATGATAACCTATACAAAACCTACATCATTTCTGTTCAGAATCATCAGGCCTATCAGAATATCTTTTTTTCATAAGATTTGGTTAAGTATATTTTTTTCTATGGGGGGACAAGCGATTTTTAGCCAATTTGATGAAACATCACGACTCACGGTCGTGACCAGCGGTGAGTGTACTTACATTGCATCACGACCCAGAGTCGTGACCAGCGGGATAAGGGTTAGGTGTTATTAAAATATTGGTGCTAGAAGTGCCAGTGAGCATTTTGAAATTCTGTGTTCAACCTCAATGGGCAGATGTGCACCTAGAGTATGTTGGTATAACCTACCTTATCAGAGAAGGCACTGTCTCTGGCTGTGATTGCCAGTATAGGTATCTGATAGAAGCCACAGGTGTAGGATGCTGCCATAGGTGACAGGATTTTCTCGGCGGGGTGGCTGACGATCACCACGTACACCTGGTTTGGGATGAGCTTGTTGCAGATGTCAAAGGAGACAGCAAACGGGTTGGCTTGTGTTTCAATAGATGTGACATTGAACCGATATCCTGCAATAAAATAAAAGCATTTTAAAAACCAAAGGTTGTCAAATTTGCCAAAAAAGGATGATATATTTAATACGAGAGAGCTAAATGTGTATATATTTATAGACGTTAATGTGATGGTATACATGCAAATAAAGCCAGACTGATTTCCTTGACTACAAAATGGGAAAAGCTTAAGATTGTAAAAACCAATCTCCCACCTTTGCACACTATTCCTATAAAATTTACAAAATGGCAATGGACCCAATAAATGAACACAACAGCATTGATTGATGGAAGCTAATTCACATCCAAAACAATCACTGGTGCAGGTGTTTGCAGGCATCATATTCTGAGTAGAGCTGCACTCACGGAGGGAGATCAACTCATGAGCTCACCACCCGTTTGACTCGTGAGCTCATGAGCTCACGGACGTTCCGATTTTCCAAAAAATACTTATTTTCTATCCCAGCTACAAAGAAATAGATATTTATTGGCGGAGATTTATTAACATTGCCATGTTTATTTAATTTTAAAACGTGCTGACGAGGTACAGAGGTCAGTATAACACTCAACACCGCTTGAATTTATACATTGGAGATTGTATCGAAGACATGACGGCGATAAGCAGTCATGTATGTTAATGATGTGTGTTAGGTGCTCTGTGTTACGTTTGTGTTCCTAACATAGACGAGCTCACGATTTGAACATTTCAGCTCGAGCTCGGCGAGTTTGCCCCAGGGCTCGAGCCACTCGAGTTCGTGAGTGGTGAGTGCAGCTCTAATTCTGAGTACCGCCCATATTGTCTATATATCAACCCCCCTCTACTATCTTCAATGGCAGAAAAATGCAAAATGTTTTGAAAACATCTAAACCCTGTCATGTTGGTATTCATTGAAAAGCTCTTGCCAAGTACTAACAGATGAATACCCATAAGCCATGGATTGAGTCATTTGTCAACTTTTGTGCATCATTTTGTATTTATCAAATAAACTACCAGCAGCCAGAGGGTTAATACCTCCTTAAAGGGCAAATGCACCATCAGAAAGATTTAGGTTCAAAATGATCTTTTACATGTCACCTTTCAAATAAGACCTCCCCCGAACCTGTCCTCTTCAGCACTACTCAGTTATAGCTTACAGAAGTTCAGGAAGCAACAGTCCTGAGGCAGCTATACAGGGCCTCCATGCATCCCAAGATGCACTCTGTTTTTGACACCTTCTAAGCACCAGCCTGTGTCACTAGTGCTTAAGAGATAGCAGTAGCAGAGAAGCCTGCATGGATTTCCCTTACTTGCTAATCTTTATTCCTGGCTCATCCCTGATCACAATTTTTGGAAGCAAATAAAACTTCAAGAAGTAAAACTTACATAGTATGGCATAATTGAGCAATTCAGGAATTTGGAGGAATGGAAATATCTGACTCACCTAGGGAACTTCTCCCTTAAACCCACATGATCCTTAACTCAATGGTGCCAGGTTCTTTACTCAAAGATAGCATCTTGATAACAGGAAGTGAAGGAATACACATACTAATAAGTCCTACACTATTCCCATGAGTAACTGCTAACTGACACAAGTGTTGCAATTTCCTGTAAGTGATTAGCACAAACTGATTTCATAGCAATTAGGAAGTAATGGTTTCTACAAAACAATAAGCTACAAATCAAAGACAAGCCACATAGTATAACTTCCAAGGATTGTTGGAATATACAATAGGAAATTGAAGAAGTTCAATCTTTGGGAATTGTGACAACTTATTGAAAGCCAGTAATGAAACTCTAAGCAGGAAAGGGGAGCCCAGCCCCCTATCACTGCTATCTCTTAAGCACTAGTGACACAGGCTGCATGGTGCTTAGAAGGTGTCAAAAACAGAGTGCATCTTGGGATGCATGGAGGCCCTGTATAGCTGCCTCAGGACTGTTGCTTGCTGAACTTCTGTAAGCTATAACTGAGAAGTGCTCAAGAGGACAGGTTCAGGGGAGGTCTTATTTGAAAGGCGACAAGTATACGCTCATTTTGAACCTAAATCATTCTGATGGTGCATTTGCCCTTTAAATCAAAATTACAAATATGTTAATGGTTTTAGGTCTTTCATATTATTTAGAGTATGACAAGCAAAATTTTGATTTTATTGACTTACTCAACCAACAACGACAATTGGCTTTTATCAAATTTTTACCTCATCATAATTTTGAAAAGAACAAATTAATATCTTCAACTTATTTCAACATGACTTTCTCCTTTCCTAATTTATTAAATATCAGTAGACACTGGTTGGCTACCTACGGTTGACAAAAAGAAGAAAGAAAAAAGACATTTTGTATGTAAAATGGTAGTGGTGAAAATCAGAGAGTGTGTTGATGTTTCAATTGTGCAAATGCAGCGCCCTCTAATGAGCATTGAAGATTGCTGATTATCAAGGTGGTTAAGCTGTGCCTTATTCAAGTGAGAGTAAGTGAATATCACATTCACATGGTAGATTCAGATCAACATATAGTGACTAGTCTAACTATTAGTACTTAAATTTCCCTGCGCTGCAAACCTACTTGTTTGACAGCCTCATTAATACAAAGTATCTGATTTATGAATGCCATGTGACAAAAAGGCTAAAATATGAACATTCCTCTGCTGATTGACCAATTACTCTAAATGAGCCTGATAAGAATCTGACCTCTACAATTTCCCAATTAACAGGTGACCTTACTATTGTTATAGTAGCCTCTCTTCATAACTCAGTTGGTTATTAGGTTACCTAAGTCATTATGCATGCAATCACTTTTCCAATCCATCTATGAATTAATTAGATATCAAATCAATCCAGGCTAAAACATAACAGTGTCAATCAATTTTCTGAAGGAAAAATATTGTATGTTCTACATTTATACATATATGATATGTCCTTACAATTGTGTTAAATAGCATTTAATATAGTGATAAATAAAACAGTTGCAAGTATGAATGTATCAAAATCTTGAATGTCAGTAATTCATTGAATATGTTAAGAATTCCTTTATTGTAGTGTCGTGATTTTAGTGTTGGGACGATCATCGATTATAATCGATAATCAATCGTTTACCTCTCTGATTCTGATTAATCGATTACAAAACTGGCAATCGATAATAATCGGAAAAGGTGACACCTAGTGGCAAAATATAGAACTAAATGACAGACATGTTGTCAGCTTTCTTGCTATGAAACTAAGCCCCAAAAACACTTCAAAACGAAGTTAAGGTAGGTAATAAGTTAAGTAATTGTCATAGACTATCACTTATTATTAGGCTCTAGACCTCTAGTACCCAATTACTGCTAAAGTGCGATGAACTGATTATGATCGATGATCGATCGGTTGGCTGTAACTGATTATCGATCATGAAATTGCAACCGATTCCCAACCCTACGTGATTTACACTGAAGGGTAGAAAAAGCCTATAAGCGAAACATTCATTTATTCTATTCTTTGCATTTTGATCATGACAAACCTATGCATTTCTAATCATTTTAAAACCAGGACAAATCCAGCCTGTCTCTTGGACAGGCAGTTCCTGAAAACCCACTTTTGTTTGTCATTTTGAGCCTTGGATTGCTGATACAGAAGGGTAAAATGGGAAGCATTTTCACTGGTCTGAGATTGTAGGATTGGCAATAGTGTTGAATACTGATATTGACCAAGTGTTCTACTGTCATTAATTATTAGCATAAGCCTTTAATTACATTAGCAAATGAAATAATCACAATAGGATCAATTTAGAGAGAATAATGCAGGAAATTGATTGTGATTGATTGCTGATGTAGTAAATACTTGAGTGACATTAAGTGGTCAGTGTCACAAAACTATCAAACGTGCATAAGCAGCAATTGGTCTTGGAGTTAAACAAATGGCAATTCATGAATTGGACTTGAGATCCGCCCCAGTCCTCAGACACTTCTGTGAGTGTGCTCAAGCGTATAAAGTGCACAAGAGTGTATATCAGGTATTGGTCGAAATGGTTTTACCTAAATGGCCCAATATTCTATAACCTTTATCTGAAACTGAAAATAAGCCACATCTATCTAAATGATCATAATTCATACCTTTTTGATGAAGCTATCAATTCCATACCTCAGATAACAAATTATACAATCACCTGAACACTGTCATAGCGGGAGAAATATCTCCCTAGCTTGAGGGCCAAACTTCTAGAGAAAAACCTTCATGCTTGCAGCGGTCCAAATTAAGTTTGTTATAGCTCTCTAACAAAGGAATTCAACTCATTTCATTTCAAGGTAAATTGTTTTTCCTGAACCTAACATAGATAGTCACCCATTCAAATATTTTGTGCATTCTACTTGTAAACGATGTCTAGAATAGTATAAATGCCACGATAATTGGGATTGCACTTTCCTGGTTAATAAAAGCATTATCCTTTCCCTATAAACATAGCAGAATTTTATGAAGAATATATGGAGGAGTACATGAGTAATGAAAACAGTGAATGAAGCAGTTTCTGATTTTGGTATAAACATCCTAAAAATTTAGTATTTCTTATGCTATAAGGACGAAACCTCATTAGAAGGTGGGCCTGGTCACTATATAAATGCATGGTGTTGGAAGAGGTTGTCACCATGGCAATGTTTGAAAAGAGTAGGGAATTCTTCCCAGTTCCAGGTTTCTATCTCATCACAATGTGACCAATAAAAGCAGTTTGAGGTTACCCCTAAAACCTAATCCTCCATTCCTTAATCTTATACTACCGGTATATAGATGAGTAACAATGGAGTTTGTAGATTCAAATATTGGTAAGAATTTTTCATAATTTATTTCCATATAGTTTGCCAAATGATTAGAATTAATTCTGAACACTGTTTGGGCCACCCTTTTTCAATTGCCGGTTGCGCAAAATGATCTTAGGTTGTCTCAATCAGGTCACTGGTCAACCACCTCATTAATAACACAGAGGCACCGTGTACACTGGAGCCCAGTGGGGCATGAAGTTGATGTAGGTGCTGAGATTGTACCTAAAGCTCATGAATACCAAGTCAGATGGTTTTATTCACACAGCTGAGAAAATTGCTCCTCACCAGTTACCATGGCAACCCATCAGGTATTCCCTGCTGGGTTGTTTTAGTGGTGAGTGCTGTCAAACGTTCTATTGGGTAAGGTCTATTTTGAGACACTACTAGTGGCAGCTTACAATATCTAAACAACGATCTTACAGACGACCCCAACATACTTCAAAGAGAAAGTACTTTCATGTGGCAAAAGAGGTTAGATCAAGAAAGATGAAACCAGCATGCATGCCTGGATGGTCAACACCTAAATGTGTTGACTATGGAATTAGTTGAAAAAAAACTTCAATTATTGAAATAAGAAATTGAATTAATTTTTACCATTTTAGTACTTTGTCAATATTCTGTTTATGTTTGTTCTGCTTTTTTTAACACACTATGTTTACCACCATCAACAAGCATACAGAAGAAATGTTAACCAAAGTCGAACCAAAAACTGCCTTTCAAATAGTTTGTCTTTTTTTTGTAAATTCATGCTTTACATCATATTTTTATTTTATTAAGCACTTTAGACCCAGACATAAATTTTCAAAGACACTCAAAGACACAGTCAAATCTTGATTGGGTTGACCCTTCTTCCAAGCTGCTCAGGTCAAGACATCAAAGTAATTTGCTGGTTTACTGATAGGATAATTTGCAGTATCTGAAAGCCACCCTTTTTTCCAAAAGTGTTGTCATAAACCTATGCATTAGAAACTCAAATCATGATTGGGTTCACTCTTCTTCCAATCTGCTCATGGAAGAATATCAACATAACGTGCATTTTTACCACAGTACTTGACATTTTGCAGTCAAAGAAATGCTGCTGTTTACCATTCAGGGACTCAATCAGGATTTTCAAACTGGAAATTCCAAAATGAGTAATCATAAAAAAAAATGGGAAAGGGAAAGGGAAAATATTTTAATACAACAACAGTTTATATTTATAAATTGATTGAGAAAATGCATATGATCTTTTAACCCTTTCATACCTGGAGATCTACTTGACTAGTAGCAGCTTTGGCTGCTACGGGTATGAATGGGTTAAGTAATGTCCTAGCATAAGCACTGAAGTGATTTTTTTCCAAATATTGCCGGTGATCGATACTTTTAGAACTTCCTGTCTAAAGCTGGGTGTCCCCATGTGTGATATACAAGTGTTTCAGAGCCTAAATAGAACCCAGACACCCTGCAGTCTGGGGCTCTGCGGCAGACATCTAGACATGTGATTGCTGGTGGTACGTCACAATGTAAATTGCTGAAACTTCCCTTCTTCCATATTAGAACGATGACCTTGGCCAATTATAAATAAATGATAATCAACATCCTACGATTATTATGAGAAAAAACTCAAAGATGTGTTATTACTTTATTCTTTACCTGTAATTCATTTATCTAATCATCTTTTTTTGAAAATCTGGCCTCTTTTTTATCTGGGCTATATAATTAGTAGGGCTACGACAATGAAATGAGAGATTTTGGGTCATTTGGCCATAATGAACTATTCATCAAGTAGCAATCTCCAATTCGGCTGTTCCTGGATTATCATCTATCCTGAGTAGTATGCCGAGAGACATGCTCTTTTCTATTTGGGGCCCGTTTTGTCGTCATGAGTAGTGGTTTAAGGCAATCAGAAGCCAACAACTACTGGAAATTCAAATATCATATTTGGCTTTAATACGAAATTGATGTTAATCTATATTTAGTATAAAAGATTGTGGTAGATAACCATATCAAGCCCAAAATTTGCTGCGATTCTTAACCATTCCAATGCTAAGGCGACTTTAGTCCTAAGCACAAGAAGAAAGCAAAGATTTTTGAAAATCACCTAAACCTTGTCATGTTGGTATTAATTGGATAGCTCTCAGATGAGTGCCCATTTGCAAAGATTCCAGTGACTTTCCAGCTTTTTTAGCATGATCATTTTGTAGTTGACAAATTAGCCACCAGCAGCACAAGGATTAACTCCCTAAAGGTTAAAAGTGACTCACCTTGGGGAAGTAGATGTTCTTGATTGGCTTTATCCACGGCTTCCTTAAGGACCTGTTGAGTTTCCTTTGAGCTGACTATTCCTCCGATGGTGAAGACCCGCGGTTGGGCACAAGAGGACTCAGGTACTACATACAGCAACACCAAGAGTATGGCACACAGACTCTGGCCCACGGCCATGTTCATCATGAATACTTCAACCACAGCAACCTGCAAGAAAAAAATCATCTCATCTCAATCTTGTGTTTTATGGCAATTATGTGTAATACAAAGGAATTCTAGCATTACATGCAACAGTACTTACTATCGCAACATAACATAGGCTTCTGCACATATGGAGCAGTTTAACTTTCAAACACTTCATCTAGAGGACCTACCAACAAACCGTTTATAAAATTTAATACAACTACAGTACCCGTGTTAAAAGTAGGAAGTTTGTTTAGAGTAGCTGTTGCACTATACCTTTAACTTGATTTTGAGAAATTGATATCCAAGTGAGGGCTGTTAGGTTCAACAATCCTTATTCAAATATTCTATGTTGTATAACTACATTACATAGCATTTGATGAGTTATGATCTAAGTTACAGTCTGGTTATGTGTGGGTAGTTGTGAATGGGTAAAACAGAATGATCTTCAATACACAGTAGAAAGTCTAGTAAGTATAGTTTTGTCCTTGAAGCAGTTTGAAGACACGTGATGTATATGAGTCCTGAAAGTGCAGGTCACACTCCTCAGCACTGCTCAACTGAAGACTCCATGACATGTGCCATAGACAGTATAGTCTAGATAATAATAAACAAAATATTTACATTAAGCTACTGGAGAAACAAATCCACAAGCACGCCATATTATAAAGGCGAGACCAACTTGACTCATTGTCTGGGATTTTTTGCCCTCTGGACACTTATCTGGGTCTGACACTTAGATTTCAGGCTAGGGGCCCGAAAAGGTCTTTTGATATATTTAATGGTCAAAAACAGGATTTCTGTATTATTGTAAATACTATTTCGGGCCCCTAGTCTGAAAAATCTAGGCGCCCACAGCAAAATCTAGGGGCATATGCCCCTGGGCCCCTGGGAATGTCGAACCCTGACTTTCAAACTAACATTCATGAATAACGAAGTCCTGAATGAACGAATGAAGTGCTGAATGAATGGAATGAATGAATGAACGAATAAATGAATACAATTATAAATAAATAAATAAAATGAAATAGGACAAAATAAATCATGTAACTTAAATGACTGGCTGTAGTGGTTGACCCTAAAAAGGCTGCTATCAGCAAGGGGGTCCAAATACTACCACTAAATTAACACTATTAATGGCCTATTTTCTTTTGAAAAAATTTCATTATAATTTGCCTCAGAATGATCTTCACCAGCAAATATCTGCACACTGAAAAGTTTGTCAGTAGGCCCTATAAGAAAAAGAATAAAATAGGTTTTGACTCAGCAAGGCAAGTTTATACTAGCAATGAGCAAACTGATACAAAGGGAGAATCGCCTGGGAATCATGCCCTTTCGCCATGAACAAATGGAGCAAATTTGACTTTATCACTTAATTTTGTCTTTTAGCTTTATCTAAAAACTTTTTTTTTTAAAACACAAAAAAATGAGGATGTAATTAAATATAAAACAGCATTTTTCTGTCATGCCCTGCCAACTATAAAATGCCTGCTATTCAGAATCAAAGTGTCTTGATCTTGATCTTTTTTTCATATTGACAATGTTTGACGGCTATAAAAATGTTAAATTGAGTTGCCTTGGACTTGGTGGTGAACCTGGGATCTGGTGCTGGTGCAAAGCCTCTAGTACCCTGCAGGCCCCACCTTTGCCCCAACTGACCAGAGGCAGATCCAGGATTTGAGAAGGGGGGTTCAATTTAGTTACGAAAAGTGACACTGGTGGCGCCACTAACACTGATTTCTAAAAACACCACCAGGGGTCTGCCCAGTTGTTTATAACACTTAGGTATGTTGGAGATAACACTTTATATATAAGGGCCTTGGAGTTGGCGGTATGAGCAATATTTGAGGATAACTACATGCATACTTAGCCTAACTTGTTCTAATTGATTTAGCATACAGTCTTCCTTTAGATCATTAAGTTGCAAAAGCTTGAAAAGCATATTTTTGGATTTTCTATTCTGAGAGGTAGATGGTTTCACTCACAACCTTGTTGGTTTTAATCACTTCCTATACAAATCAAGGTTGTTAGTATATAACCCTGACACTGTGGATCATGTTTTTCTCTGACAGTCCCTCCACTCATTAACACCCCTGATAGCGGGGCGGCTAACTCAGGAATTTGGCCAAATTGTGCACTTTCCGTAAAAAGTGTGAAACTTGGTACAAATATACTTTGAGTGATGCTGATCAATATTCTTAATGGACGCAGGGCATGAGTTACCATTAAACACTATTTTTGGGGCATTTTATGTAAAAAATGTCATAAAACGTGATTTTTTAGGAATATGTTAATAAAAAATTTAGGGAAGAAAGTGAAATCTCCAAACTTGGCACAAATACACTTCAAGGGTTGCTGATTATAACTGATTTAAAAAATATTATGAAATTGACACATAGGGTGTGTTTTTGGGGTGTTTTCAGCAAAAAAGAGGAGAAAAGGTGATATTTTCGGGATCTGACAATAGAAATCCTAGGCATAAGAGTAGAAGCTGAAAACCTCACACAAGTACACTTAGAGAGTTATTGATAATGAATGTCATTAGTAAAGTTTGTGAAAGACCCCCTAAGTGACTGCATTTTTGGGGTAATTCAGGCAAAAATGTCGTAAAACGTGATTTTTTTGGAATATGATGATATAAAACCTAGGGGAAAAAGTGGAATCTCCAAACTTGGCACAAATACACTTCAAGGGCTGCTGATTATAATTTATATAATTAATATTATGAAATTGACAAATTTGGGGTGTTTGCAGCAAAAAAGAGTAGAAAAGGTGAGATTTTTGGGATCTGACGATAAAAAATCCTTGGCCTAAGCGCAGAAGCTGAAAACCTCACACAAATACACTGAGAGAGTTATTGATAATGACTGTCATTAGTAAAGTTTGTGAAAGACCCCTGAGTGACTGCATTTTGAGGTAATCTAATCAAAAAATGACTAAAAAAGTGAAATTTTGGGAATGTGACCAAGAACAAAGTTAACTTATACTTCAGAGTAAAAAGTGCAAACCTCACACAGACACTCCTTGAAGGTTATTGATTAAGACTGCTTTAGTTAAAGTTATGAAATATACCAATAGTGCCTGATTTTAGGGTAATTTTATTGAAAAATGACTGAAAATAAGATATTTTGGGGATTTAACCCAAAAAATCCACACCTCAAAGTAGGAAACTGCAAACCTCACACAAATATTCATTGTAGGATATTCAATGTAACGGCTTTAAGTACACAGTATGAAATGAACCAATACAGCCTGATTTAGGGTAATAATACAAACAAATGACTTCAAAACTGAGGTTTTAAGGGTCTGTCTCTGAAAGATTTGTACTGAGTAAACATAAGAAACTTACCACAAATTGCCCCTAAAGTACTTTATGGTTGATGATTAGAATTGCTATTAGTAACATCATGAAATGTTTTCATACTGCCTGGCTTTAGTGTTTAAATTATCCAAAATGACACATCACAAAATAACCTGAAAAGTCCTAAAAGCTTATGCATTTGTAGCCATGTAGACTTTATTTTGTAGATGCCCTGTAAATAAGTGCACATCTTAGTTCAGTCCTGTTTGTTTGTGTGTGTGTGTGTGTGTATGTTAGTGATTGTGTGTCTACTAAGATCCATTACAATCAAGAGTGTCCAATATACAGGTGAATGTGTAGTTTGGAAAGCCTTTTGTAATGAATCCTAGTATTCACAACTAGTATTCCCATATTGTTCACTTTCTTAGATTTACAATACTGAATTGACACATTAACAGCATTTATGAGAATGAATCTTAGGTTTCCAGCTAACCACTAGCCCCATAGCCTGAGGCTACTGAAAATTGAGTAGGGCTACAATAATATTTGATTTGGTAGTCCAACTGGCTACATGAAAAGTGACATTTTAAGATCATATTAAGAGGATTACAGGAATATGATCAGCTGAAGAACACGTACCATTTGACACGCTCAATTGTTCTTTTCCAAAATGAAATACAACAAAGAAAAGATAGCTTACTACTTCAAAATTGCTTTGGGACATGCAGAATTTAGTAAAGATAGGGCTATAAGGTCTTGGTTGGGGCTATGGCAATTTAAACACCGGAAGTCCTGCGGTCTCCCAGAACTTTTAACCCAAACATGACCCCTAGAATCACATATTATACAAGCATTAATCTCTACAAGCTTGTTGTACCTGGATTGATTGACACCTCAACTAGAATAGAATAGTGTGGTTCCAAAGGTTTTAGCTGACTTCACCTTCACTCTCTTCATCATTTACATGTGAAACATTCAATAATGTGATGGTGGACCAGTATAGATATGATTCGATCCATAACAAGCCTTAGGTAGCAGGGCCAAAATTGCTTCCCGTCCAGATTAGCTTCTCATCTACTTCAAATCCTTATACATGTACCAACTACATTTAATAGCCTATTGTGTCAAAAAGGCAATTTACCTTTTAGCTATGTCCTGAAAGATGGTTTGTTAGGAAAATCTTTGGTTATTACCGAGAAAAGTTCAAAATAGAAAATTCCTTAAAGAAATCTTTGCCTGTCCAAAAAGGAGGTTTTCAGGAAACTTCCTGTCCAAAAGACAGACAGGACGGGTCCTGGCTATAGTCCCTGCATGTCACATCAACCAATTTATGCTGATAGTTCCTCCTCTGATGAGACTTCCCAATTGGTAATACTTTAGAGAATACCTCTAACGTATAACACTAAGATCATAAAATATCTAGAATGAAGTTGCAGATAATATTGTGAATAAAAATTCTTCTCAAATTTTCCAAAATATGCTGACAAAATTTAGATATTTCAAAATAAGTAAGGGCTCTTTGGCTGAATAGGGGGTTATTGTGCCCCAGCCATGTACTGTTACTTTGAACAAATAGAGTGCTGGACACAAAGGGAGGTTGTTTAAACCCAGACATTACTGTAACTTCAAAATAGTTATGTTATTCATTACAACGATGGGGGTTATTGAACCTAAGGCATGCACTATTACTATCAAAAAGTAAACTTCTAAATATAAATGGCAGGGGGGGGGGGGGGGGTTCTTTAACCCAAGTCATAAATCATTATATGATGATGATCGAAGGATCCAAAGTCTAATCCAACTTGGGTTTGGAGAAAAAGAGTCATGGAAACCAAACTGGATGATACTTTTGCAGGCACTAGATATGCACTATGACCTCTACTCAGCTCAAAAAATGAACCTGTAAGAGGCAAGTACAGGCCTTAAAGCAATTGTATTTTGTCATTGTGAGGCAAACTGCTCTGAATACAAAGTGATCATACCACATTCTGATGTTGTAGACAAAGCCACAACTGTAAGAACAGTTTTACTGAGTATGCATAATGTATGCAATAGATTATAGGGAATATAACATTCACAAATTCTAAAACTCAATGATAAGGGTACATGGAACATCTCTGGTCATATGTGAATTGCTTTTAGATTGATATTAGTTATCATTTCTTTCATAACAACACCAAACCGACATATGGTGGAGAATTAAAGCTTAATTGTACAGTCATTTTTTGATAAATATACCCCCAAAATCAGGCAGTATGAATTCATATTAACAATGTTTACTAATAGCAGTTCGAAACAGCACAATAAAAGTTCACTTGTGGGTAGTTTCTAGTTTCCATTATGAAACATTGTTTGGAGACATATCCAAAAATTCTCACTTTTTATAAAATTACCCATAAATCATGCACTACTGGTTACATTTTATACTGTTTACCAATAGCAGTTTCAATCAATAACTTTCAAAGAATATTTGTGTGTGATTTGCTATTTCTACTCTGAAGTATAGAGTTTCTTAAGTCAGATCCCCAAAATATCACATTTTCAGTCATTTTTCAATAGGATTATTCTAAAATCAAGCACTATTGGTAATTTAGTACACTTCATAAATTTCATTTAAGCAGTTTTAATCAATAACCTTAAAAATATATTTGTGTAAGGTTTGCACTTTCTACTCAGAAGTATGTTTTTCTTCAAGGTCACATTGCTTAAATCTCACTCTATATGGCCATTATTGGCTTAAATTAACCCAAATTGCAGTCACTTAGGGGTCTTTCACAAACTTTACTAATGACAGTCATTATCAATAACTCTCTAAGTGTATTTGTGTGAGGTTTTCAGCTTCTACTTTTAGGCCAAGGATTTTTTATTGTCAGATCCCAAAAATCTCACTTTTTCTACTTTTTTTGCTGCAAACACACCAAAAACACATCCTATGTGTCAATTTCATAATATTAATTATATATATTATAATCAGCAGCCCTTGAAGTGTATTTGTGCCAAGTTTAGGGATTCCACTTTTTCCCCTTGGTTTTATATCATCATATTCCAAAAAAATCAAGTTTTACGGCATTTTTGCCTGAATTACCCCAAAAATTCAGTCACTTAGGGGGTCTTTCACAAACTTTACTAATGACAGTCATTATCAATAACTCTCTAAGTGTATTTGTGTGAGGTTTTCAGCTTCTACTTTTAGGCCAAGGATTTTTTATTGTCAGATCCCAAAAATCTCACGTTTTCTACTCTTTTTTGCTGCAAACACCCCAAAAACACACCCTATGTGTCAATATCATAATATTAATTATATATATTATAATCAGCAGCCCTTGAAGTGTATTTGTGCCAAGTTTGGGGATTCCACTTTTTCCCCTAGGTTTTATATCATCATATTCCAAAAAGTCACGTTTTACAGCATTTTTGCCTGAATTACCCCAAAAATTCAGTCACTTAGGGGGTCTTTCGCAAACTTTACTGATGACATTCATTATCAATAACTCTCTAAGTGTACTTGTGTGAGGTTTTCAGCTTCTACTCTTATGCCTAGGATTTCTATTGTCAGATCTCAAAAATCTCACCTTTTCTCCTCTTTTTTGCTGAAAACACCCCAAAAACACACCCTATGTGTCAATTTCATAATATTTTTTAAATCAGTTATAATCAGCAACCCTTGAAGTGTATTTGTGCCAAGTTTGGAGATTTCACTTTCTTCCCTAGATTTTTTATGAACCTATTCCTAAAAAATCACATTTTATGACATTTTTTTGCATAAAATGCCCCAAAAATAGTGTTTAATGGTAACTCACGCCCTGCGTCCATTAAGAATATTGATCAGCATCACTCAAAGTATATTTGTACCAAGTTTCACGCTTTTTACGGAAAGTGCACAATTTTTGTCTTAGCCGCCCCGCTATGATTGTTCTGTCTGGCAAGGGAGGATATCGTTGTGGGAAAGTTGCATTCACCCCGATTGACTGAATAGGTGGCTTCACGATTAGGGGTGTCGGGATTAGGGATCCATTTGATAGTGAAAAATTAATCAGATGGCTATCAACATTGCTCCTATAAATACTCAGCAAAATCTTTTTTTTATTTCTGATTTATTGTCTTAGGCCTAAAAAAAAGTTGTTTGTTTCCTGTAACCCTACCCTAACAAGTTTTTATTCAAAAAAATCCCTACCCTAAAGTATTTTCCGCCCTCCTAACTCCCAATCAACGTAAAACATGCATAAAACACACAATTTTGACCAAAAAAATAATTCAAAAAAATAATTTTTACCGACCTACATACCCTATTTTTTTCGGACCGTTACAGGAAACAAACAATTTCTTTTTTTAGGCCTTAAGTATTACAGGTCAAGTCAACAATTTCCAGAGGAACTCAGAAGAATGGAATGGGATAATGCCTTGGCAGCCACAAGAGTTCTACAGGAATTAAGACAATGTATCTTTATTTTGGGAGGAGAAAGTAACACTGTATCCATAAATTGGATAGAGTGTTTCAAGAGTGTCTCCAATGAAAGAGTTGCACATCTAGGTGTCCGTTCAAAAATTGCAGATCCCAGAAAGGCTGTAGACCTGCATAACGGCCCTGTCTATTAATATCATTTTAGCAACAGGATTCAAGTGATTTTGATAGTAAACATTGACATAATGATTGATGAAATTTTGTGGGACAACATATAATTCACCCAAAATATGGCTGCTTGACAGAGATATAGGTGTTTAAGCTATATATTCATTCCAGGCCTGTCAGTGTCACTTATATTTCTACGTAATCAGCTGGTAAAAATACTAAGACCTAGCATGACAGGAGGGTGCAATTTTTTATTGCATGTACATCATAAATGTGGATAGGATTATTACAATGCAAAGATAGAAGATCCTTTAAGGCAGGGCGCAACATAAAGTCCTCTGCCCTTAGGCGAACAGCGATGCAGGCAGACAACCTTTCTGGGGCCGGCGATTTTGACCGACATTCTTCTTGGCAGCCACAAGAGTTCCTCAGTAATTAAGACAATGTATCTTTATTTTGGGAGGAGAAAGTAAAACTGTATCAATAAACTGGATAAAGTGTGTCAAGTGTGTCTCCAATGACCAAATTGCATGTTTTATAACACCAACAGTACATTAATTCTCAGATTATTATTATAGGCTGTTTTAGAAGCCTAAAAGTAGAAGGGGGAGGGGCCATATCTAACAGAAAACAACACAGAATATTCTTACATTCCCTCTAGGAGGTCTAATCATGCATGATATATAAACATGCAAGGTAAAGCGTTGCAAAGTTAACCTAGAAACGTTTGTGGCATTCTAATCCACACACGGTTCTGATTCTGAATGTATTGGACTAACTGGCGCATGAGAGCGATAAGCTGCAGCTGAGCCTTATCTGCTGATGTGCGAAGATTATCATCAATTCATACTGACGTTCACACTTTTTTTACCATCAATATTCCTATTTAGAATATGAAGAAATATGCAAAGCGGTGTTAAGGTTATCCTAACACCATTACCTACCTATAGTCACGAAAATTCAGCGTGGATTATTGTAATTATTGACGGATTAATCCAAGATCTGCGTTTACACGGCTAGTTCCATGGATAAGTCTATTCATCCGTAAGATGAAAAATTTACTGTAGCCAAGTTCACTGCCAGATATATTTCCCTAGTTGGTGAGCAACCGGCATATGCCGGCAATCAAACTGGTAGGAATCGAATGAGTAGCATGTTATGATACGCCAGGGGTAGTCTTGTCATGTAAAGCGGAACGTAATGGGAATGGATAACACCCGATTCGTGTTTTCTAACTAGTTCAACGGTATCACTATCAGGTCATTATGGCCCACTACCCGAACGGCCCACTACAAGAATGGCCAATTTCAACAAGCTCCCTGGTTCAGGCCATTTACCCGGCCAAACTGATATAACTCTAATTGATACATGGCAGGTTAGGCTCCTTTAGGGTACCCCACTGTTGTACCAGTGATAGGGTGCCGCACCCCTACCCTGGGGAGCCTATTGCAATCAGCAATTTTTTTTATTAAGTACAGTTTTAGCAACAATGTACGGTGCGCAAGCGTAACTAGTTCAACCTTGTCGGAGTCTTCAGCTCATTGAAGGTGACAAGTTAAGCGGAAGAAGAAGAAGAAGAAGACATGTCCATCTCGTAAATTTGTCCCATTCCTGCGGGTGCGACAATGGTCTAGTGCTTCATTATATATGAAAAAATCTCTGAAGTGTAAATCTCACCATTTTGAATTCCTACGAATGCTTACAGGCAAGAGTTGTGGAACCATCATAACAAAAAAATAAAAAATATATATAAAATGATATCATTAAGGTGATAGTCTAGTACACCAAGATTATCAACACTATGTGATGTCCTTGGCTGGCCCCTAAGAATGGATATCAAAACAAAAGATTACACATGAGCGGTGTTCACTCCCCACGGACCTCGACCTGGCAACTTTCTTTTGTGGTACGGCAACGAGAACAAAGGGCGGGTCCCTTTGGGCCTTCTTTGTTAAATTGGTTCCAGACGACATGGCTGTCTGCTTTAACCATGCAGATTCATTCGGCCTAGACCATTTTGACCAAAAATTTTATCTCATTTTTTGGCTGAAAGTGAATAACTATACAGTCTTCGAAGCCAGTATTTCAGAATATGACAGATATGAACCCCCTCTAGGTGTAAGGTCATGTCACAGGTACCTTGAATTCTGACAGGACCTGAAAATCAGCATTTACTATGTAAACCACGTGCTGTTAGTAATTTTGAGGCTTATGGGAACATTCAAAAATGTTTTTAGAATACTCATCGTGCAAATCCCCTGTTGAGGTAAGACCTTGCACCTTACCAAAGACATGAATACACATATGGTAGACACTCATTTTCAAGTAAAGGGTAAGTCTTGACATTTTGCCAAAAAAAACGAAAAACACCCAGATATGTTCTTTAAGGGTGCCGCATTACCTCAAAATGGTCATTTATTGATAAGTTAACCATTATTCGGCAACTATGAGATGTAACCTTTACAATAGCATAAGTGCCGTTGTCTTCATTACACTCAGTTTTCAGATATTCAAGTTTTAGAAATGACCCGTGTATCGAGTAGGGTTCTACCTTAACCCTGAAATATTCGTATTATTAAGCTATTATTATAAACCGAATTTCAAGCAAGCTTTAGTGATATTTGATATGGCGAAAAGAGACATAAACGGTTCCTGTCTCTGGGCAAGCATGGGTTAGGCTCGGAGATATTTGGTCCCTTATAAACTCTACTCCAGTAGTGCTTAAAAAGCGTTGCCTACAGATGTGTACCCAGTTGATTAGCATGCTTGCAGTGCTGACCTTGGGTCATTACAAAGCTTTCTTATTGGCTGCAAGCAGGATTTATCAGGCAACCGCCTGCTGTCACACATAACCTAGGTCACGTGTGGGATTTCTTTGTCTTAGCTTGTTGGTAGCATTTGTCACTGTTTTAAATTGCTGTTATTGTGGTTATCAAAAACTGCTATTAAAAGCCTGTCCGCCCTTTTGATAGACTGTGATTGACAAAAACATTTAAGACAAAATGAATGTAGTTTGATCTGTGATCATGGTATGATCTGGTACGTTTTTATAACACCAACTACAAGACATGGTGTTTAACCCATTTGTATATGGGATGCGCACATCATCTGACAACTTTGATCATGAATAAAACCAGTCTAGTATAGTTACATTTGGAATATGAATAGCCATGTGTGTCAGACCGTGTATACGCTCCAGGTGTGAATGGGTTACTGATTTTGTCGTTTCTTGCCTATGCTACTCCAGAAAATTGAAAACAATAAATTAATTTAATTCAACACAATCTGCAGTATCAGACTGACATCATGGCCGATATGGCCTGAGCACTGATTGGAAGTTAATTATAATTCAAAACAAGTTTGAGGGAGCTGCTGATAAATTTGTTATCCCCATCATGAAAATAGGATACGGATGGTGTCTTTGTACAATTACAGTCATCTGTAATCGAAAAAATGGCCATAAAAGTACAACAAAACGAACATAAAACAAGTGACAAGTGGTCTTTTATGCTTGCGTACTATATATAAACACACTCCGGGCAGAGACTTCAACTCTACTTAAGGTAGAACGCTACTCGATGCCCACGTCATTTTTAAAACTTAAATTTCTTAAAACTGAGTAAAATGTAGACAACGGTACTTATGCTTTTGTATAGCTTACATCTCATAGTTACTGAATAATGATAAACTTATCAATAATTTGCTATTTTGAGTTGATGTGGCACCCTTTACGAACATATCTGGCTGTGTTTCGTTTTTTTTTGGCAAAATGTCAAGACTCACCCTTTACTTTAAAATCAAACTCTACCATTTGATCATTCATGTCTTTGGTGAGGTGCAAAGTCCTACCTCAACCGAGAATCTGCACGATGAGTATTTTAAAAACATTTTTGAATGTTCTCATACGCCTCAAAATTACTAACAGCACGTGGTTTACATAATTAATGCTGATTTTCAGGTCCTGTCATAATACGAGGTACTTGTGACATGACTTTGCACCTAGAGGGGGTTCATATCTGTCATATTCTAAAACAATGGCTTCGAAAACCGCATAGTTATTCACTTTCAGCCAAAAAATGACATGAAAATATTGATCAAAATGGTCTATCTCGAAGGAATCTGCATGGTCGAAACAGACAGCCATGTCGTTTGGGACCAATTTAACACGGAAGGCCCAAAGGGGACCAGCTTTTGTTCTCGTGGCCGTACCACAATTGAAAGTTGCTTGGTGGAGATTCGTGGCAAGTGTCATCACTACTCATGTGCAATCTTTTGTTTTGATATCCATTCTTAGGGGCCAGCCAAGGACACCACCTAGTGGTGATTTTCTAGGTGTACTAAATTATCACCTGATCTGTCAGTTGAAATTATTTTTCTGCTGTTATATAGGAATTATGGAGCAAAATCAAGGAATTCAAAAATCAAGTTTTTAACCCAAAATATGTATGTCGGAATTGCCGAGTTTAATTATATTTTCACCAGATTTTGTCTTAACTATCTACACAATGCTCTTAACAGGAAGACATGAAGAAAATGACCGGCCATCAGATTAGTTTTTGAACCACAGATGGGTAAAGTTTGTAAAATGTGACTTTTTTGGAAGATTTTCATAAAAATGGTACAAACGAGTAAGGTGCCAATTGGTACCGCGGTTGCCCTTTCTTATATTAGATATGTTTTAGCAAAGGAATCCCACTTTATACATAAATGAATGATCATACATATTTTCTTAAAATGCATTAAATCATCAAATTCAATAATATGATAATCACTATAGACAAAGCATCATTCAGAGTTAAAAACTGTCTTCCAGGATAGGCAGGCATAGTCATGAAGGTACACATTGAATAAAATCTATTTTTGTAACAATTTCTTTTCAAAATTGGCAGTGGTGTCAGGAAAATTGTAATACAAATCATTTTAGTTTGATCTATACTCAATCGATAGGTATCACCGGTGTAGAGTATCGTAAGACATTTATCTATGTCTCTGCTTCGGGTCAGCTGCAGGATGTAGCGGCCAACGCGAGAATCTGAGGGAACACTCACGTGTGTCGGGTGTGTGGTTGTTTCTCTACATGAGGGCTGTACCTCCTTACTCGGACTGGCTGATAAAAGTCAAATTTATGAGTAATCTAAATAATAAAATTATAAGAAATTTGAATTTTCTATGGAGAATTATAAAATTTCACACCCATAATATAAAATGTCAATAAAAAACGAATATTATAATTTTTCAGTATTTTTGCTGCGGCACTACAGTTTAGAATGATCACTTCCGCCACATGTCAATGCAGGATTTAGCAGACTATACTTAAGGAAGGCTTATTTTTCAGTGACTAAAGAAGTTGACAGAATGAATTTTGTTCCATGTGCAACATGGATAAGGAGAGGGATCTGCAAGGAAAAGACTGACAAGGTACAATTCTTTCAGATTGTTTGTTGGACTAAGAACTTTCACTACAGTTAATATGCATTACAGAATCATCATCATCATGAATGAATGATTGGTTCACTTGAACATGGTCATAGGTTTCTAAATTTGGGAGACTTTCTAAAGTAAAGAAGTTGTGAAAGTGGTATTTTCAATTGGGAAATGGACCAGTTATAGCATGCTAGCAAGCTGCATGAGGTGAGTGAAGCACTAGTGAGCACTGAGCACTCATTCAAACAACGCATGTATAACTTGCACAACTGGATATCCAGTATGAGACATAACCGACATTGATGTCCATATACACTGATTAGGGCTGTGCTCGATTGCCGGGACATTGGGCTCTCGAGAAAGTCTCAAGAGCAATGCTCACTATCTTCTGACATCGAGCGGCTAACTCAATACGCCCCCCCCCCCCCCCCCCTAACCCTACTTCATTTGAACCACTACTAAACAGCTTAATCCCCCCTTAAAAATACACAAATGCCTACCTCGTGGCTCGTGCATTTATTTCTTCAAAAAAAACGGGGCGCTTATGCGGCCGCCATTGACACCGCACTGCGATAGACACTATCGCGTGCGGTATCACTTGGAAAAGTGTGGTGAGGCCCACGCTATGTATTTTACATAGTGCTGGTCCGGCCCCCAACACACTCTTCCAAGCACTAGCGCGCGACAGATCATATTGTTTAAACACATCAAACAAGAGTGCAAGCGCAGATGCTAATTAATATATGACCATCTTGTGTGACACCAAGCCGATGCATAGCTCTGTCCCTATTTACACTACTCAAGATGACACAAGTTTTGCCAAAAACCTTATCTTACCCACTATATTTTATAACACTGAACTACATGTATTTACGACATTTGAAAAATCAAGAAGATTCATTTCTCACTAAGAAGAAATGGAGAAAAAATAGTCCCTTTTTTCTCCTCATCTTCTATAAAGATGGGGTAAAACATGTGGGGGAGGCTTTTTGGTGCTAAACCACCAGAGACAAGAAATTTATTTAAACCTTTCTTTTACCCTAGAGCTTATTACCATATAGTTTGGTCTGCAAACAAGTCATGTTGTACTTAATATGATGCTGGCACGGCCAGGAAGCGAGCGCGAATCTTCAAATGATTCCATATGTTTTTGTTCTGACAATAAGACTAATTGTATGAAATTACTACGATTTCAACCTGTCGCAAAATCATCATTTTGTCAAAGGTTTAAGAGAGCAGTAAAAGGCTAGTAGAACGAATTGTGAGGTTTTGAAATTTAAAACCTGGCGAGTAATTTATTTTTGACGTAAACATTGAGTCCACTACTGTGGCAATTTTTTCCGCTACTAAAGATGTCATAAAACTTACTAAGATTTCAACCTTACCCAGAATCTCCCTTTCGTTACAGATTAAAAAACAAATTTTAAAGCATGTAGAAGGGATTGTGGCGGTTCTAACAAGCCAAACTGCATTAAAGTAGACCTATGGAAAGGCGAAGCTTCTCATGATTTCATTTTATCCTGACCAAATGATAGCATAGATTTTTGCAGTAAACATTGAGTCCACCACTGTGGCAATTTTTCCAACTTCTAAAGAGGACATAAAAAATCACTAACAATTTTAACTGCATTAGAATTGACCCACGGAAAGGCGAGTAATTCATTTTACCGTGGACATTGAGTCCATCACTGTGGCAACTTTAACCACTACTTAAGATGGCATAAAACTTACTAAGATTTCAACCATTCGCAAAATCTTCATTTCGCAACCAATTTTAAAAGCAAATTGAGAACCATGTAGAAGAAATTATGGCGATTCTAACAATCTACACCGCATTAAAATTGACCCATGGAAAGGCGTAGCGTCGGATGATTTCATTTCATACTGACAAAAGATAGCATAGATTCAGCGAAACAAATTGGCATAAAAATTACTAAGATTTCAACCTGTCGGAAAATCTTCATTTCTCAACAGATTTGAAAGCAAATTGTATGTATTGTATTGTATGTTTATTGACGGAAAAAACGATTTTTTACAAAGTCATACAAAACAAAATAAATATGTAACAATACATTAAACAAATAGCTTATTCAGCCGAACAAATATGTTAACTAAATTAAATAACTTAGACGACTTAAATAACTGAAGTACAGAACAGCCATTAAGTAAAAAATAAAAGAAGAAACGAAACAACCAAGAACCGAGATCGTTGACATACCTAATACAGAGGAACAGTAAAGTAAGCTTTTAACTTAAGCCATAGTATACCCGCTTAAGGCCAGGCAGAGGAAGGAGAAAAGAACACATGACAATTATAAACACAAAATTAAAAAGAAGGGAAAAGAAAGTTTTATACATATAAGGTTAGATAGTTTAGTACTTTATGGATACATTATGTACATTCGAAAGGAGCAGAACCAGTCTTTACTCATGAAGGATGGTCAAGCTGTTATTTCTTTCATTATTTTTTGAGAAGCATGTAGATGAACAAGGCGGTTCTAACGATTTAAACCACATTAAGATTGACCAACGGAAAGGCGTTGCTTTGGATGATTTCATTTCATACTGACCAAGCATTGAATCAGCGAAAAAAATTGGCATTAAAACCACAACGATTTCAAACTGTCGCAAAATCCTCATTTCACAACAGATTTGAGAGAGAATTAGACGACAGGTAGAATGAGTTGTGGCGGCTTTAATGCTCCAAACCGCATTAAAATTGAGCGACGGAAAAGCGAGTATTCATAAATGTATTTTTACTGTTCAACAGCATAGATTCATCGAAAAGAATTGGCATAAAAATTACAACAATTTCAACCTGTCGCAAAATCTTCATTTCTCAACATATTTGAAAGCAAACTGAGAAGCATATAGAAGAACTTGTGGCGGTTCTAACGATTTAAACCGCATTAAAATTGACCCACGGAAAGGCGTAGCTTCGGATGATTTCATTTCATACTGTCAGAGCAAAAGATAGCATAGATCGAGCGGAAAAAAATGCAATAAAAATTACTACGATTTCAACCTGTCGCAAAATCTTTATTTCTGAACAGATATAAAAGAGAATCTCAGGACAAGTAGAATAAATTGTGGCAGTTTTAACGATACAAACCACATTAAAATCGACGTATGGAAAGGCAAGTTATTGTTACAGTGAACATATAGCTTTCCTCTGTGGCTTTCCCCGCTGATATACCGGTATTCATGACGTCGCGTACTTGTTACTTTGTTTCACAGTTGCGCGTGGTGACTGATCATCAAACAAACGCTTTGTTGATACAATTTAACGGAGACAGTCCACATTTATTACGTGTCAGGCAAAGCAATGTTCAAATCATGACAGGATCTGGAGGCAAAATGTGCTCTTAAAGCAAAAGGTGATGTTCATTTCCCAGACTTCCCTGAAAATCACGCATGCGTGACCGGATGTACTAAATAATACTTCCGTTTACGCGCGTGAGACCACATTGTTGGCACCTCAAAACTTTTCTGGTCCGCATACAGATTGTATATATACATTGTATCTACTTTACATACACACACGTACGTTACATGAATGCTCGCTTGCGCTAGCTGCACTTCGTGCAGCAGCGCTGGCGCGCTCGCTAATAACCACAATTCTGGAATGAACCAGACTTGTTCAGAGAATTTTGCAATTCTGGTACGTACAAGAATTGTTCCCTACTAACAATTCTAGTAATTACCAGTAGCAGAATTGTTCAAACAATTCTAGTATTTTGAGCATATCAGAATTCTTAATTCAGGCAATACTGGGGACGTACCAGAATTGTCAGAGAATTTTTTACCTGGCGGCTGGTGCCTGGCTGAATGATAGGGTTAGTTAAGTACTTTGCCGCAATGTGCTGGGGATAGTTCAGGAAGAAATGAATATTAGCAGCAAAGAACCTAACTAATGGCATCATTCAGCCAGCAGTAGGAAAAAAATTCTTGGACAATTCTAGTATATACATGAATTCTGTTCACAATTCTGGAATAAAAACTTGTATAAGAATTGTATATTCATAAAATTCTATCTTGTCCCGATCTAATTTAAGTATTAATCTTTGGATGTGACTGATATGTATCTCTTTATTCAGGTACAACCAACACAAGAAGAAATACAGAGAATAATTGCAGAGGTTAAGGGTGAAGTGCAGTAAGTAAATTCCATCAATACAAAGTAAAAGATTCTTCACTTTATCGTGTCTGAATCTCATTTTAATAAAACATCTTAAATGGCAGGTGTATTATTGGCTTTATTAGTCCAATGCAGTTAATTTGCTATAATCTGTATACATTTATGTTAATCATTGAAACAGCAATTGGTTTTAACCCTAGTGAGTCCAAATTGTAATTATAATTCCTCTTTTACCATATTTATATGCACATTTTTGACTTGATATTATATTTTGTATACTGTTTGACTGAATAGTACTCTTGTTGGATGAAATGTTTATTCCTGAATATTACTTTCAAAAGTGAAATTAAATAGTTAGTCATGCTTTCAGTTGTTAGACCATGTATGCACTCCAGATGTGAGAGGGTTAAACAGCACTTCTCTTTTCTAGGGCCGATGATTCTGAAAATGACGAGATGGAAATGGATACAGAGCAAGTTGAGGAAGAAGAGGACATAGAGGACTCAGAACCCGCCAAGGAAAAGAAAAAGGACAAGGCTGGGAAAAAATCAAAAAAGAATGGTGCAGAAGAAAAAGTCAGTGAGGAGGAGGATGCTGATCTTATCAAACAGTTTGACTTGGATAACTATGATGAAGACATTGATGAGGGGGAAGGTATGGTTTACTTCAACCCATTCATGCTTAAGGTCTCCCAGGGAGTAGCATCTAGTCACACTGAATCTATGCTAAATAGCAATAAAGGTTGAATTCATAAACTTGGTGACCCAAATTGATAGCCTGGTATTTATTGACATCCTCAGAAGAATTTCCATATCTAGAACGCTTGCTTAGAAGAATAATTACCAAAGCAGCCACACCTTTTGGGGGCATAAATGAATATTAGGTTCATTCATTCATGCTTATAGCAGCAAAAAGGCCTGATTGCTTTGGGGATATTTTTCCAATGTTTGCATAATTTGGAAAATATAAAAATAAGAAATCTTAATTTAATTACAAGACAATGCAAAAAGGGACCATTTTTTCAAGAGGTTGGCAATATGTGTGTAATTCTCAAATCATTTTCAAAAGTATTACCATTAATGGTCAACAGTTTCAAGAGGGACTATGGACTTACATCTGAAGACATAGTTTGTCATAAAACGTGTCAGTTGATTTATCTGGAGGAAATTTCTAAAGGCAATATATGAAAATTGAACTCAAGCTTATTTCTTGCCTGAAGTTATTTCTGGTGAGTACCTGAGGGTATGTTCAAATATCAACATTCTTTGTCAATGAATAAGCATAGTTAGGAACAATTTTTCTTTTTGCAGATGGTAATCCTTGGGGCATTTCTGGGCTCTCCTACTACAATACCAATGCTGAAGATCCATATATCACATTAAAAGATGAGGTAAGTCGATAAATAGTGAAGTGGTTAATAGTTCGATTCTACAGATAAGTAAAATGTATTTATGAAAATGGGTGGCTTATTTTCCATTATTATCTGGCTAAAGACAGGCACCGACATAATTTTCAGAACTAACTTGCCATGCCGGGCAAGTCGTTAATGATTTTGACTTGCCCGAAATAAGTTAACATATGCTAGAAAGGCATGTATTGGTTATCAATTTGGATATAAAGATTTGAAAACCAATATCTTTTCAGTTTTATTGGATTGTTTGCATATTTATGGGTATTTGGACCATTTACAATGTGTTTAGTGTTCAAAATACCAGCTTGCCCATTCGGGCAAGTGAAAACTAAAATGTACTTGCCCAAAAGCCCTTTTTTCAAAAAATCACTTGCCGGGGCAAGTGGGCTAGTACTTATGTCGGTGCCTGAAAGACCTCACCATGTAAATATTGCCTGTTGTCCCCTTGTGTGCAGTATAGTATCAGGGGTTGGGAGGTTCAGTATCTGACAGAGGATTTGCATTCTGGAAAGCAGTGGATCTGTTCAACAGAGCTAGCTTGCTGAAGACAACAAGTCAGCTCCTAGCCAATTGAATGCAGGCAATCAAGTCACATTGGTTACACAGCTCTGAGGGAGCTGAACGCATATCGTTGCTAGTCTTACTGAAAGAAAGCAGTTATCATTCAAATCTTTGTGAATCAGTAACATGTTTCTAGACGCCACATATTATGTTCCCTTGCCTTCGGTTCCAAACTAATTTACTCATTGAATGTCCCGTGTAATTATAGTAGGAAAAATGAAAAACTGGCTGAACATATTCAAGCCATGCTCACAGTTGCATTCCTTAGGACTATGTTTGAGTTGATTTTATGTTGAATACTATGAACATATTTGCATGTACATTTGTTTGAGTGCATATTTTCATTTATTGTGTTATAGGGTGACAGTGATGATGAAGACTTTTTAATTCGACCCACAGATAATGTTATTGCTGTAGGGCATACACATCGTGATTTCTGTAATATAGAATTTTATGGTGAGTAAATCACAGCTACATAGTCTTAGCCAGCAGGGTGTCTGGTTCATGAAAAATAACTGATTTTCGGTTAAAAGACATCCTAAATTTTGGTAGGTATTTTTTATAAATACTAAATCCAAGTTAAATTTCTAAAAAGTTTAACTTCGAATTAATAATAAAGACATTTCTTGAAGAATTAAGCATATAATTGCTTTATTTGTTAATGTACATAATCAGTGTACTGATTTTTACTTTTTCAATCAGGGATTTTAAACACCCTAAATTCTTAAAATCCCAATTTGGACACCCTGTTATGAAAATTCTGGCAAAGTCACTGGTCTTAGCCTACAGGGCGTCATTGGGACACCCAAACCCTTAAAAACTACCCTTCAGGACGGCCAAATAAATTAAGAGGAATTTCGTGAAAATGTCAAGCAAATGATTGAATATTTTTCACCTCAATATATTTCCCATGGCATGGTATAATATGTACAGTTTATGCATTATTTCATTGGGTAAATACATGTTTATGGTTGTAATCTGAGTATAATATGGTTATATCCTTGAAAAATAGGAATGCCCAAAAACTTTACAATTGCCAATTTTTTGCACCTATTTTCTAAATCCTAGCTAGGTCCCTATCTACATATCATTATTGAAAGTACTAGACAGCCAGGCAGATTTCATGGGCTTACTATTATGAACATTGTGGTGTATCATGGGAAGTTAGTCACACGTCAAAGAAATTCTTTAAAAAATTGTTGTGGATGAACTAAACAAAATGTATCCATTTCCTAAACTTATGAGAAAAAGTTCTTTCACAACAGGAAAGTATTGTTATTTGATCCATTTATATCTGTTGTGTGAATGCTATTATCTAGCAAATCAAACTGCAATGTGTTTAGGTTAGAAGATATCAACATACCTTATCCCCCCCTCCCCCCCCCCCCCCCCTATCAGTTTCAAAATACATGTACATATATTTGTAATAGAGATCTATTCTTTTATCTTATTTAGAATGAAAATCCAAACATTTTAATCATAACCACACCCGTTTCATTTAAGGTTGTCCCAACTTGTTGTTTTTGTCTCCGTTTTTTCAATGTAATTGTTGATTGTCCATTACATGGTGTTTATTACTCAACTCCGTATTTTCAATTTCAGTTCATAATGAGAGTTCAGGAGATCTCTTCTGCCATCATGATTTCCTGCTACCAACATTCCCATTATGTTTAGAATGGATGAACTTTGATCCAGCTGAGGATAAAGCAGGTAAAAATCTATACCTTCTCCTTAGTCTGAAAAATCTATGTATATTTATGAAATGATGATTATATGCCATATCAATTTCAGCAAAAACATTCTTGTAAAACCCCAACATCATACTTTGATATTACATCAGATCAGATACACATAACAGTTGGGAAAGTTGAACCTTTGCTGAAACAAAAAATAAAAGACAGTATGTTGACATAATTCTTCTAAGCTTATGCTGGAATTTCAATTATCTGTAATGTAATAACAGCATTTGACAGTCAGCAAGTTGCATTAGAGTTCTGTTCTACAGATAACCATGTGATATTTTAACATTTTAGGATCCATACCACTATTGATAATATGTACCTAAATGTGTCTTTGTATCTTGATTAGTAGTTGTTTAATGTTTTCATTGCAGGTAATTTTGTTGCTTTGGGAAGCATGAATCCTCATATAGAGATCTGGGATGTGGACATGGAAGACTGCTTAGAGCCTGCATACACCCTTGGCACCAAACAAAAGAAAAAGAAGAAAAAGGTAAAAAAGGGATTTCATTGTTATATGTTGTTTCATCAATGTCTATATTTATCTATCTTCCTCTTATTGCTGGTGACTAGGTGTTTGAGAGCATTTTTACTACGGTACTCCAGTTTCATATGCCATCGATTACTGGCAAGTCACAATTCATCCAAGAAAACCATAAAAAATAGCACCTAACAAAATTCCATACCATTGGCATTTAACAAATTGAAAGAATTAACTTTTGGTTCCGGTCACCCTGTTGTTGTTTTTGGCTTGACCCACCAATTTGCTTAATTTTTTAGTTTTACCACAAATGTTGGACTAGTAGAATAAAAATGCTTATATATAATGGAAGAACCAAAATTTCAAATGTATATGGTTATACAGCTATCTTTTACTTTACTTCATAGAAATCAAGTACAGTGGTGGGCCACACAGATGCAGTTCTAGGTCTCTCATGGAATCGCCATGCGAGGAACATTCTGGCGAGCGCTTCAGCAGATACGACAGTGGCTATATGGGATCTCAGTCAAGGCAAGCCCGCCACCACTCTCAAGCACCACACAGACAAGGTAGGTAGCTCCAAATCATAAAAAGAGGTACATTTGTTTTAACATCCATTGCAGTTCTACATTACAAAGCTCTTTATGACAGTACAATGAAGTTCAGAATGAATTATTGTATATAGTGTTATTAATGCGGCAGTGTACTAAACGCATACGTTGCGCTGGAGTTCACATTTATTATTATTTGGACACCCAATCTCTAGACTAGTTTCTTTAAACACGCTGACATGGTATCATGTCATTAAAAAACATGCAACAATTAAACTGCACATCAAAGGCTCTTTCCTGCTGAGTGCATTACTTTATATGTGCAAAAATATGTAAAGGTATGAATATACAGAATGTGTGTGTGTGTTTATATATATATATATATATATATATATATATATATATATATATATATATATATATATATATATATATGTATATATATATATATATATATATATATATATATATATATATATATATATATGTATATATATATATATATATATGTATATGTATTTATATTTTTTTGTGTGTGTAAACATAAATGTGTATGGTATTGACACAATAATTTTCTCTGCAGGTACAGTCCATACTGTGGCATCCATTTGAACCTCAGTCATTACTCACAGGATCATTTGATAAGTAAGTATTTTAATGGAATATAGTTATTTAATGTTATTTCTCTCAAGGGTATTCCATAATCTGACATATTTATATGAATATTGTTGAATTTCTTAACTCACTTTTCATGAAAGCCCGCCTTTGATACCGTCATGAAACATTTCTATAAATGCTCTCTGTAATTCCTTGCTCTTAATCATGGTGTGCAATATGTTTTATGTATGTTTGTGTTATGTATAAGCATTGTCAAAAAAGGAGTGGTCATGGCTGGTAAATCAGCCTGCCATCAGAAAGTTATTAGCATCCTGCCATCAGAAAGTTATTAGCATCAGTCATACTTCTGGGTCCTTTTGAGCAGTATTGTCTGGATCCAACAATACTTATATGTAAGTAATGGTATTCACAGTTTATCTTAAAAGACCATTGATGGGTAATTGCTATCCCTAACTAGCTGTGTAGTAATTGGCATTTCATCTTGAATATTTTCAAATATTGCCATTAAAAACGTTAACCTCTATACAGATAGGCCTTTATGGGATACTCTGGCGGCAGAGTAGGCAACCGATGCATTCAATTTATTTCTGAGTGCAGAGTGATATGGATTAATTTATGTACTTTTGTATTTCAGAACTGCCAGTGTTGTTGACTGCCGAAGCCCAAGTGATAACTACAAGTCATGGAACTTAGGCGGAGTGGTGGAAAATGTCATTTGGGATCACTTCAATCCTTTCTACTTCTTTGTAAGTCACACTTAACCTATCTATTATGTTTGCCTCTTTCAGTTGTGTTTTGTATTTGGCCTGTTTCAAAAAGTCAAAGCATGAATGGAGATATTTAAAACCCCTTTCTGTGTTGCATACCCCATTAAATTGAACATCATTGTCATTGAATGATTTGTTGCAATTTCCTGTTTATGTTATGTACTCATTTTTGTTAGACAGCTTAAACACTTTCACTTAAAGACTTTCAGTCTGACTGTGTTTGCATATACATACCGGCAATTTACTTTATATGTTTTGTAATATATTCATATTTTGTAATTTTTGTTATGCAGAGCAGCACAGAGGAAGGCTTTGTGTACTATACAGATGTGCGTATGGATAAGCCTGTCTTCACACTGTCAGCACACACAGAGTCAGTGACAGGTCTGGCCATCAGCAGTCAGCTGCCCGGTCTACTCATCACGGCCTCCACAGACAAATCCATGAAGGTCTGGGACGTACAGGACAATAAACCCGCTATGGTCCTAGAGAAAGACATGAAGGTAAGTTTGTGTACTGGTCTAGCCATCAGCAGTCAGCTGCCTGGTCTTCTCATCACAGCATCCACAGACAAATCCATGAAGGTCTGGGACGTACAGGACAATAAACCCGCTATGGTCCTAGAGAAAGACATGAAGGTAAGTTTGTGTACTGGTCTAGCCATCAGCAGTCAGCTGCCTGGTCTTCTCATCACAGCATCCACAGACAAATCCATGAAGGTCTGGGACGTACAGGACAATAAACCCGCTATGGTCCTAGAGAAAGACATGAAGGTAAGTTTGTGTACTGGTCTAGCCATCAGCAGTCAGCTGCCTGGTCTTCTCATCACAGCATCCACAGACAAATCCATGAAGGTCTGGGACGTACAGGACAATAAACCCGCTATGGTCCTAGAGAAAGACATGAAGGTAAGTTTGTGTACTGGTCTAGCCATCAGCAGTCAGCTGCCTGGTCTTCTCATCACAGCATCCACAGACAAATCCATGAAGGTCTGGGACGTACAGGACAATAAACCCGCTATGGTCCTAGAGAAAGACATGAAGGTAAGTTTGTGTACTGGTCTAGCCATCAGCAGTCAGCTGCCTGGTCTTCTCATCACAGCATCCACAGACAAATCCATGAAGGTCTGGGACGTACAGGACAATAAACCCGCTATGGTCCTAGAGAAAGACATGAAGGTAAGTTTGTGTACTGGTCTAGCCATCAGCAGTCAGCTGCCTGGTCTTCTCATCACAGCATCCACAGACAAATCCATGAAGGTCTGGGACGTACAGGACAATAAACCCGCTATGGTCCTAGAGAAAGACATGAAGGTAAGTTTGTGTACTGGTCTAGCCATCAGCAGTCAGCTGCCTGGTCTTCTCATCACAGCATCCACAGACAAATCCATGAAGGTCTGGGACGTACAGGACAATAAACCCGCTATGGTCCTAGAGAAAGACATGAAGGTAAGTTTGTGTACTGGTCTAGCCATCAGCAGCCAGCTCCCTGGCAGACAAATCCATGAAGGTCTGGGACGTACAGGACAATAAACCCGCTATGGTCCTAGAGAAAGACATGAAGGTAAGTTTGTGTACTGGTCTAGCCATCAGCAGTCAGCTGCCTGGTCTTCTCATCACAGCATCCACAGACAAATCCATGAAGGTCTGGGACGTACAGGACAATAAACCCGCTATGGTCCTAGAGAAAGACATGAAGGTAAGTTTGTGTACTGGTCTAGCCATCAGCAGTCAGCTGCCTGGTCTTCTCATCACAGCATCCACAGACAAATCCATGAAGGTCTGGGACGTACAGGACAATAAACCCGCTATGGTCCTAGAGAAAGACATGAAGGTAAGTTTGTGTACTGGTCTAGCCATCAGCAGTCAGCTGCCTGGTCTTCTCATCACAGCATCCACAGACAAATCCATGAAGGTCTGGGACGTACAGGACAATAAACCCGCTATGGTCCTAGAGAAAGACATGAAGGTAAGTTTGTGTACTGGTCTAGCCATCAGCAGTCAGCTGCCTGGTCTTCTCATCACAGCATCCACAGACAAATCCATGAAGGTCTGGGACGTACAGGACAATAAACCCGCTATGGTCCTAGAGAAAGACATGAAGGTAAGTTTGTGTACTGGTCTAGCCATCGGCAGTCAGCTGCCTGGTCTTCTCATCACAGCATCCACAGACAAATCCATGAAGGTCTGGGACGTACAGGACAATAAACCCGCTATGGTCCTAGAGAAAGACATGAAGGTAAGTTTGTGTACTGGTCTAGCCATCAGCAGTCAGCTACCTGGTTTACTCATCATGGCGTTAACAGACAAATATTATCATGCCTATCATATTAAATTATTTGTGGGGCTGAATGAAATATGCACATGCCAGGATGTAAATGAATTTTTTTCAAGCAATAACTTCATAAAAAATCTTCATAACAGTTATAGTAACATGATTTATATTGTTCTGTGCAGATTGCATGTTCAGTTCAAAGAATTTCAAGGAGTCAGGATATGAGGAAAAATATTATTTTCCGGGACATGAAGCATATTTCTTTTTATAGCCAACTTGACATCTTTTCTGGGTTTTTTTCCAATGTCTGGTATTCCATATATATGCACCCATTGTTACTCCTCCATACTGATACAATTTATTTTGTGTATTCTTCAGGAAGCTGTTCACTGTGTATCGTGCTGTCCCGAAGCTCCTTACATTTTCTCTTTTGGAATGGATAAAGAGCTTAGGGTATTTGATATCAGAGATGCTGCAACAGGTAGGGTTCTTATCCTTACACATGTATTTGCCAAGATATTCCTAGAATACTTTGGGATCTGAATCCAAGCTGGGGCATGTGGGAATGTTGCCAGTTACCTGGGGTTAGGCGGGGGGTTCTGCATGGCACTCTGGTTACCTCCACCACTAATATTGAGCTAGTTGATGACATTATGCTGAATTACAATTCGTAAATACTAGAGTGCTTGGTTCACAAGCCTTTATCCAGTTTTATGACCTTTCCAAACTAAAATCAAATGGAAACTAGACTATAATGAAAATTGATGTTAATTATGTGAATTGAATATATTTAATGAGTAATTCTATTTTATTTTGTGGTGAAAACTTCATTTTGTATTGGATAATTGTTATTTCTGTCTATGTGCTTTTATCTATGCAATGAGCATACCTGTAATTTGTTGATTTGATTAGAATGGCCTAGAATTATTATCCTATAATCAGCTGATTGATTCATGCACAGACACCTTTTTCATAAAGATAAATGTATATCTGCTTATTAAGTTTTAGTGAAAAGGCATTTTGCCAAACCCTGAACTGACCCCTCTACCTACATATTTGCATACATATGGATGAAGTCCTGATATTGATTGCATTTATATACATGTCTTTCTGCTTGTTTCTTACAGTTAAGAATCATTTTGCCAATAGAAGCACAATAATACCAGGGTTGTCGTCTTCACCAGCAAAGGAGGAGGAGGGTGAGGGGGAAGCCGCCAGCACAGAGGGTGCAGTGGCCGACGGTTTCGCATCGATGGATCTTGGTGCTAATTCTGGCAGCGCAACTTGTGACACCACATCACACACCATCCCAGAGAAGAAGAAGAAGAAAAAGAAAAAGAAAGCCCAAAAATAATTAGATAATTGTTTTTATGAGCTGTCTGGTATTGCATGATTTTATAATGGTATAGTTTTCTTCTAGTAAACTATGATGTACACACATATTGATTTACGGATATAAAGATATATGTCAACAGTTTTTCTTTATTTTTGTTATTTATGATATGTTTTCAAGATAGAATTCAGAAATATCATCCAACCGAAAAGGCATTAGACGGAATATTTGATTATTGAACTTTTTTTTTCTTTTGAAGTATGACTTTTAGTGATTGGGTTACAGCAGGTGCATTGCTGGAGTTAAAAGGCCATAATACAATGTTAGTTAATGTCAAAAATGACTTAGACTTATTGAAAGAATGAATTTTAGATTTAACCCTTGAAATTCCTACATGGCTTGTAACTCCTCTCATCTAATGCTATCCAAAATGCACTTATTTTCTTTTTGTGTCTGCAATAGAAAAAATATTCTGATACCACAAAACCTACCAACCCCCTGATAGAATACAATATCATATGCATTATTGTTTGACTTGTAACACATTGAAAATGCATTACAAACTGCCACTGAAAAATGAATTTGGTAAAGTAGTTCTAAATGAAACAAACTTATGAAGTTAAATGTGGGCAAATTTCCTATCCATTCCTCTCACCATCTCATCTCTGGAGTTCCCAAGTTAGAATTAAGTAGAGAATTGGCTCCAAATTTCTATTGACAATTCCATAGTGATGTTTGGTACTGACAAAATACCAGGACTGCTGCAAAGGACGTTATACAAAAATCGTCAATCTGATAGATTGTATAAACTACACAATGTAAATGTTTAGGTTAGATCACGAATGGTAAAGGAAGGATATCAGGCCAGTCTAAAAGGATGTGATCATTAATATATATATATATATATATATATATATATATATATATATATATATATATATTTATATATATATATATACAGTCAAACCTCTATTCAGCGACCGCACAAGGGAAATGTCAAAAGTGGTCTTTAAAAGAGGTGGTCTCTTAAGAAGGGGTTGAGGGTCTGAGCGAGGTTATGAAAAAACAAAGAATTTCCAACAATGACCAGGTATTATTAAGGTTGTTATGTTTAGCTGCGTTTTCTTCATTAATATTTTAAGAATAAACAATTTAGAAGAATAAAAGTTGAACTATATCATTAATTGAGGACCCTCAAAAATGATATACTTTCAATTTTACCGATTATTTCATTATCTTATTGTGCCCTTTCCAATATAAAAGGCATTTAGGCATTCAAGTGGCCGTTGAATGAAGGTCCATTTACTCTTAGGGATAAGATTTCATGGTCGTTGGTCGCGTCAAGCAAGTGGTCGTTTAATCAAGGTAAAATATACAGAGAATAGCCTTGGGGGGATTTGAAACGGTCGTTCAAGGCAAGTGGTCGTTTATGAGAAGTGGTCGTTGAGGCAAGTTTGACTGTATATATATACACACACATACACACACACAGTCAACCCTGTACATAGGACCATTTCTTTTAAGGTCTTACGACACTTTTAGAAATCTCAGTTTAATTTTGCTGAAACTTTGCATGAGGAAAGGACATAGCACGGTGATCTTCAAAACAACTTAAAATCATGAGGTCATCGACTTAGTTTATTTTTCACAGATTTTTGAAAAATTGAGGCAATTTATGTCACAAACATCTCATTCTCCAAAATTAATTTCTTCTTTCGCTAAATTTATCCCTTTAGAGGTACTGGCACTGCTTGAAATACTGTTCTGTCTCGTTGAAATTATTTTTCTGCTGTTATATAGCAATTATTGTGCAAAATCAAGGAATTAGAGAATCAAGTCTTTAACCCAAAATTGGTATAATTGCCTAGTTTTATTTTCACCAATTTTTTGTCTACAATATCTACACAATGCTCTTAATAAGAAGACATAAAGATAATGACAGGTCATCATGTTAGTTTTCGAACTACAGATGGTCAAAATTTGTGAAATAGGACTTGTTCGGGGCAAATTTTCGTGAAAATGTTAGAAAAGAGTTACTCAATTGTGACCATATATGCCCATCCTTATATAAGATATTGTTGAGCAAGGGAACCCCATTTTATACACATGAATTATCACACATTTCTGAAAACTTGTCAAAACATCAAATTCAATGAATATGAAAATCACTATAGCCAAAAACAAAAAAACTCTTAGGATACTATTCTTAATAGGCTGGTATAATCATAATTGGTACATATTTGATAAAAATCAATTTCTTTTCAATTTTTCCAGTGGTGTCAGGTAAATTGTGATAAATTATTTTAGTTTGTCCAATACCCAATAGGTGTCACCGGTATAGAGTATCGTAAGACCTTAAACGACCACTTGCTGTGAACGACCACTTTCAGATCCTCCATGGCTATTCCCTGTATATTTTACCTTTATTAAACGACTACTTGCTTGATGAGACCAACAACCATGAGATCTTATCCCTAACAGTAAATGGCCCTTCATTCAACGGCCACTTGAATGCCTAGACGCCTTGCCTATTGGAAAGGGCACAGTGAAATGATGAAATAAGTGGTAAAATTGAAAGAAAATATCATTTCTAAGGGTCCTCAATTAATGTTTGAGTTCAACTTTTATTTTTCTGAATTGTTCAATATTTAAATATCAATGAAGAAATTTCAGCAAACGGAGCTAAACATAACAACCTTAGTAAAATCAGGTCATTATTGGAAAGTCTTTGTTTTTTTCATAACCTCACTCAGACCCACAAACCCTTCTTAATAGACCACCTCTTTAAGAGACCACCTTTGACATTTCCCTTGAGCGGTCGCTTGATACAGGTTAGACTATATATATATATATATATATATATATATATATATATATATATATATATATATATATATATATATATATATATATATATATATGTATATATATATATGTATATATATATGTGTGTGTGTATATATATATATATATACATATATATATATATATATATATATATATATATATATATATATATATATATATGTATATATCATATATAGTATATATATTTATTATATGCCTACTGCTCATTCTCTGCTGTGATTGGTCAGATCATGGTCACATGACCACCTTACAAAAGTGATATTGGGGTGCAATATCATTTTCCAACACTCTGACTCAGAGCTGTCAAGTTCATGTGCTCAATTATCAACTTCAACTCTTGAAAAGGAAGCCAACAGAAGTGAATTGAAACAAGGAACTCAGAAGAGTTTGGGCTTCTTGTAAAATCATGATTAGGAAGGGAATTAGTAAAACACATTTTTTGATTAAATGAATAAATCATTAAATTTCTACAACTAATGCATGTGACTTCTTCGGGTATTTATAGTATTTTGATTGCGAAAAATTCAAGTATATTATGTCATGATAACTAGACTTTTCCCTTTCTTCTGATATCCAATATTTTCTCATTACGAAGAGATGTCAGCCTCTCTTCATTATTAGGGGCGGCCTTTCAAACAATTAAATTGGCATCTACACGTCATGTCAAGCAAGCACCCCTGGCTGTTGCATGATTTAGCCATGTCCTCGTTGCGTCCATTATAACCCGATTACTTAGTAAAAATAAAGCCGCATCCTAGGGCATGCCCCACCAGCAATTACAGCTTTATGCTAGGTTGCTATGCACTTCTTGCGTCGCCGCACGCCGCACATGGAAACTTTCTAATAGAAGGGTCAGGTCAGCTTTTATTCCAGCCATCTCACACCCATTAACTAGTTGATAGCACACGCATACATTATCAGTAGGATTTGTACTCTTTAATACCCAATTTTAACACAAAAAAAACATGCCTTATGTTAACAAACGCTAGTTCAAAAGGGCGTACATATTGCGGACAAAATCAGGGTAAAATCAATATACATGTACATTGCAATATAGATTTACGACTCCCACTGAGTCTGTGCTGACCTCTGTTATGAAAAATCTAAAAAAAAAAACAGCTTTGTGTAAGAACATTTTTATTGGCGGAAAAAAATAAATATCTTATTTGTTGAGAATAGTGACTCGAATCAGTGCAGTAATTCAGGTGAGCATAATTCATTAAATAATGCACTTAATTGTATCAATTATTCACTCAGCTGTGATGAGTAACGCAATTTTCCAAGCCTTTACTGAATTCCAAAATGTCTATTAAGCTAAAAGCCTTTGAATTAACTATACGCAGCCTTCTGTTGCTTGTAAACAATTCAATCATGCCAAATTTAAGGTGGAAATCTAGGTGGTGGCGCTGTCGTCTGTCCTCGGTTGGCCCTTGCGTATGGATATCAAAACGAAAGATTACGCATGAGCAGTGATCACTGGCCACGAATTTCGACCGGGCAACTTTCTTTTGGGATACGCTTTAGAAAACAACAGACGCGATGGTCTCTTGGATCTTCCTTGTAAAATGGTCCCTAACGACATAGCTGCCTGCTTTGACCATACAGATTCCTCCGAGCTAGATCATTTTGACCAATAATTTCATCTCATTTTTTGACTGAAAGTGAATAACGATATAGTCTTCGAAGCCAATGTTTTAGAATATGACAGATATGAACCCCCTCTAGGTCCAAGGTAATGTCACATGTACCTTGAATTACGACAGAACCTGAAAATCATCTTTTATTATGTAAACCACGTGCTGTTAGTAATTTTGAGGCTTATGACCACATTCAAAAATCTTTTTTTAAATACTAATTGTGCAGATCCCATGTTGAGGTAGGACCTTGGACCATACCAACGACACATGCTAGAATCTGATTTTCAAGTAAACGGTGAGTGTTGACATTTTGCTAAAAAACGAAGCACAGCCAGATATGCTCTTTGAGGGTGACATATCACGTCAAATTAGCCACTAAAAGATGAGTTTATTAGTATTCGTTAATTACGAGGTGTAATCTATACAATAGCATAAGTGCCGTTGTGTCCATTTAACTCAGTTTTCTGATATTCAAGTTTTAAAAATGACCCGGGAAAAGAGTAGGGTCAAACCTTAACCCAATACTTGCTAGGCACATGGCAATCATGATGCAGTCATGTGATCAAAATAAATGATTCTTCCAGTTTTGTGTTGCCTTCATCCGGCACATTTTTCTTAAAAGTGTAAATGAGCTCCGCATAGCACTAGTGAGTAGATTCGTCAGTCACCAATTTATGTGGTTGACAAGCAATATGAAAGAAGAGACCCTCCAATGTCTAATATAGTTTTCTTAGCCTTTACAATATAGCAGCTATTTAGAGATATTCAGAGATTCCAATATGGGTGCTGCCTGCATTTGGTACCATACTATGGTGGCGCAAATGCGACAGCAGAATAAACTTACAAATCGCAAAAAAAATAAAACCTGCGAACAACAGAACAAAACAACTTGAAAAAAGCAGAAAATAAAATTACAAATTGCAGAAAATATAAAACTTGCAATCAGCGCAATTTTAAATAGTGCAGAAAACAAGAGAAATACATGTCTACTACTCTCAGAGAAAACGAAAAATAAACTTGCAAACAGCGCAAAAAATAACACTTGCAAACAACAGAAAAAATGTTGCAAGCAGCAGAAAATGAAATCTTTATATTCGCACCAGCGAACAGCAAAGAAGTAAAAACTTTTAAATCGCAGAGAATAAAAATTTTACTGTAAAACAGCAGAAAATAATAACTTGCACCGATGATAACAGAAAACAAAAAAACTACTCAAACAGCTGAACATAAATCTTTCATACACCAGATGATTAAATCCTGGGAACAGAAAATAAAAACTCGTAGAAAAAAGAACTTGCAAACAGATAATAAAAACATTTTCTGCTGTGTACAAGTTTTTATTCTCTTTTGTATGCAGATTTTTATTTTCTGCTACTTGGATTGTTTTCTCTGTCACACTTGCACCATCACGGAGAATAAAAACTTTCAAACAGCAGAAAATAACAACTTGCACACCTGAAAATAAAAAAAAAACCTGCGAACAGGAGAAAATGTGCAGTTGCGAACAGAAAATGAAAATATCATTTACTGCTTGCAATTTTAATTCTCTGTTGTACACAAGTTTTTCTGCTAGCGCTATTTGATTTTTTATTCTCTGTCACACTTGCACCACCATAGGTTCTTATGCATCGCAGCACCTGCAAAAAGCACGTTTCTGTCTAGTGCTGCCACCTATAAGCAGAAATATGAACTTGTTTTGAGGCATTCGTTGACGAAGATGATCATAATATATTCTACCTACATGTCTTGCAAATGAGGTTTTAAGTAGGTAGGCCGTGTGTGGTTGATTTTGTTTTAAATCTCACTCTATACTCGAGTGCTTTGTGTAAGAGTTGTGTTGGAGTGCCCTTACACATCGATACGGAAGTGACGTCATTTTTTCAAGCACTTCGAAAAATCGCGGGGCTGACTGATCAGGTATGTTTTGTTTACATGATAATATCGTCTGTTTTTTAGTGTCATAGAGATGCATGGAGGCATCTACTGTTGCTGTTTAACATGATTCGCCATAAAGATCACTTTCTAAGTCTGAATTTTGCTACATCCCAATTGGGTGGTTAAACGATGGCCATCGAAATAGTTGAAGTCGCATGAATAATCCTTTTTGGCTAAAATATTGTTTGTTTAATATATAATATTTTTTCTATTTATGGTTTATTTTATTGCCCCTCGCTGTGGGAGGGGTTGAATCCGGGAATTATAGCTCTTAACATGTGTAATGTGCACTCGACTTAGGGGGTCTGGGACCTTTCAAATATGATTATAGACCGATAGATCATGCACTGAATGATGTCTGCCATAGTCTGCAAAAATAAAAGGAAAAACAAATAAAAGCATGCTATGCATGATTTCTTATAATCAGCTCCACTCTGATACTAGCAGCTCATTGGTCAATTTCTTTGCTGTACTGGACTATATTGGGGGTCTAACATTGCTTTCAACATATTTTCAATGTTAGGAGGGCAATATAAACCTTAATTGCAATCCTAACAATGCTGTTCACAACATTCAATTGTTAAGATCCCTAAAATATCATTGCCATGGCAACAGTAACTACATTCTCCCCAAACAGAGGTCAATTTCTAAGTCTAAGATGGCAGCCACTGTTTTCCTGCTGCCGCTAGAAATTGTTTTTAGGTATTTAAAACAATATTTGTGCGTTTAGTCTTCAACATGGTATATAAATAATTATATCTGGAAATAAAGATGGCAAGAAGCAATTAGGATGGATTTAGGTTTGTTGATTGGGAATTCCAGTGAGTCTGTTGAAAAGTTTTCTCGGATGTCCGCTGAAAGAGCCTTGAACTTTAAGTAGCTTATAGTAATTCAAAATTTATGTCGGGGGGAGAGGGGAGCTGATGATAATAAAATTTGTTACCCTTCTTGTGAAAATGGTGTACGACAACATGTCTACGTCCAGCCGGCTGGCTATCGGATATCAGCAAGATTCTCAGACATCCTGCTGCACGTCATTTTCACAACAAGGATAACTAATAATATCCAAGAATGGTCTTCTATGAATAGGACACTTATATAGTTCTCCATCTTATTCACCGGGAAAAAGACCAATACATACTAGTTAGGAGTGTAATCGATACCAATGAATCGGCTGGTATCGCCGATCCATTGGAGAAGATCGTTATGAAATCTCATACTAATCATTCTGATTATGTAATCAGCAAAAATACTAAATGACACTTACTTTGTCATCTTTTTGCGATGCAATAAGATGAAGTAATGAGACAATGCCAATCAGTAGCTCAGTGCGCCAGGTGATCTAATCTACTACCTAAAAAAGAAAAAGTTAAAACAGTGAAGCATCTGATTCAGTTTTTCGACTAATTGCTATGATTTTTCCCCCTTAGATTTTATAATCCTCTGCCTGTTTAGTGGCAGCAAGTGGCGGCAGCAAACTCGGAAGCCCAGTCACTTCGGGAGTCACTCGGCGTCAGAGCTGCGTATATTTCGTGGATTGTAAGGGGATTTTCACCCCCCATACTTCGTACCTGGGTACAAAAAAGTACCCTTTTACAAAATCACGGACATGCGGAGGTCTTAAAAAAGACCCCTTCTTCCGCGAAATACGTAACGTGGGTGCAGCCCCCCCCCTGTACCTGAGTGCCCCCCGGGGACTAGGGAATGAAACATGTACACCCTTATCAGACAGCCTATAGTCACAATGTTGCTATTCTGTTTGTTACTGGTTTCAGTATTTCAATTAAGTTGCAGTGTTAAAGCAACTAAACTAGATAAAATAAATATAATAGAAGATGATAAATGCTTATGATAAATTGTTATGAATCAGAATCTATCACTCATGCATTTTTGATATGTGAAAGTGTGCAGTTATTCTGGAGAGAAATAACAACATGGCTACAAAATTTGGGATATCATAATTTTTGACTTGAGCAAAAGATATTAATATTAGGGGATACTGAGAAAGATCATTGTTTAACTTGACATTGATGATAGGTAAAAAAATTAATAAGTTAAAACAGGGGGAAAGACATCCTTAAACCCAATAGTTCACTTTGAAAGATTAATAAAAAGAGAATTGGAGGAAGTAAATGCTATACAGAATGATAAAGAAGAAATGTACAAAAAAAAAGTTGGAAAAATATATATAAACAAGACAATAATAGAACGTGGTTATAATTTTATTAAGGTAGACATAGACAAGTGATTGTACTTTTGTATGAAAGCCAGGGCAGCAGTTTGTGCTAGTCCTATTGTGTTCTGTTTGTTGATTTATGGGAGACAACTATCTTTCATATGTTATGTGTTCAAAACAAATACTATGAATGATCATATCTAAAGAAACATATTGTAATTGATGATATGAATTATATGTTATTTGAAAATAAACGAACATGGATTATCCATAGTTCTTAAAAAAAGTTGCAGGAAGCATACCGCTACAGTTTCAGTTTCTAATGTCTAAATGTTTCAACTTCAATCAAACTATTTAAGATTTTGCTACAATGTATACAAAATGATGTTACTTAAAGTTACTATGTATTTTCTTTATTATATGTTTTATTGTATGTTTATGAGTATTTTTTGAAGATCTTCCCTTTTATCTCCCTCAGAAAATGTCAACTTTTAGAATATTTCATTTGCAAGATTGACCATTTTTGACACACAGTTCCAAAATCCATTTTGATGGAGGTAGCATGATATATATTAGAGGCAAAAATTTAATCCATAATGGTTTCTTTAGCAATTGTACTTCAAAAAAAATCTTCTAAATTTGCTGATTTGAAGAAAATATTATATAAACATGTATCACAAGAAAAACTCTTACACCAATTCAAGGATTTTTTTTGTGAATGATAATTCACATTCTTAAAAAGACATGTCATTAAATAGACCTCTCTGACGGCAGACAGATTTTAGGTTAATGTTAAATGAGCTATGACAGGGCTCGACATTAAGGCTAGCCCCATAGCCCCGGGCTAGTTATTGAAAGTCAGGGCTAGTACATTCTACCTGTGAGTAGCCCTGAGGGGCTAGATAGAATTAGAATATCTGCGCTTAAAAAGTATGAAGCCCTCCTTTGGCTCTGTCTATCTGGATGATAATATAACTCAATTTAGCACAATACACTGTATTCTTTTCATGTTATCAACAGAGGCTATGATATCAACAGAGGTCACTATTTGAAAAGAGTTGTCATTAATATCAGGGCTAGCAAAAATATTTCAGGGCTAGTAAAAGTTTCGGTAACTAGCCCTGCTGGGCTTATGAAGTTTTTTATTAATGTTGAGCCCTGTATGATATGTAATGATATGATATGGAATGTGTATGAGACTCTTAAAAGTAACCTCTCCCTTTTATTGAGAGACTGATGATAAATAGTGATGCTCAATGAATGAAGGTTGCCCCAGTTTATAGAGGACTCCCAACTAGCTCCGGCATGGGATTGAACTCTGGACCCCACGTCTCCCATCACGCAGGCCAGCACTTTATAGCCACTGCAACATTGTCTTAGCTAGCAGGGCGTCTTTTGGACACCCAAAACCCTTAAAATGCACCCCTCAGGACACCCAAAATGTTTTGTGATGAATTTCTTATAATGTCAATCTCAAAAACATAAATGAAATTACTCATCTCCATGTAACTACCCTGACATTGTATAAGGCTATTATGCCGTATTTTGATAAATTCATGCATGTTTATGGTTGAAATCTGAGTATATTGTGGTCCCCCTTAAAAATTTGGAGACCCAAAAATTTTACGATAGCCAATTTTGGGCAGCAATGGGCACCCAATTTCTAAATCCTGGCTAAGACCCTTCACTGCAACTTTGAATCTGTGTTTTTTTTGCATGTTGCTGTAACCTAGTTCCCAATACACATTGTTTCGCTATGAGCGCCCTTAAGCCATTTACATAGATTCTCCTAGAATCTTGACGTTAATGACACCTGTAAAGGTTAGTACAGGTGCGTGTTATTTTTATTAGAATTGTTGTCATGGCAACAAAGCAACATCATGTCCATTTTGCTTGGAGCGAGCATCTTGGGAGCATTTAAGTTTGCCCGGCCTAGAACAACAAGCCTGCTGAACAAAATAGTATGAAGGAATCTTTCTTGCTTAACCCATTAATGCTTAAGGCTTCATTCGGAAAGTGTCGTCTGGAGCGATGATACTTTTGGCAATAACTTTTGAATTGCGAATTATTTTACAAAATATTTGAAGGAGAGTTGTTGGTTATGTTCTGATCATGATTTCTCCTTCAAATATTTTGCCAATTGTACTAAAACCTGAAAGATTTCTTCAAAATTGTCAGGCTGGTTTTGGCCACTGTGAGCATTAATGGGTTAATGTAGTTTATAGTTAGGCTTCAGCTACACTACATTAGGGTTTAATCACCACTAAGGTTAGTCCAATTTCATTCATAGTTTTTTTAACAATAGGAAAAATCTCAAATAAGCAGAAAGAAAAAACATAGTCAACAGATTTGGTTTGATTGGGTTTGGGGTAGAGTTTTGCATTTGATTTCATTTTGAACACTTGCTCATTCAACTGAAGTGTTTGATAGAAAACTATTTAAATAATTATTTAGGACTGGCATTGGTATACAAACATTGATTCCATTAATTACTAAAAAAAATGTTTCCTTATTTAGATTATTTCAATATGAGTTATATTGTGTGGCATATTTTTCAAAGGAGAAGGCAATATACATAGGTTACAACCCATAATAAAAAAAAACATGTATGAAGATATGCATTTGGTGAGGATGAGGAATAAAGGTAAGGGGGCCAAGTAGGTGTGGGTGTGGCAAGGGTCAAGGGTGAGGGGCTAGTATCTCAAGAGGACGGGTGGATATGGTGAGTAGTAGCTAGTGAGTAGCGCAGTTAGGAGTGAGAATATGGAAGATGAGGAACAAGAGATACAAGGCTGGTAGGGTGGTACACATATTGTTAGGAAGGGTTTAAAAGGTGATATTGAAGAACAAAGGAAAGGAGGTAGAGATGGTCAGGATGTAAAAAAAGGACCATTACATGAAAAGGAACTACTCCAAGAGCTTTTGTTAGACTAGCCCCTTCTGTTACCACTTATATTAATGGAATTAGGATTCAATGCCTTTCACCTGCTAGAAACTTCAACTAAAAAGGCATGTGAGCGAGTTAATAGTGACAACTGTGACATAGCATTAATACACAGATTTCCCCAGGTACTTCTATTTCCAGAGCCATGGAAACTCTCTACACAAAGGTCGAACACAGCTGCAGGTTTTTCCAGCGCTTGAATTAAGTGCTGGTGTAGGGTTACTATTTATCATGCAGTCAGATGCACCTTAATGAAATTGTCTGTCTCAGCCCTGGTGATATCACCCGTGGACCCCTCATTCTCTTGACTAGGCAGGATGAGGAAACGGTGGCCATGGGAACAAGGTTATAGCACATCTGTATAATCGGAGTGAATACTCCCTCACTACTTCGCTACTGAGGGGACAAAGTAGCTCAGTTGGTTAGGTGTCAGACTAGTATTAAACAGTAGGTCGCTGGTTCAATTCCCGGCCGGGGCACTTTGGTCTGCCCTTGGGCAAGACAGTTTATTCCATATTGCCTCAGTCTACCCAGCTGCAAAAAAGGTACCTAGCATTAATAAGGCAGTGCTTAGAGCTTGCGTGCTATATGCTGCCAGCTGTTCTGGAATATCCCCCGGGGGATTGAAATGGTTTCCGTGTGTACAGGCCTGCTAGGGGAGGAAGGTCGTGTGAATATTTCGGTGGATACAAGACTATAAACCAAATACCTTTACTAAATTGCAACACTATCATCATGGGTTGCAGTTCAGTAAATTGCAGCTATTGTCGCTCCAACCTACAGGTCAAAAAATAACAACTGAAGGGTAAATCATTGAATTTGAACTTCATTTCTTTTTCTGGTGTATTAGGCCACTCCAATTTAATTACTTGTCTTACAAGCTTTTTGTGGACAAAAAATACTGTCAGACTCCAAAAAAATTAAAAATAAAAGTCGACTTTGGTGTCTTACGGACGAAAGTGGTTTGGAGATTTTCTGTCAGACTCCAAAAAAAAAGGAAAAAAAAGTGCAAGTTTTAAGTATATTCATTGTAAGGGTGATTCAATCAACTACAGGGATTTATCAATGCTGTAGCAGAGCCTTAATTTTGAGGATGTATATCTCCCAGCCTTCAGATTACAGGATTGATTGATTTTATTTAGTTGAGAATAGGCTGTTAGAAACATCTCGCTAAATTAAAATAATTTAAAAAAACACATTTTTCAACTTTTTTTTTATTCCAAAATGGCTCATTTACAGACTCTGGAGCTTGTAAGACAAGTAATTGAATTGGAGCGGCCTTAAGGCTGACTTATGGCAGTCACTGACTAGCCACTTGTTAATGGCGGAAAAAAACAGAAGTACCTTGGAGTCATTTACCACTTCATCACATGCCTAGATTGGAACCTGGGACCTTTAGTAGTAGTGAGAGACTATGAGCACTCGCATATAGCACTGTGCTGGCACGACCAGGCTATTGAGAGGCAGTACAGGTAGACCGCGGCGTCTAACACAGACTCGCAGTGCAGCAAGTCTAGTCTAGATAGTAGGCTCAGCTGGTGGGAGTGACTGCAGTGTGAATAACCGCACTTGGCATCGGCAGCTTGGCTTCTGGGAGGGTCGTCCTCCTCCTCCTCACCACCACCACCACCACCACCACTGCTCCTCCTCGCTGCCTAATGATTTTACAGACTAATCAGGTATGTCGGCAGCATCAAAGATGTTTTCTTTGTCTGTAGTTTTTCCACCTATAAATCCGGTTGAGCGTGAAATCATGAAACACATGCTTCATTACATGTTAATCATGTTGAGTTCATTCACCAGCCTATAGTCCAGTATTCCTGATATCAGTTGGCAATGGATTAACCAACGAGGGTACATGTATTTTGTTGAGGTTATCGGCATATATCTACAAGGTGCCTCTGTATCAAGGCAAAATAAGGTAATACAGAATATGCTTAGTGATAAGTCAGTCAGGCAGTTAGAGTAATTAATTTGTCAATCAATCATGACTGAGTGGTTGATAGATTTTTTTTTACCTGAAACAGGTTAGGACTGCATGTAGGTATTTTTACATCTAGCTATTTGTACATTTGAAGTTGCAGCTCTGAAGCTTATAAATTTATACCTAATTTTTCAGTCAGTTTTAATGGTTTTTCACCCTGTATAATTATTAGGGATGGGGATCGTTGAGAATTCTACGGTTCGGTTCGGTTCTCGGTTTTGCTTCTACGGTTCGGTTTTATCACGGTTTCCTAAACAGTTTATTAATGACATTTCTTAGATATGAAACTACGCAATGGAATGCGTGGCTGAACTTGCCTGAACTGGAAAGTTCTGGAAAGTTCCTACATACTAGCTCCCTGGCCACTTTCTCTACGCTCAGAAGGCTTCTGAGTATAGTGAAAGTGGGCAGGGTACCAGACTTGAGAGATTTTGAAATGGCTGTTTGATTGTTGCGCTTGGCAGACATTGTGAGGCCAGTGAGGAGGTAGGTGCTGACAGTTTTATTACGCCTCCAGGAACCCTGTGCATGCATAGAAAACCGAACCGTGTAGAGGGAGGTCCGGTTTTTGACTGGTTAACCGCAATGCTCAGGCCGGTATCACATATAAACCGGTCCCCGGTCCCCATCCCTAATAATTATGTACTGCAAATACAAGTAAGGGTATGCTCATAAATTTGACTTGTTGAGTGCCAAGCAATGGTTTGGCATAACCATGTGCTCAGTTGTGCTGTAGTTTTGGCATTTCTCTGAAAAGTTAAAAATGACCACCTGCCTGGTGATCTATTTATTGCCCTCTTATCGTGTCCTAGACCATTTAACTCATATAGGAATATATTTGGAAACTTGGCAAAGGATTAACCAACGAGGGTGCACATATTTTGTTGATGTTTGATCCAACTTACCTTGCTGCACTACCTGATAATTTTGTCAAGTCTTGAGCTATGTTCAACTACTGTATTCCTGTTTAACTGTAAAGACCCCTAGAAAGCGCAGCCCCCTTTTTTCAGAAAAAATTTGGAAGGGGCAAGCCAGTTGACATTATTTTTCATTATCATGCTGACTGCAGGTGCGGCTATTTGGAACATTGCCGATACCCCTTCTCGCAAATTTTTTCATTACCTGTTAGGCTTTTACCCGCATGTGCGCTTATATGGATGAATATGGTATAGAAAAAGCATGGTGGGGCTTTATCCTACCTCCAACCTACTTGCCTACTAATAACCTAGCTTAGTTAGGTTCAATTCTGGATGAATGATATAATTTTCAAAACAAACACAGGAATAAAGCCAAGGTTCACAAAATATTTATAGAGATTTGTGGGGTGTGCTTTTTGTCCTTGGATCATTTCATCATATATATTTAAGAAATATATATATTGATCACCATAATAATTGGGCATTTTGGGGCGCAGGCATGAATGGGTTAACAAAGTTCAGCTTCTTTGATAGACAGTGTGCCAACAGCCAAAGCCTTAATAAACCTGCAAAAGCAATCTCAATTTGTAGGCTAAAGGGAGGCCTGGGCTACAGTAAAGACCATGGGGAGGTGGCCTTTAATCATCATAGAACTTGATCTCTGCCTCATAGTGTCGGACAACTCGTTGGAGGCGGGCACTACCTTTGACACCTCATGAGGGGCACTTTCTTGCTTTCTGTGGTGGGAGAGGGGCTTATTGGAGAAGCAGGGAATTGCTTGTGTAATGGGGTCTTAAGGCCAGTATTCTGTTTGCCCAAGCTTGAAATCAATGGAGCCCTGGTGCCTCACTTGCTGTGTGCTTGACCATACTAGGACTGCTGCTAGTTAAACCAGGTAGGTTGATAGGATGTGCATAGGGTACAGAGAGAGACAGACAGACAGACAGACAGAGGATAGACAGACAGAGGGAGATGTACAGACAGGGACAGACAGGAGAGAGTCAGAGAGACAGACGGAGAGATAGCGTCTTACTTTTGACTGCATGTTAGTACTCTTCATTTAAACCAATCCATGGCCTCTCATTAACACTCACACAAGATATCTTATATACATGTTCATAACACATAAAATACCTCCCACAGACATTTTTACAGATGTTGATTCATTATTGATATCAGATATTATCTATCCTGCTACAAGTATTCCTTTGCAGCCAGCTTTGTAATGAATTACCACAGGAATACCACCTAGATGGGAGTTTCTCTTGAATAATTGAGTAACGCCTTCAAGCATAATCTAGCAATTGTCTCATATATGCCATAGTTCAATCCTACTGTACATTTCCATGTACCTGAAACCCAATCATGCCAGTCTTTTTAGAATGCTTTTGTAGTTAAAACATTTTTGGAAGAAGATTTGAAGGTGGAATGTGGTATCATAACATTTTGACAACACGTTTTGAACTCTTTATCATGTATTAATTAGCTATTCAATCAATTATTAGTTTTTGCAGAAAAGAATGAAAAAGCTTTCATATTGAAAAACATTTGCTTCTCTATGGAGACTGATTCTCATAGGCAAGTTACCCCTTGAACACTTTTGATGTAAACACTAGTATTAAAGGCTTTAACACCATTACATGTAATGAACGCAACATTAATTGCAAAGTTCTTTTTTTTTTCTCAACATGAAATGAGGCAGTGTGGAATAACAACCTGGATTAAAAAGTTGATAAATTTTCCCCTTATGTTTCTCATATCAATAAAAAAAACTGTATGTACAGTATCAATGTTATTTTAGATTGTTCCAAAATGAAATGATTCACAAATGATGAAAAATATTTATTTAGGCTGACTCTACCTTAACATTTATTGTCTTCTGCAAATGGCAAACTCTAATGCTAAATAGGTTTCTTTCTGATATTTTGCAACATTGACTTCTTTCTTTTTCTGCTATGTACATTGTTTCGTACTCTGCTATGAATTTGCTACATTGTATAGTTTCTTATTTCATTACATTTTTTTGTATCTGTTTTCACCAATGAAGTTACAGTATTTCATAGTGAACCCAATATTCAGTGCACAGTCTGTGCTATAAGATATAATCAAGGCTGATGTATTTTGAGAATGTTGTATGTGATGGTGAAAGGGATTTGCCAGGAAATCTATCTAGATTCATGCAGGCAGGCTGCTGGGTAGGTAGGTAAAATTCAATCACGCCAAAACCACTGACAGACCGTTCTGGCAACCTGGAACGAATGGACTTTTCCATTAGCTTTGAATGGCTATAAGCATGCTTGTCAACAGCAATAGACTTTAGTTGGAAGCCTGGAAATTCTGAGCAATATTCACGGGGTGGAGAATATCCTTCCAGCAGCAGCATTGCAGGGGATACTGGATTTAATGGTTATCAGGCATAACTAAAGGAATATTACATTTTAGTGTGAAAAATATCACTTCTAAATTCTGCATTGGGTGTGTTGTTAGTTATCTATGTCCATTTTGAAGTGAAACTTATTTATTATTAATTTATAGGGATGGGACGATATACTGATAGTGAGATATGTACATCGAGGTACATCACCTTGAAGATACTTGAGGTACACAAATGACTGCTGTATCGAATAAAAGATACACCACATTTATCTATTCAATTGAGAATAAAGATTTTGTTGGCTGTCTGACAACTGGCTTCATCCTTGCAATTAAGGTTTTGTCTTATGTCTGGACAATAACAAAGGGAATCAGCAACTGCAATGAAAGGAAAGGGATACTAGTATACACAGGGAACTTAATCTAAAGAGTATTAAAGACTATAAGATATTATGTGTAGCAGTCAAATACTATTCTGCTAAAAAGCATGTATCGTATCGTGTATCGTATTGTGACCACTGTATCGCGATACATATTGTATCGTGAACAAATGTATCGTACCACCCCTATTAATTTAGATATTTAGAACCTTTTTTACCCATTGACTGCCTTTTAATTTGGCTATACAAAAGGCCTGCCTGTTTAGGAGATATATATTTCTTATTAACCTTACCAACATCTCTCTGCTAAATAATTTGTGAACTCAAGCTTTATTAGTAAATCTTCTTTAAAAATGATGGAAGACCCTATTATAAAAGAGCTCTAAGCATTAATGAGTAATATGCAAAACAGCATGATAATGACAGCACTCTTTGGGCACACTATTCTTATTTCATGCAGTGGAGAGTTATTGATTATTAGGGTTAAATTGCTCAGACACCGTGTTTACCCCAATATACTCTACTGGTTCCCAGTGCTAATTATTCAACAGAAGATGTGCAAGGGCTCAGAAAGTTTTCCATGCAATTGAACACATATTTCCAGTAAGTCCACTTACAAGTGCAGTTACCCCAGCTATATCCTATTTTGCCTAGAGATTGACTGCAATACACCCAACATTTAGACGTAACTTTGTCTGGGAGATCTCATTTTATGATTTCTCTTTAAAAAATTGCAAACTCCTTACTTATTTGGGCATGCAATTCTTGGCAGGTAAAGTTCACAAGAACCACTGGGAAATTCCTTAAGAGGATTTCAAGGTATTTGGAGTACATTAAATCAGTCTGGGTTGTCTGAGCATGAGTGGGTCTCTGAAGGTCATGGTGATGGTGCGTCGTCATTGCTATAGAAAGGAACTTGTAGTAGAGGCTACACTGCTGTTTCAGCGTAATCATGGCTCCAGAGCCGGATGCTGAGACTGACAGATTCATGCCCATGTCTGTTGCAGCCAAAATGGCCAATCCTTTTTGGTAATGAAGTTCTCCTCAAAGCATCTTTTGGAAGAAAGTCTATATCTTTCTTTTTATATAAGTTTCAAAGGTTATGCTTTATTACCAATTTATTTTCAAAGACCAATAATGTAGATCTCGGCTACAAGTCATAATGATGATTTCAGTTATGAAAGCATTAACCTGTTCACACCCGAAGTGTCAGGGTCTGACACTTAAATTTCAGGCTAGGGGCCCCAAAAGGTCATATGATAAAAATAAGTGGTCAAAAACAGGATTTCTGGTTATTAATATACATACTATTTTGGGCCCCTAGCCTGAAATATCTAGGGGCCCACTCCAAAATCTAGGGGCATCTGCCCCTGGGCCCCTGGGAAAGTCAAACCCTGAGTGTTACCATTGTCTGACACCAATAGAAACTTCTTGCTGATAAAGCAATATTTTGAGAAATGTTAAACTAGAATTGTTCATGTTTTAAATAATGTGCACTCTATATGAGATTATAATCAACACCCTATATGTAGTACAGTAGTCCAGAGAAATAAAATTACCATTAAAAAATATCCCTCAACAGGGGTTAAGAAGTCAGGGGTGAACAAATTGAAAAAGAAAACATTTAAGTGGATTTCAGTCAGAGTTTTTATCCTGTATGATGGACTGAGGACCATCAAGATTCACAAAAGTGAAGACAAATGTGATACCCTTCCCTTCTAAATATCATCAGTTATATACATACCTAATATCAAGCAACTTCTTTGGCATTTGATACCCACTATTGGTGTTTAAATTAATCAATGTTCAACAAAAGAGAAAAGAGACCAAAACCCCCTGCTTGTAAGCAACACATGGAAGGTTCTGTTATATTTTAAAATCTCAAAATGTTTGAATATTCACAAATTTTAAACCAATAAGTCACCTTGTCAAATTGAGTGAAGTTTCAAATATTTGAAAGGTATTGATACAAGCAACAGCAAGCAACAGCAACAGCAGTCATTGTGCACATCCATATTCAGGGAAGTAATGCATTGCCATCAAGATGTTCCCTTTAGTGCCAAAATGCTCCTGGTTCAAAAGGGTTACATGTGCTGTAATCCAATTATCAACTGAATATCAGACTTTTTTGGGTCCTACTGACAGGAACGGTCTATTTTTGGTTTCATCTAATTTCCCTGATTAGTTGCAGTTTTGATCATGCTTAAGTACATTTAGTATGGGTGATTCATCCTTGTTAGGGATGTTTACTGGTGAGACCAGCAGAGCATCTTGGCAGCTCATCATCATTCATGTCTAGGATGCTATTCTTATCATACAGTCTATAATCATTTATATTTTGCTGTCTCCGCATAAATTGGTTTTATGATAATGAATACACTTTTCTTAAATGTGAATGAACATTTTAAAGGGGCTATGTGTAATATTAACTGGCATACACACTTAGCATACTCTAGATAGTATACACACAGAGAAAAGTGCATTGTAAGGACTAAACAAGACAAAAATGATAACATTTATCTGAAGGGTTAGAGTAATACAAGGAATTTAGTACATAAAGGATCACATGTTGAAGAAGAAGGCTGTATTATACAGTCATCCTATACTCAACGTGGTAGTTGTTTATTATCTTTCCTATGAACAAGTAAACTCTAATTACTAGTAGTGCGTCCATGGCATTAGATGTTGAGGTATTTATGAAGAATATAACCTAATCTCTGCTGCTTGCAAGGCTTCTCTGCTGCAGCAGTCCATCTTCCTTAATGGACCAGATCTTGTTGACGTAATTGATGGCTAGTCTGAATGTTCTTTAGCTGTCAATACCAATGCTGTAGAAAGATTAGCATCAGGCATAACTGCTATGCCGACAACCTGTGGCAGTTGATGATTCAAGTCAAAAGAGGATATATATCCCCTTGCATGAGCATGTAGAATAATATAATGAATTATGAAGAGGCTAATCGAAGAACCCTTGGGCCAAACTGCAGAATTATTCCATCAAATTATGGACTAGTTTATGACTGAGGCATGTACTGATCGATCCATAAATAAGTGTGCGATGTTAATCGTTTTTGTCAACATTATTCAGCTGGAATTGAGCCAGAGGGAGACAATCACTGGTTTTAACCAATAAATACCCACAATGGCTAAATGGTTGATTGCCTAGAAAAACATGATGAATCAATAAAAACATCTCATTGGATGTATTTCTGTATTCAGAGAAAGATTCATATCCTCCATTGTTTTAAGGAGTAGGTAGGAATACAGCATTCATTCTTGAATATTTCCTGAATTTTGTGGTGTGGTTCAGGCTCATGGCTGGGTTGCTATGAATAGGTTGCTATTCAAGAGCTGCCCGTTAGCTGGTAAACTAATCTGGCGTGACAGGCTGTTGACATCAATGGTTCCCAAGATGCTCTGACTAGAGTAGTTTATGGATTCTACTAAATCCTCCCCCCATATCATCCTCAATACCAAGATGGGCCCTTAGTGTGGAGAGCAATATTCATCATCAAACCAGTGATGCAAACATATTCTGCCAGGCCTTCCGGGAACCAAACTGGACATTTTAGTGGGCCATTCATATAGCTGGTGCCTCAGGATTTAACATATTTTACGCCTTAAATATTTTCTTCTAATCCTCAAAGGATTTCTTTGAAAGTGTCAAATAATTTCGAAAAAAAAGCAAAAAAATTCATATTATTTAAAGAAGACATTTAACTTTAAATATCTTCCAAAAAATGTACATATATACACATATTTACATATTTGTCTTTCAATTGTAAGAGACATATAAGGTATAGAGCCTCAATTACTATCTATAATTCCTGTTACTTATTGATCTGTTTTTATCCTACAGGAACTTCGCTGAGCCTGAAAAACAAGACTGAGTCTTCAGCTTCTGAGGAAGAGGTGGTGCCTAAATCCTCACCATGGAGAATGAATCGTTTGTCCGGCAGGAACTGTTGAGTTTCCTTAAACAGCATTCATCTGAGGATCCCGCAGAGTAAGTATTGCAAACCAGCAGAGTATGGAATAGATTAGTTCCTATACCCTGATAAATCAACCTCCCCCCCCCCCCCCCCTCCTGAGTTGACCAACCAAAGCATGTTATTATAATTGTCAATGGCCTATAGATGGCACCATATCTTTCGGGATTCCATAAATATTACATTTTATCATCAGCTCCCCTCTGAATCTCCCTGATGATTGTTCAATTTATTTGATGTACTGAACTGTATTGTGATCCTAACAATGCTTTTCACAACGATCATTTTAGGAGCCAGATATTAATCCTGTATTGGGGTCCTAACAATGCTTTTTACAATGTTAATTGTTAGGAGCCCAATATTTCCCATGGTGCCATGGCAACCATTGTTATGCAAACCACATTCTCCGCCACTAGATGTCGCTTTACTATAGCAACTAAAATGGCAGCCACTACTGGTCGGATTGCCACTAGAAATTGTTTTTTGGTGCTTAAAACACAATTTGTGCATTATAGGCTGCAACATGGTGTATATCAGATAGTGCTTGGACGATAAATCGAAATATCACTGACTTGATCATTGCATCATGATAGTAGCGCTATCAATAACCCGCAGAATTATTGATAATGCAGGATAATTTGCTTCAGATATAATACGTAATAATAATCTAAATATGTTAAAAAGCAAGCTAAGTACTTATCACAACGCCACTACTAATAGAGCGATATACCGGCGATCCCCTCCGGAAAACAAACTGAATGTGATTTTGGTCCATTTCAAGATGGCAGAGCCGCGGCCGTTTGTTTACCAGAGATCTCCGGTATAACGATCTATTAGGAGGGGAATAAAGGTGAGTTCCTTGCTTCTTTGTACAGCTGCGCTCCCACATACAACCTTAAACGGAACTATTTCAGGTTGATTGACGAGGTTGTGTTGAGTTACCTGGTCAGTGTCCTGGAGGATCTGGGCTCTCAGTGTTGTATGTACCTTGTACTGTCTTTCCAGGTTGATTGACGAGGTTGTGTTGAGTTACCTGGTCAGTGTCCTGGAGGATCTGGGATCCCCTGATTCCCATGATGAAGCACTGGATGTAGAAGAATTCACAGAGATCATGGAGGCATATCTGCCAGGATTCTCCAAGATCAAGAAGTAAGCATCTTCACTTATTCTTGAGTACATTAAAATAGATGTTTCAGGTGTTCTTTGTTTTTGTTACAGTTAACTAAGACAAAAAATTTCAGCCACAGATTAGCATTGCCTTGATCTCATTTTCATCCAGCTATGCTAATATTTCAATTGCATTATTGCATTGCCTGGAGCCATTTTCTGCTTGTTAAAACTAAAAGACTTAAACCCATTCCTGGCTGAAAAACTTATGTTGCTTGGATCTATGATACATTTGGCAATAACTTTTTGGTACAGCATGAATCCTCAAAATAATAACGGGAGAGTTGTGTTGGTTGTAACCTGATCAGCATTTCTCCTTCAATTATTTACTTCAGAATACTCGGGTCAGAAAATGTCACCAAGAACTCAAATCATTCTTGCGTGCAGTTGATAAGGGTCAAAGTTTATTGATGACAAAGCAAGAATTTGGGACATTTTTGACTGAAAGGTGTTGCACTTATTTGTTTTAACCATCCCTCTTCAAAAATTGTTTTTTATATACTTCAAAAGTTGTTGATTTAATTAATTAATTGTCAGACCATGCAGGGCTCGAAATTAGTGGGTGCTGGGAGCCCAGGGCTCCCTTGAATACTCCTGCGGCTCCCTCAAATTTCTGCAGGGAGCCCAAAGATGTACTGTTTGCTACACACAACACCTTTATGAAGCTTATGAACATGCAATTGGGCTCCCTGGAAAAAAATTGTAATTTCGAGCCCTGCCATGTGTGCACTCCTGATACAAAGGGTTAATTTTCACAGCAGGAACTGAGGTTGTTTTACAATATGTTGTATTCCGCCCGTGATTCATGCTAGTTGGTTTACTGGTACCGGGGGTAATTGACTTAGCCATGATGAGCGGACTGATACATTTCCCAGTCTGCTCAATAACTCCGGCCGCAGCATGAGAAGCACTTAACCTAATGGAAGGTTTGCATGTTGCTGGTTATAAATACCACTCAGGTAGACCACTGAACATAATCCTACAAAGCTACAAACAAATTAGGCAGTTCCTCATGTGGCTGTGTACTTGCAACAAAAAGGGCTTGTGTTTTGAATAGAGAAGAGAAAAATCATGCTAAAATATTGCTGTAGAGTACTCAACAAAGGGGCTTGCTTTTGGAATGAGTGGGAAAACCCCATACTGATGTGTTCTTGGTTGTTGTTTATGGATATTGCCAGAATTGGTCATACAGTCAAGCTCAATGACCGGTGTAAGATTTCACAGATGGTCAATCAAAATCACATGTAAGAAAGTAGTTAAACTAAAGTTTTTTTTTACCCCATGTTTTTCTTCCGCCAATTACTACTGGCTACTCATGCTATACCCTCAATATGGCGCTATAATGTGAATATGAATATAATTATTAGATAACCACTTAGTCAAGTGACAATTACATACTGAAAGCCTAAGTATAACACTGCTGGCAAGTGCTTTGGACAGGGACTTAGCCAGGATTTGGATAGTAGGGTGTCCAAAATGTGCTTTGGAGGAGACAGGGTGTCCTGGCAATCGAACGCAGCGCGTTCGCTGCGGTCGCTCAGAGAGCGACCGGCCTTTGCGGCCGGGGGTCTGGGGCCCGCTCAAGGGCCCCAGAAGCCAGAGGGTCTAGGTGCTCTGAAATGCATTCTCTGGCTTTTCCTGGCACTTATTTTCATTATTTTACATATTGAAATGTATGTTTTTTCAGTGTGAATTATACATTTCATAGATATTTTCCCAGGTATGTCAAATCCTGTTGGTGATCTACAAACCATGATGACCAGAAATAATGCAAATGTTCAACCTTTTGCTAATATGAATGTAATACAAAGGCATAATTGTTCATTTTATAGTTTAGTGTATGCTCCTTTATTTGAACATATCTCATTTGTCACTTGCACATATTTCACCTCAAATAACCCTTTGCTGTCTTTGTATTTTGCAGGTACTGTGTAGCTCCCACTCTCCGTAGATCCACCCAATAGTACTGCACCCTACTACTACTGCACCCTGTGTAGCATTTTAGTGTGAATGTTTGTATATATGTGACATTACATAAAGTGATGCCTGTGTCTGTCTTATGTACGTCTAGTTTCTGTTGAATGAGTGACATGATATAGGTGCACAATAATTTAATAATTTTGTGTTCTGTTTTACATGTGTGTTTACTTCATTTGTTGTTCAATAAGTCCCTATAGTAGGATAGTGAGTCAGTTGCGAAAATCACATTCAAATGATATAAAAAGTTGTCAGTCCCGAAATTGTTAGGATACTGTACTCCCTAAAAGGTGAGTGACAGTTGGACCAGCAGCATACACGGTAAGTGCAATGGAAATAAATCATACTGAGGTACACTCAACAGCGTCTGTGTCCTCAGAGGGCCCTTAAGAATAGGACTGGTTTGGTGAAGTAAAGTGCCATAAACAGTAAAGCTCTGTGATATGGTGAGTCATAGGCATAATAAAAGCATAGTAACTTAGATAGGATATATAGATATTATTAGACTATAGTCAAAGAAATTAGCCATACATTGTATAGGCCAAAACTAGAAAAATTGTCAAAATCTGACATCATGTTGAGAGGGTAATTTTCAATGTCTTCCTCATTTAACGAGCTTTCAGGCAATACATGTATATAATAATTGCAGGATATAGGAAAAACAGAGTCTAAGGAATTACGCCCCCACTTCATTTGCAATGCAGGAAAACACCTAGCTAGCTGTGAGTCCAATATTATAGCAGTAGGAGAAATCCCAGACAATTGTAAAATATACATGTAGGCCTAGCTATCATCAATAAAAAAAAGTAGTTGATTTTGACTTATGTTCAGAAAGCACTCAAAGCAGTAATAGTAATCATGTTAACAGGGGTAAATGTCTGGGTCAAAAATAACTAAGTTTTTTAACATGAAAAAAAAATTGGGCAGAACTCCGGTGTGTGTGACAGTAATCTCGTTCATAAGAATGAGATCCCATCACGTGTTAAGTTCATCCCCCCAATTCCCGCCACCTCTATTGTAGGACAGGGATAATAAACATGCATTATTTGTAACTTAAACCCATGTTAGGTACAGAAAATCTATAGACCCCCCAGGTGGCATCCCAGGTTAGTGATATATTAAATAAGCTTACCTTTTGTCCTGTTCCAGATGACTGGGTAAGGCTTGAAGAACATTGTCAGATTGAGTCTCTTGTTTTGAAAATGTGAAGACCATGAATCGCATTCGCTAATGCCACTATTTGCTCATGCCTGACAAACACACTAGGGTCTATACATTACATACTCAAAAGGCAAATTAAGTGACTAAAATGTTGACTCCGTTGTTTGGGCTTATTTATGGCTGATACCCATGACCCCTGTTACTCAACTTACTGTGGCTTCAGACCGGCCCGCCGCCGGAGCACTATCTGACTATGTCAATATACTCAATTATCGCTCTAAGTATGCCTATGCTAAGAGACAGGAGTATGATCCCTTATCTCTCCCAAGAGGGTTTTAAACGGAAATTGCCGGCAAAGCAGTGTGGCGATCTTATCTTTAATGTGCTCTCTTGGGGATCGAACCACTCCACATGTAAACAATGTTCAGGCCTTCTCATGCTTTTACGGCAGCTAGCAGCGTGGGTGGTTTGGGTGCAGCCGCCATTTGGTAATAACCTCTCATTTCCTCCCCGTCTTTGAGAGTTACATTTTGGCTAGGGTTAGCCCGCCTTTTATGGGCTTTTAGGAGGAGTACCCGCCAACCATTACATCGTAATTCAACCACTCTGCCCGCCAAAATGACGGGTGGACGGGCCTCTGAAATGACCCTTGGCTTTGGATGTTCCTCATGCCCCTTGTATTTGCTGGTGGTGATGAATGAAAAGGGTTCCAAACCAGGTGCCAAATTGCCAGGTTCTTCAATGAGGTTATTTCATCTTCTTTGATTATGTTACAGAATAAATTATTCTAATCATTTGATGTACAAAATCTGTACAGTCAGGAAGCCTGGAAAAATTGAATTTGAGATGACTTCAATTATTAGCTATGAAAAAATAGTTTTTCAATCTCAAAGATCTAATGCTAAGATTTATGGTAGGATGAGTCAGATCTTTTCTTTATTGGAATTAATTACCCAATGTTTCATAATCCAAAAAAACTGTATATATAATTTCTTAAATAATATGAAAAACATGCAGTATTGAAATCATTCTCCATTTTACTAGACTTTGATTAAAGGGCAAATGCACCAGTGATAACTTAGGCTGAAAGTGTAGTGCTATAAGGTATGTGTCAAACTGCCCCACTCACAAATCCATTCTTTGTACCTTTCAAAACTATATCCGGAAGCCTCGGGGGAGATAAAAACATTTAAACATTTTAAAAGCCCTGTACAATTTAGAATAACAAAATCCCCTATAATGGTCTTTGAAAGACCATCTTAGTTTAGAAACGATGACTTCTATCACTTCTCAATATCCCATATGGACACCATGCAACTACGGGGGAACGAACAGAATGATAAAAAGATGGATGTGATGATGATTTCACCTGATCATTATTCCACAACATGCTGTTTCATACTTCATTGAGTTCCCCACTAGCATGCACCTTATTACCAGGTTCCATCTGTTTAGGCTTGACTACACTTCACAACTGCACAATCTCATACCTGGCCTGCTGTGTTGATCTTGTGTGGGGTAATTGGTAATGGATCACATCGTTACTGCCCACACATTTTGCACCACAAATATCCTATGTGAGTCCTCTACTGGGATACTAGCAGTGAATGTAGCCTAGCAGTGGCTAGCTACTACTAATAATTACTTTGATTACTTTGAGCTAGATTAAACTAAATGGTGTCCATTAATTATGCAGTCAGCCCAATACTGGTCTTCGTAAACCCAATGGTGTTCTGAAGATAGATTAAGATAAATGATTGAACTCAAGGTCATGTAGGCAACTGTAGGTATTAAGATTTATAGCAGGGTTGCAAATCTGGCTCCTTTTCTATTGAGTTCTTTCTAGGATATCTCTCAGTGGTATGCAGTTATTTTGTTACACATTGGATTATTGAAACTCAGTATGCAGGCATATGTGAGCTCATGTAATGTTTGGTCTCTTACTCTTCTCAGTGATGGCCTTATAGACACTCACTGTTGCTCTCATTATGAAGAATATGGGGTAGGTTTAAACATAAGTAAAATCTCAAAATGACCCTATATTTACAAATTAAAACTTGCTTTGGGAAATTCAGCATATTCAATAAGAATGCAAGATTATTTATACCTATCTCTTTATTTCAGTATCTCCATTTGTGAATGGATGTTTGAACTATCTGCCAAACTTCTGGAAAGGTCAAAAGAAAATGGTAAGTGCATTGACATAAATATATAATATGAGTACAAAACAAAGCTTTAAATGCTAACAAAGCTCAATGATAATTCTGCATTCCCCTTAAAATGCAGTAACTAAGTTACAAAGTTGTAATCTGTGACGTCATTCCGGGAATTCTGTCTCACCGTGATGTCATTCTTTGCCATTCTCCGTCGATCAAGGTCACCTTTGCTTGTACTTCGTGGAAACAAGTTATACATGTGCACATAGTAATCTTTCAAATTTCAAGTAAAGGCGTGAAAACGACAGAATTTTTTTGAAGGTATCAGCTATTATAAATGCTACCAATGAAGTGCACTAAAATTATTGTTTCACTCTGCTCAACATATTAATGTCTAGTCAGCTCCCTTAAAAAATTAAGCCTGGATTCTAAGGTACTTATGAAGGAATCTTTGGGATCAGGTATGAATTTGAAAAATATCAGGAGTCTGAGAGTTTTTATTGGATTGTTATTGATATTTCTCCTTCAAATATTTCCAAATAGTCAGGTCAGGGGCACGAGGAGATTGAACCAATAGAATTATTTTGGTCAATATAGCTACTGATTTAATATGTTACCAGAAACGCCAGGTATTTAGTTTTATTAGGGAACTAGCTATTTTTTTCAGAGTCTCAGAAAGGCCTATAGTCCGTGAGATAGGAGCCAGATTTGAGCAAATTGGTACTACTCATATGTACAAAACCTAGTAGTACAGAGATACCCTGAATTACGGATATATTTTAGAAAGAAAGTTGAAGGAAAAATGTTTATCAACACCAAATATCACCTCTCATTTAAAGCTTTTATGAATTCATGCTCCTTTCTGAAGTTTCCAGTACCCTCAGACATTTTACTAGCCCGACATATTATATCCATTTCAGCGATTTTACTTGTGGTGTTGAGGCAGTTAGGCCCTAAAATTGCTATCAGTGAGGCCTGAGACTGCCCTTCTTTTAGCTTACTAGTCTTTCCTCCAAGCACTCATCCTTTAAAAGCTACCACTTGTAAACTACTTCTTGTTTGGAGGTCCTAAGTAATTGGATCTCAGAAGAAAGCATGGTTACATACTTAAGGTGTTTGTGTGGTCTTTCTGGTGATTGGCTCAAATGCTTCTCTTCACTCTGTCGAGGAAAGCTTTGCAGATTGTTTTTTCCAAGGTTGTGTTACCTATCCAAACCTCTTAGAAATACTGTGAAGTATTTTTTCATACCTACTTTGTTTCTCTACTCGTTCAAATGTGGATTTTGCTCATGAATTGCCCTTGAATTCCTTCACTTATTGACTTCTTTTATACTGATTTTCACTGTGCTACCAATTACGTAGCCTAGATTTCTAGGCTGTCATATGTATCTTTCTGTTATGTTTTTTCTGTTACCAAGCACCAAATATTCTACGTGGCCATATCGGCTAATTTAGTTTACACTTGTCTCACCAGGATTCAATTTGAAAAAGACACCTAAAACCTCTAAAGATCGAAGGATCATGGGGTGCCATCTATCTACCATACCTGGTTCTACACCACACTGCTTGGTCAGCACAGAAGGGGATGTCAAATTTTTAGGGACTAGGAACCTAGTCTATTAATTATAAGGCACTTGCCTACAATTGTTTCAAAGCCAACCTCGGAGGTTATAGACCCAAAACAGCTTTAGGGGTCTGACGAGTAAATGCCATCAAGGCAGTGTCTTAGCCAGGATTTAGAAACTGGGTGCCTAAAATTAGCCATTGTAAAATTTTTGGGCGTCCAAATCCTTAAGGGGTACATCAATATACTCAGATTTCATCCATAAACATGTATAAATGTATGAAAATAAGGCATGATATCCTTATACAATGTCATGGGTATTGTATGGAGATGAAAGAAATCAATTGTATGCTAGAGATTGACATTTTAAGAAATTCCTCTCTAAAAAATCAGGGTGTCCTGAGATGTGGTTTTTAAGGGTTTGGGTGTCCAAAAAGATACCCAAATGCCCTGCTGGCTAAGACTATATGCATCAAGGTTCATACCTAGAGAGGCTTCCTAGGCAATTGTGTTGATGATCCCATGATACCATTGAAAATATCTTGGACATTAATTGTAGATTCGCAAGGTTTTTGTAGAACAGTTTTGGGTTGGGTCATGACCAACATTTTCCCATCAAATGTTTTCCAAAAAATGGTATGGTCACAAAGGTTCACCAAATATGCAGCACTTCATAGATGAATGAAGGAAGATGTCTTTATCCAATCGTAAACAGGGAGTTGCTTTTGAACTTTCCTGCAGGTTTTCTTCTTTCTTTTCATGGTGAATCATTAACGGCTCCTTCCACTCTAACTCAAGCTTTAACCCATTCATGCCTGGAGATGTACTTGACCAGCGTCGTCTGGACCTATCACACTTTTGAAAATAATTTTGGAATGAAGCATAAATGTGCAAAATATTTGAAGGGGAGTTGTAAATAGAGTTCTGATGAACAATTCTCCTTCAAATATTTTTGAAATATTGTTTTTATTATAGAGATATCACCAAAATTGTCAGGTGTTTTTGGCTGCTGCTGGCATGAATGGATTAAAAAAGTCTCTTATCTTATCTCTGGGCTCTAGAAGAGTGTGTACTTCGTAACAATTCTGTTAAGTACCGCTTCCATCAAACACTTTGCCTGTCCTGGAAAACATATCTCCAGTGTGTCAGATTTTCACATTTTCTTGGCCACGGATTTGGCTTTGTCAGTTGAGATTACTTTTCTCCATTAGTCCCAATCTTGTTCTTAGCAGTAATTATGAGGCGGCGGCGGGGACGTAATCAAGCAGAATGATGCTGGCTAATCTTCATCAGTGCTAGTTTATTGCTCACGCAGGTGCTTGCACAAATGGCCCGAAGGCAATGGAGATGTAGTTCCTAGGCCTGTTATCTATGAGTTGGCAAATTCTTCATAAAAAATGCATGATTAATTGGAGCATTTCTACGAGGCTAACATGGTGCCAAGTTATCTTCCCTCCTCCATCAGTGCCTTAGCCAGCTGTGTGCCGAGGCATCATTTTGACACCAAATACGCCAAAAATGCATATCAGGATGCACAAGATGTATTCAAACTATCAGTTTGAAACAAATTGTTAAGATGAGTAGGAAGTTTCACCTAGGACATACATTTAAGATATGTTGCAGTCCATTTTAGGGACTTAGCCAGGATTTAGAAACTGGGTGCCCAAATTGCCAATAGTAAGATTTTTAGGGGCACTATTTTTCAAGGACCACTATATACTCAGATTACATCCATAAACATGTATTTACTTATTGAAATAAGGCATAATATCCTTGTATAGTGTCATGTCTGGTGGGAAATATTTATTTGAGGAATAGAATTAAATTTCTTTCACCTCCATATAATACCAATGGTATTGTATATGGTTATCATATTCTAATAAGTAAATGCATGTGCATGGTTGTTATCTGAGTCTAGTGTGGTCTCCTATCAAAAAAAGGACACCCCAAAATTTTACAATTCCAATTGGGGGTACCCTTTTTATAAATCATGGTTAAGGCCCTGGCTATGATCATTCCTATGGATTCTTATCTCAAATTCTCTATCCTGATTTTCTTTTGGATTAGGTAACTCCAAACCAAACAACAATCCACCCTCTAAATCTATATGATATCAACCTGGAAAAGAATGTTTTTGCTTATAAAAGCACATTTACTAGGCTTTTTGGGAAATCTTACTTTTCTTGTTTTTCATATCCTGTAGGGAACTGTGCCAGTCAGAATGGATATGGTGCTTTCTAAGCCCGCACCATAAACTAGGCTTTTAATAGGCTTTTGGGGAAATTTTATTATTCTTGTTTTTCATGTGCCAGTCAGAATGGATATCAGTTTGTGCTCTCTCAGCAGCACCATAAACTAGGCTTTTACTAGGCTTTTGGGAAATGTTCTTATTCTTGTTTTTCATCCTCTGTAGGTAATTGTGCCAGTCAGAATGGATATGAGTTTGTGCTCTCTCAGCCCGCACCTTCCTCTAGGCGGCGCTGTGTATCAGAGAGCACGACACAGGGCACCGAAACTGGAGCCACGGCACCAGTCAAGAAACAGGTTAGGATGCTTCAAATTGTCACTGGGAAGTAAATATATAGTGTATACTGTGCATATAAAGTAATGTGCTTAGCAGGCAGCTGCCTTCGATGAGCAGTTTACTTTTTGCATATTTTAGTCAGAGTTTCACGTTGCATTAGTTTAACAGGAAAATGTCTGGGAAAAGTGTATTTTTTATTAATAATCATACGTCGTTATTGGTGTACAGAATATTGATTATTTCGATCCGATACCTAACCATTCGATTCGATTTAATTGACAAAGTGAAAATGTTGGTTTATCGATTTCTCGACTATCAATGAATCCCTACAGGGGTGTGTGAAGTACGCTTTATTTGGAATGCCTTAATATAAGAAATGATATTCAAAAAAAAGAAGGAAACAAACTTTTAAAATCCTTTGCACACATTAATATTGATTAATGTATTTATATAGTTGTTTGCTTTGTGGAGCTCTGAACAGTCTTACTAACAACACTCTTGATGATCTTTGGTAATGTACTATTAGATATTTTTGTATTTCCGTGAGACCTGTTTGGTGTGTGAGGCCTGGTTGCTTTATAGATGTGTGGCGTTGTGAAGATCTTTTTGATGGTACCTTTGCATTTTACTGATCCTTTGATACTGCTTCTCCTGGTTCCTGTCTATTCATTATTGAAAGGGAAATGCTTTCAACCCTTAAGCTGCTGGTGGCAAATTTGGCCAGTACGAAATGATGCAAAATAACTTGAAAAATGACTGAAACCCTGGCGCATAGGTGCTCATCTGAGAGTACTCAGCAAGAGCTATCCAATGAATACCAACAGGACAGGTTTAGATGTTCTTCAAAAATCTTTGCTTCCTTGTCATTTGGATAAAAGTAGGCTTAGCATTGGAAGGGTTTACAGCCAACAAACATTTAGACTGTTTTATCCTTTGTACTTATACCCTGTATAATTTGCTTTGTTGTATGCTGCGAGAATCATTGTTTGTGTTTGTGCCGCTTGTTTCAGTCTAGTCTTCCTAGTGTGGTGGATGAGCAGGTGAAACTACTGCTAGAGATGTTCCCCAGTTCCTGTACCATAGAGGTGTCCCACTGTCTGACTGTGGCCGAGGGAGACACACAGCGGGCCGCTCAGATACTGCTCCATAAACAGGAGACTGGTCTAGTGGCAGGCCCAACAGTACAGGTAAGTCTTCTTAAATAATACACCCTCTATAACTGTTCCCCAGTTCCTGTACCATAGAGGTGTCCCACTGTCTGACTGTGGCCGAGGGAGACACACAGCGGGCCGCTCAGATACTGCTCCATAAACAGGAGACTGGTCTAGTGGCAGGCCCAACAGTACAGGTAAGTCTTCTTAAATAATACACCCTCTATAACTGTTCCCCAGTTCCTGTACCATAGAGGTGTCCCACTGCCTGACTGTGGCCGAGGGAGACACACAGCGGGCCGCTCAGATACTGCTCCATAAACAGGAGACTGGTCTAGTGGCAGGGCCAACAGTACAGGTAAGTATGAATTAGCAGGGAAAATCACTTAACGTTCTGACCACAAAATAATCTCTTTCATGTTCCTTAAAAAATTAAACATTGGGAATTTTTTTAGAAGAATGCAATGGCGTTTTATCATTTGTCTTATGATCATGTTTTGAAGGGGCACAACATACTCATTCACATCTACAGTGCACACATGGTTTGACCATCTGATCCATGGAAATATTTTCATAACAATACTGGTTTTAGAGAAATATTTGACTGAAAGTTGGGGCCCCTATTTGGGTTAAGAATACCTCTTTTTTTAAACAGTATTTTATTTGTAGAGTTATATCCAGAGTTGCCTTACCATGTGCACTCCAGATGCAATAGGGATAGCGTATTCCTCCGATTAAGCGATCAGACCCAAATAAGCCCACCACCCCCTTTTTCTGAACAAATGTTGGATGAGGCAAGCCAGTTAATTTCTGGCCTTCTGAACCTCTCCAAGCCTGGCCTTCCTAACCTGTTACTTGCCGTGTGGTTATTCGGAAGAATAGGGTGCTATCATAATTCATTTCTTCAAGTACATTTATTGGTAATTGTGGCACCTTCTGTAACGACTGACCCAGGGACTTCGCCAGGATTTTCATATCAGGGTGTCCAAATAGGGATTTCAAGAAATGAGGGTGTCCGAAATCACTTTTTGAAGCTATTCAAACATTTCAGAAATTTAACTTGGAATTAATATTTAAAAAAAAATCATACCAAAATCTAGGGTGTCTTTTTACCTAAAATCAGGTATTTTTCATGAACCAGGGAGTCCAAAAGACACCCAGACACCCTGCTGTCTAAGACTCTGGACTGACCCTGACTCCCTACTTTAATGCTTTCTTCTCCTCTTTTCTTCTATAGGCCCCGGTACACAGCTCCGTGAAAAGGTCAACATTGAAGGATGACATGAAAGTGAAAGAGGATATACTTAACAAGTAAGTTGAACAAATTTGTTAATCTGGTCATGACTAGAGTTCTCCTTGACTTTATAAGTGTCATCTAGATGTATTTCGCTTTTTACGTTAATCAAAAATTAGAACAAATTTGCAAAATGTGGCTCGTTCGTAGTTGAATCTATTCGCTCTAACAAGTGCAATAAACACTCAAATAATTCGGTACCAATAATTCTGCACCATTATAGACGTACTTAAGTCTTGAGTGGTTCTTCACCAGTGGAATGTGTTTTTTTCCAGCTAAAGTGATTTCTTCACATTTAGCTATGAATAAAGTCAGAAATCTATTGAGCAGGGCTCAACGCTAACTCAAAATGCTACTGGCCCTGTAGGACCAGTAACACCGAGGATCTACTGGTCCTGCAAAATTATTACTGGTCCTAATAATTTTCCTTTAACATAAAAAGAAGAAGCCTTGCATAAACTTCACAGACAACATTTATTATTTTTCATTTAAATATTCATTTATTTCAAAAATATTTGGAATATTCTTGATAGGAAACTTGTTAATAAGAATGCCCCCAAATGTTTACTGGCCCTGTGGGACCAGTTAAGTCTTTTTTACTGACCCGAAGTTGTTTTTGAGAATTTTTACTGGCCTGGGGCCGTAGGACCACTGTTAGTGTCGAGCCCTGTTGAGAATTCCAAAATGATCATTTTTTAAGATATTTCTTTTAGACCATGTGTGGTAGTGTCATGGCAATATGAGTAATGTGCTCTAATGGCCTCCTCTGTTTCAGATACTCTTACATTCCTGTGGATGAAGACAAGCGGACACATCATCCTCCTCCTGTTAAAAAGGTAATGTGACAAATATCCATCTTTCTTATCATTTCAAGAGTCATAGAGGTGTTTCTCTAAAAGACGAGCCATAGGAATGAAGACTCTGACATGAGGTGTTTGTTTTCAGCTTATAGAATAAGCTTTGTGCGATATCAATATTGTTGGGTGATCCAAATATGGTCATTTTACCCATAGATCATGGAACCAAAAAACATTCTCAATACCCATTTGGAATGATCTTTTTCAGTGGATTTTTTCTGCCTCATAGTATGAGATTTCAATTGCTTAAACATGTTAGTCATATTTCTAGTGTATAATTGAGCAATACAGATTTATGATTTTACAAAATTCAATTCCACATTTATCGTTAGAAGAGAAGCTTAGAGAGGGTAGTTGTATCCTGCAATTGCAATGGTCTTCTGAACTCAGCCTCTCTGTTTTCAGGAGCCGAAGAAACTAGTTCGTTACAGAGACAACAAGGTTGTCAGCACAAAGGGAGAGCGCTTTTCGGAGGTGAAGAAGGAAATGTCGGAGGAGACGAAGAAAACCTACATCAACTTGAAGCCTGCTAAACAGTACCGCTTTCACTGACAATTATTGAGGCGGCGACGTGGGGTGGGATAACTAACAGCGCTCTTTTTTAACATAATTATCATTTGTTCAGTTCCCACCGCGATTCTTTATTATCATTTATGGGAAGTATTTTATTGTGATGATGTAGTCATATGACAAATAATTTTACTGCAGGGACCCTCTTTTCTTTCGTCACACGCAGTATTCTTTATTTTTAGAGTACTTTTTATACCAAAGAGTTTGTTTTGTTGACAATACTCTTGATTCATTGTGAGTCATTTTTCAATTGTTTACTTACCATTTTATATTACATGGATATATTTGATTAGTTCATGTATAGTATAAAGCATGCTTATTATGAATCTCTGAAATTTAAAAAGAAAAGTAAGTTTTATGAAGTCATAGAAGCCTTTTAAGTGACATCACTTCTAGTTACCTAATAAATTGTAGTCAGCTGGCTAAAAATCTCAAAATTATTCTACCAATCTAAATGTTGATGATTTTGAAATTAAACATATCATAAACTATCATAGTTCGAGAGTCATGTTAATTTGAAGATATATAAGCTTTATCATACAAAATGTTTTGGATTTTAGTACAAAGAACATCTTATATGGATGTATGTGCCTTTATTCAGCACATTCAACTGAGTAGGACTGCCAGTAATTGATCTAAGATTTATTGCAAGTTTTGTTTGTAATCCTCTTTAATTGCCTCAGCTGAAAAATTGTTCTTCCTGAAAAAGAGTAAATAACCTTAGTAATGAATTTATATGCAGGGTTAGCTAAAGAATTCTAGTTCATTTTCACTTTTTCTGTCATATGTAGCTTAAGTTGTGTCTAGCCAGTTTTGATGGTGAAGGAAACTCGAGTACACTCGCCTAACACTGAATCACTGGCAACTTTCTGTTTTATTGTATTTTATTTTATTTGGTAATAAGGGGGCCTACTTCATCAAGGTAATATGAAAAAGAGTGTCTGATAATGACGGTAAAGTTTAATTATATGCATGATCAGCATTTAAAGCGCGCCTCAATAATTGTCTGTGAATATTGTGTGTATTTGTATGCTGCATAACATGACACTGAACTTCAACTATGGGCAAGAAGGATACAGGAGATAAGATTTTGCATCTGAAAGATAATGACCTATTTGGCAATAAGTTTACAATTTGAAATGAAGTATTTCTGGATTGCTATTGAATTACAGATCCTACTGACAGAGCTAGTAGTATTTATCTTACATTCGTATCACACTTTTTCTGTAATGAATGCAAGCATTTAGTAAGGGTAAACTAGAGCAGACACTAGACTGGTTGACAGCTGTAACACAAATAAGCCTGTTCTGCATTAACCCTTGTCAGCTGCTGGTGGCTAATTTGGTCAATATCAAATGATGCAAAAAACCTGAAAAACGACAGAAAAAACTGGCATATAGGCACTGATCTGAGAGTACTGAGTGAGAGCGATACAATGAATACCAACACAACAAGGTTAAAGGGGTTTTCAAAGATCCTTGTGCTTTGGACGAAAATTGCCTCAGCATTGGAAGGGTTAACAATTATCTATGTGTTAGCATGGTGTTCTTACAGGGACTAATATATCTCTTCAAACTTATTTGCCCTGTGAGCAACTTCAAAATAGGCTTGTTCTTCTGAGTTTATTTTCAAGTATACCAATTATTTTGCTTAACTACTTTAGAGATAGATTACTTAGTCATTTGTTTTGGTGGTTCAGCCTACTTACCCAATATAGTCTGTAACATTCCCAATAATTGTTTTGTTAACTTTCAAAAATGATTTATTTAGTCATTTCTAAGATGCGTTATTTATCAATAAGGGCAATTATATTTTCATATCTTGCTCTTTGATTAAAAAAAACTTAGGATATTATGGTTAAAACATTGGTTAGTCTTGTAGGTAAAGTATGAGTGGAATTCACTTTTCTGAACTTGATATTTCGGCATTTTTTCTTGTCATGATTTCCTTTATGCTTAGTTATATACTATGCCTATACTATATAGTATGCCTGTAGCATTGCAGATAAATCCACTAGAATATAGAAATGTGTGTTACAAATTAGAAAGATTACTATGTGATGTAATAGCTGTTAGATAGTCTTGGTACTTTACCTATCACGTCAGAAATTAGATGTGCTTAAAAGATTAAAACAAAACAAACGATATTGGAAGAAAATTTCCCTAAGTGTATGCCATGGTATTCTTAGCAGTAGGTTAAAAATCTTTATCATTCAAGTAGTAGATTTCAAAGTGCCCTTAATGCTTTTAATAATCTACCTATGTGTCTGGTGCTATAAAGAGATGCAGTGTCTTCATGATCTAGGGCTATTATGTTTGGGGCATACAGCATTAACTCATTTGCATTTGGAGTGCGTGAATGGTCAATCACACATTGAGATATCTTTATCCATGGAACAATATTTAGAGGAATATCTTGGACAAAAACATTGTTCCCAAACCATTCCCATCTACTTTAACCCTTCAGCTGCTGTTGGCTAATTAGGTCAATACGAAATAATGTGAAAAAAGCTGAAATATGACTAAAACCCTGGCAAATGGGTACTCATATGATAGTACTCATCAAGGGCTTTCCAATGCATACCAACATGGCAGGGTTTGAAAGGTTTTCAAAATTTTCACGTTCTTGTGCCTTTGATGAAAGGGTTAATGCTAACAACATAACTCGGGTTTAGGTTACCTTTGGTCCCTATTTGTCCGAGATAAGCGAGGTTTTCTGTAGTCCTCTTCACTCCAAATGCAAATGTGTTAATAGCGAGTTGGGGCAGTCTCAGACTATTTTTACATGTATGCTAATGCATGTTTTGTCACATTCAAGTAAGTCAAAACCGAATATCCAACAGCATTAAATATATTTTCTTTTATTATGCAATCTTACATATCTTATTGGAGTAAAAATAGTTGACAGTGGACTTCCCCTTACACTGTAGATGGATATGATGGCTTAGATGTTATATTTGTATAAATGTATTGTTGTCGCAGTGCTCTTAAAGAATTGTAATGTCACACAGAACTTTGTATATGTACATGCCTTTTATGATCTGATCATGTTTGCTTCTAGTCCACACTAATATGGACTGACTGTGAAATTGTTATAAATGTGTACAATAAATCAACCATTGTCATGTTGTTAATTCCTACACTATGTTGGCCACTGTCTTAGCCTGAATTCACAAACTTGATGCCCAAAACTGGAAATTGTAGAGCTGCACTCACAGAGGGAGATCAACTCATGAGCTCACCACCATTTTGACTCATGAGCTCGTGGATGCGCAGTTTTTTAAATAAATATTCATTATTCACCTCATTACATAATAAAAGCAGTTACCTCTTACCCTTTATTTTTTTGGTCAACTGACCCACTACTGGGCGTCCCAGAAAAAATGCAATCCTCCCCTTTTCCCAATATATTTTCAAAACAGCTTAAAGGGCAAATGCACCATCATGATGATTTAGGTTCAAAATGTGCCTATATGTGTCACCTTTCAAATAAGACCACCCGCAAGTCTGTCCTCCTCAGCACTCCTCAGATATGGCTTATGAAAGTTAGTAAAAAACTAGCCTGAGTCTGGGTATAGAGGCTGCCATTATCAGAAGTGGTGCTTATGAAGTGACTGCCAGCCCTGCTTCTGATTGGTTGAGAGATATCAGTGGCAGTCACTGATATCTCTCAACCAATCAGAAGCAGCACTGGCAGTCACTTCATAACACTGGTTGTGCTTAATTGGGCTTAATTGGCCTGCAATGTCAGCCTCCATGCCCAGACTCAGGCTAGTTTTTTTACTAACTTTCATAAGCCATATCTGAGGAGTGCTGAGGAGGACAGACTTGCGGGTGGTCTTATTAGAAAGGTGACACGTATAGGCACATTTTGAACCTAAATCATTATGATGGTGCATTTGCCCTTTAAGTAACATACAAAATGGCTTCATGGTTACATAGAAGGATATCTTAGGGATATCCCGTTGAAGTTTCAAGCAAATCTGCTCATCCAAGTCAAAGTTGTGATGTAAAGTTTGACCCCCTTATCATTTCACTCCAACGCAATGTAAAACCTATGGTGAAGACTGGTTTTTCATATCACCTCGCCAGGAGCCAGAGCAGAACGCGAAAAATAGCTTGGTCAGTATGCAGGCTTGCATTGGAAATTTACCTTGTGTTGGTGTGAAATGATAGAGGGGTCAAACTTTGCCTAACAGCTTTGACATGGATGATTGGATTTGCTTGAAACTGCAACAGGTTATCTCTAAGATATCCTTCTATTTAACCATGAAGTCATTTTAGATGTTACTTAAGCTGCTTTGAAAAATATTGGGAAAAGGGGAGGGTTGCATTTTTTGGGGGACGCCCTGTATCATAATACGCATTTAGCTATTAATTGTGTATATCAGTAAAAGCCACCAAGGTCATATCCTGTTTGCTGTTAATATTATCAAGCAGATATTCCTGTAGTGCCTATTGTTCAGTATGCAAAATAAGGCTAAGACTACTTCGGCCATCCTTGGGTACAATGTTAATCATACAAATCCATTTGTTAATAAATGTTAGTACACTCTCTATGAGGTTGTCCACTGTATGAAATATGACATACATAATTGCCATATCTTTGCAAATTTCCCTACCCTGATTAGACAGAACATGCCTCATGAAAATGATACTCCATTTGATAATTACCAAAGTATAATACATGTGTATTCATATAGTGTATAAGTATGTGCGCATCATATATAGCTTTTACTATGGCTATACCTAAGTGTGTATAGAACACTTCATAATAGTCTAGCACATATTTAATTATGTTCTGACTTAAAGACTCACACACATGTATAGTTACAGTTATTGATTTATATTAATACTTGATCCCTAAAGGTCAACTAAGAACTTCACAATAGCCAGGGCTTGACATTTAATCTTATGTTTCAAAGAAACTAAAACCAAATGATAGACTCACAAGCACAGCTAAAATTTTGCAAAATGTCAAGCCTTACATATTGTTATTCTACCTTACAGCTTGGTCCAAATCTACCATGATATACCAAAACACATTACTCTGTTGTTACCTTATCCATTTCTCTTAAGAGGAGCTGGGTTGGCAGTAATCAGTACTGCCCAGCAATTCTATCATGTCGAAGGAAGATTTTACTTGCATGCGGCAGAAAAGTTACAATAAACAAAATTCCAATCCATATCCTTGCCACAAAAATGGTCAGGTCTTTTAGAGCATTAAAATAACATGATATGGATTAAGATGATTAGGTTAAGAGATTGATATGCAGTACATCACCCAACTACTGTGTACAAGTAATACCCATCCCTTTCATCAGGGCCTTGAGAACATGAGCCTCCTTAAATTTGATTTCTATAATGATTAAGAGACCTGTAATGTTAAATAGAACACTTCTTTCAATCATGATTTATTGAGCATTAATCAGATCCTTGTTGACATACCTCATGAGATTCTCATGAAAAAAATCTAAAATATTTCCCAAAAAATGCCCTGATTCAAAAAGTATCACCAGGGAAAATCTATTTATAAATAGACCTCTCTGGTATCACTAAAATAGTCATGATGTTTTTGGCATGGTACACCTTATGCCTTATTCAATTCCTGAATCAAATTTGGTCCACTATACTGCAATACCCTGGCACATCAAGATAACATCCAATTCATCTGAAACCCTGAAAGATATGTCTCTTGACAAACTTTGCTTGTAACACATGTTAATAACCAACCCATGCTCAGGAGGCAGAGGTGTTCCAACATTCAAAAATATCACAAGGAAGAGAATCGTTGAAGAATCTATTTGCATATTCTCTCGACCTCCTGCAATACTCAGAGCCTGGTTTGATTAAAGAGCAATTTACCAACATCCTTTGCATATAAAAAAGCTATGCATGTCATATTTGTAGTATCGCAAAATCATCCAAATGCAAACACCTCCAATATGTGAAAACCTTCTACCGAGAACACATTTCTCCAAGTCATATTTTCTTGCAAAACATTGAGGAAAAACTCTTGAGATTTGAATACCTCCTTTGAATGTTCACACATTGCTCCCTTCCCAGAGTGTTCACATCTCAAAGGTTTCACTGTATTGTATGTTCAACAATGATAGCTCGGACGGTGAACAGACCCTATACACTTGATACTGGTGGCACTAAACCGCCTTCAGAAGATCCCTTGATATCAGAAGCCGCATCACTTCATTTGTACCTGAAATTGTATGGGGAAAAAAGCAAGAATTGAAATTTTGCAGAAACTTAAGAAATAACATGTATTATATCAGATGTTATAATGAACTGTAATCCAATGGTTATCACCATGTCAACTCACTTGTTCTGACCAATTCATGATGAGATATTCCCTTTGAAAGTGTCATTTGGATTCTACGATGAATTTGGTAAGTGATTTACTCTTAGGGCATAAATTCTAAGCATATTTGAAGGAGAGTCATTGGTTCTATTTAACATTTCCCCTCGAAGATACTGTAGAACACACAATTTACGCGTCTGTTTATATATAGCGTACAAAGCGCGTGGTTCCGCTTCACTATATATAAAACACTATACTTCTTTCTTACTGTACTGGCGCTGTCAGCGGCGGCTACCGTCGCTAACATAAAGATACGCTATGATAAGAAAACTCCCCAATTCGCTATATTTGGGACACGCGTCATATGTGTGTTCTACAGTATATCCAAAAGGTACTGTTGCTTAAGCATAGTACCCAAAATATCCAGCACACTTCGGGCCAGGAATGTCAGGGTTTAGGTACTACTGGTCTACAGAAATTGTATTTCTTTTAACTTGGGAAATCATTGAAGAAATACACAACTGTATCAGAAATGTTTATGACATGAAAAGCAGTCAAATGAAATTCCTGCTTACCTTCCAATATCTGGTGCACCCTAATATCACGGACATATTGCTGTACAGCATAATCTTTCAAGTAGCCATAACCTCCAAACATCTGTAGTGCATAATCACAGATCTGAAAGAAAAGCACAACAAATTAATTGAATGTGTCACGTATGCTTAAAATGGAATGTAATGAAGTAAAATGTGTTACCAGTACTGACATGTTTAGCTGTTTTGTCTTGAAAACTCACATAAGGTCAGCTCCATGCCCACAGTGTCTCCAGAAGTGTTGTTGATGCCATAATACTTTTGAAATAACTTGAGTGTTGGGACATAATTATGTTCACTTTCAATGAGCTTCAAAAAGACCCAGGAGAATACTCTTAAAAATTGAATGTCACTCTTAACGAATGAATGTTAAATTGGCACCAGTGCATATACATGGTCTTACTAGCCTTACAAGGGAAGGTGAAATAAGAGATGTCCATTTCTAAACTGATATAGATTGGAAAAATATCAGGTAAGTATCATTCAATAATACTTGCTTAATAATGTTTCTGTGCAACAAGTGGAAATATATCAATTATGGTCAGAGAGAAGAGAATTTTATAGGTAAGCTTGAACGAATTTTGTGCAAGGCAGGAGTTACAACTAGGCAAATAGTAATATATTCTAAAATATTCTTTGTTCTCTTTTTCATGCATTATGTTCAAAGTAATCAGGAAATCATTGACTAACCATTAATTTTTGGAGGTCAACAGCAATGGACTCACTGGATCAATAGGACTTTTTCATGCCTTTATATCAAAAGGTTAACACCTACTTTGGTGTTATCTTAACCCTTGTGAGTCCAAATTGTAATTTCCCCCTTACATGTCTGATGCAGCATTGTAATGAACCTTGAATCAAGCACAATAAATATGCATGCATGGTTCTCAAGGTTATGTTATCAAAATGCATATGGAAGGGTTAAAATCTTACAGTCTCCATAAATGTGTTAATAATGACCCTCCACTTCTACCTACCTGTGAGCATTGTTCAGTGGCGAAAAGCTTGGCCATAGAGCAGAGAGTTATGGTTTCTGGTGCGTTATTCTGTAGTGCCAATGCAGCATTTCTCACCATCAGTCGGGAAGCTACCAGGTTTGTGGCCATCTCAGCCAGGCGAAACTGCAGATGCTGAAAATCACAACCAAAAAGGCAGTCAGCAAAACAATACAAAAATATTAACATCTATGTGAAATGTATGACTTCACATACATTTTTTTCTGTTTTCACATATTTTCTTTCCAGTTTGACGCATGTGTTTAGATTTCCTAATTGTGAATGTGTCAAGGAAAACTGAGATTTATCAAATATATGCCATAAAATTCCTAAAAATCACTTTTATATTAACATATTCCTAATAACTATAAAGTTTGAAAGAACATTTTTTTTTCATATGAGTTCATGTCAGTTAATTCAATAGATACTGACAAAACGATTAAAAGTGATCTAGCTTATCTGGAATGATACCATCAATGTGTTTTCAATGACTGCTTGAAGATACGTTTCTATCACTTACTTGGTTACTGGCTATTTTCTTCCCAAATTGCTCCCTGACATTAAGGTGGTCCCTCGCCTGTTCTATGCTAGCCTGGGCAGCTCCTAGGGAACAGGAGGCTGCAAAGAGAAGGGACTGGATCTTGATTGGGGCATTCACATATTCATTCATTCCAGATTTGTTTCACATTTCTAAATTACTTTTGAAGAATTCTTGAAAAAATCGAACAACCACAGAGAGCTCTCATCAGTTTCAGGACTGTTTTCATCACCATAATTATCCTTGTGAATACTTATTGAATAAAAGTTGTGGATCTTCTGATGAAAATTTGTCCAAGAAACATTTCTGTAACATTGGTTTCATTCATAGGCTATCCTCCATTGTGTGAGAGCACCTGGCTTAGTGATTGAGTATGATCAGGTTCAGGCACATTTGAGGGGTTCATTCAATCATGATGAAAATGATCTTTGTCTCTGTCTGTCTGTCTGTCTGCCTGCTTCTCTCTCTCTCTCTCTCTCTCTCTCTCTCTCTCTCTCTCTCTCTCTCTCTCTCTCTCTCTCTCTCTCTCTCTCTCTCTCTCTCCCTCTCTCTCTTTCTCTCTCTCTATCTCTCTCCTTTGTTCAAAATGTACCCTATCATTGATGCAATTTGTTGAGATGACCAACAAGATGAAAATGAGTAGAACCTGTTTGACCTTGATCTCTGCTAAAGGTTTCATCGGTAACCTATAGTCAAGCTTGTGGCAAGATGTTCGGCTTTCAAGAATGAGATCTCTGTTGAAGTCCTTGCTGGAATGTAATTAGCATTTCGGTCGGATTTCCATACAAATCTTTGGCATTGTGAGAGGCTGATTACGATACCTTTATAGCTAGGAGACTTCTTGGGACTGTACTCTCAGAGTATGGTATCTCCTCCCAATCAGAGGATATGACCTAAGACCTTGAAAGCAGTGAAAATTCCAACAATTAATCACACATGGAGTGCAAAAACAGCTTGATAAGGCCTAAAAAAGAAATTATTTGTTTCCAGTAATGGTCCGGAAAAAAATAGGGTAGGTAGGTCGGTAAAAAAAATTTTTTGCATTATTTTTTTGGTGAAAAATGTGTGTTTTATGCATGATTTACATTGATTGGGAGTTGGGAAGATGAAAAAACTTTAAGGGTAGGGAATTTATTTGAATAAAAACTTATAGGGTAGGGTTACAGGAAACAAACAACTTTTTTTTAGGCCTTAAGTAGCAATACTATGAGAAATGTGTGACAGGAGGTGGTTGTTCCTATTGTGTCCCACAATTCCTCCCCAAGCATCTTTCAAATAGCATTTATCGGTTATGTTCTAAGTTGCCATACCATTTATGTACTTGCAAATGCATGGGTCAAACAAACAAATGACCAATCATTGCTCACCTATGTTGACACGTCCTCCATTCAATCCTCTCATTGCTATGGAAAACCCTTGCCCCTCGTCCAGTAGTCTGTTACTGACAGGCACCACACAGTCTTCCAATATCACCTGCCTGGTGGGCTGCGAGTTCCAGCCTACCTGAAAATATCAGCAAAGAACTAAGTACAGGTATCCTCGCTTACCTCGAACAAGTAGAGACAAGCAGAAAAATGTCCAATTTGACCAAAATCTGATCTATGCGCACATCATATTTTGTCCAAATTAGGCAAAGAATACTTCAGATGCTTAGAAAAAGTGCCTTTTTTAATATCTGAATCCCCCATAGAAACGGAAAACAGCAATGGAAACCTAGGTGCATTCAATGTCAATTAGTACCTATGTCAAACAAACAAACTCTTATCTAAGTTGATTTATACACTAACTGAAAAGCACAAATGTTTCTCTAAAGTATCACATTATCATGAATAAAGATGCATTACACTCTATTGTATTTTTACAAAGGTAAATATTAAAAAGAAATACTTGTTTTGTCTATTTTAAATGGGAAAAGCCAGACGTAATGGAAGATGATGATGGTAGATCATGGAATACTCTCTGTCACATAGCGTGATGATTTTTTATCCTAATTGTTCGCAACTTGTAAGCACTAACTATTGGGTTCATAAAGCATACCTTTCTCTCCTTTTTCCCGAAGCTGAGTCCAGGTGAGCCCTTTTCCACCATGACACATGAGATTCCCTTTGGCCCCTCTGCTCCTGTCCTACACATGATCAGATAAATGTCAGACTCACCACCAGCACTGATGAATGACTAAAATAAAATAACAACAAACATTTAGAAAAAAACACGAAGAATATTTACATTTCAAAATGATCATTATTCAAAGATATGTGTCAACTGACTTTTGGGATTAAGTTGAACTAGATAGTTGGAAGTCACACTATCTGCATATATTTCATGTATCTGCAGTCAACCTTTCAATCTTTATTTATTTTGCAAGTAAAAATTACCATAACAGGCCTCAACGCTAACTCAAACTGTTACTGGCCCCATAGGACCAGTAACACCTAGAATCTACTGGTCCTGCAAAATTGTTACTGGTCCTACAAATATTTCTATAATATAAAAAGGAAAAACATTGCATAAAATACACAGACAATGTTTATTTTTATTTATTTCATCTTCATTTATTTCAAAAACATTTGGCACATTCTTGAGGGAAACTTGCTAACAAGAATGTCCCCAAATGTTTACTTGCCATGTAGGACCAGTTGAGGCCTTATTTTACTGGCCCTAAGCCATTTTTGGAAATTTTTACTGGCCTGGGGCCGTAGGACCACTGTTAGCGTCGAGCCCTGCTTAAACCTTTCCACAGAGGTGCATACTAATGCAAGGTTATACCCACCTTTGAGCCATTTAGAACATAGTTATCCCCCTCTCTCCTAGCTGTGGTCTTCAGCGAAGCCGCGTCACTGCCTGAACCTAAGACAGATAACACAGAAATTCAAAAGACAAACACAGAATCATTATGGTTATGCTTAAACCTAAACCCATTCACGTCTAATGTTTTATTCCATAATCATCATCAGGGTCGATGACTTGAATTTTAAATCTATTTAGATGCTTAGCGGGGCGGCTAAGACATAAATTGTGCACTTTGTGCTAAAAGTGTGAAACTTGGTACAAATATACTTTGAGTGATGCTGATCAATATCCTTAATGTACGCAGGGTGTGATTTACCGTTTAAGACTATTTTTGAGCATTTTAGCTGTAGGGAAGAAAAGGTTATAACTACCTGGCTCAGTCAGGCAGTAAGAGGAGAACTTTTCCATACTAGCCAAGGATGGAATCCATTTTGATTTTTGCTCTTCATTGCCAAATGCATCAATCATCCAGGCACACATGCTGAAAGCAAAAGAGTATCTATGAATACAAATGCATACAAACAATAGATTGCAGTTTAGTTGAAATACAGTGTAAGCCATTTACCATTTCCTAGGGAGGTTATTAACTCCATCCTTGTCTACCTTACTACGAGAGTAAGAAAGATGCAATGTATCATCCTCAATCCATAAAAATCAGAATTATTAAATAAAGTATTCCAAATTTTCGGGAATTTACTGTAATCTCGTTAGCCTTCTATATACTACTCCCTCAAGTGAGTAAATGAGAACAAATCTACTTTATCTTTACTCCACTCTCTCCTCTCCCAGGATATAACAATTAGAAAGAAATGAGGAAATGTTGTGCCACTAAATGTTTGATTGAAGCTGTGTAGTAATCATGTCTATCATATATGTTGCGAACAATATTTTTCATAAGGGTGAGTAATAGTTGAGACAGGAAAATGTTTTTTCAAAATTTATGAATAAAAAAATGTGTTTTTTTTTTGTTAATTTAATCAGACAAAGCCATTGACGACCGATTGAAAATATATTGCATTGTCATAGAAAATTGTTTATATTTCCCATGTTTCAAAGAATTGATGACGAAAACTGCCTTTTTAAGTATTGTTGACCAAAAAACACATAATCATAAGGTAATGTTGGTCATTAAAGTTAGCCTTTCAAGTGCATCTGAGGTAGTAAACTCACTTATGAATGCTGAGGTATGCTGTAGTACTAACACAACCCTGAGATAGAGCTTCAAATATGATGGAAGCATCAACCCTATTCAGCCCGGTGCCCCCGTGCTCCTCCTGACAGTAGATGGCGCCAAATCCTAGATTAGCAGCTTGGCGCAGCACATCAACAGGGAATATTTCCTGCAGATCAGGAAAATTGTAATTCATGTAAATAGATGGCAAAAAATTGATGTGTTTGTAACCATTTTAAATTCATTTTTTCATACATATGGATATGGATGTTTGCATGTCCACAAATCATATATATATATATATATATATATATATATGTATATATATACTAGTAAATATATATATATATATATATATATATATATATATATATATATATATATATATATATATATATATATATATATATATATATATACAGGTGAACTTGGATATGGCGGACCACTGTACGACGGACTTTTGGCTATGACGGACGATATGCTTGGTCCCAGTCCCATGCATATTAACTACATGTATTGGACCATGCGTAGGACGGATTCCGTATGACGGAACTCGGCTACCACGGACCAATATCACGGCACACACTATGCTATTTACTATGTAATTAGCATTGTGTATGACGGACAAACACGTGTCTAGCAGTCGGCTTATTCTCGCCGAGACTAACACATGTGCTGAGTTACGTTTGGCCAGACAGAACTCAGTACACATTGTCTGGTATTTCTCAGCAGACAAATAAATGTATAATAAAAGTCCAGGCAGGCATATTCTTTCGCTGTTTTGACTTTTATTTAGAGATCAACTGAGGTCCCCAATGCAATAAGATACACACTTGCATATCACAGAGTAAGTCCATCATATGCATATGACGGATTTCGCATATGACGGACCAATTTTCCTGGTCCCACTGAGTCTGTCATATCCAAGTTCACCTGTATATATATATATATAAATATATATATATATATATATATATATATATATATATATATATATATATATATATATATATATATATATATATATATATATATATATATATATATATATATATATATTGTTCCATTGTCATATGCTGGGTCTCTGATATGATCAAACTCATAAATGTGCATGGCTTTATACTTTAATATGTATACTGGTAGTTATACAACTGATTAGCCTTACATATTTTTGCTAGCTTTCCCTAAATAGACTGTTATAAAATTTGATCATATACATTGCTACAAACTATCCAAAATGAAAGAATGTTTCTGTACAGAAACAATGTATCATGACTGGAGATGTGAAAGATGTGACAAATTTGAAAGTGTAACTACTAACTAAATCTAAATTCATATACTGAAGATAAAAGAGGCAACTAAAATGTGGTCTCTTGACCACATTTTCTTGAGGCAGGTGGTCTTGACTGAAAGGTACATTCGTATTATCATGGGGGAATTTCATGACCAGGCTTTATAGGCAGGTGTTCCCACTTAAAGGATAATGTATTTAGAGGCTTTGATTGTGAAGTTACAGTTGATTTTACCTTTTCATCCCACAAGGCCATGTTGGGAGCCATCTCATTCTTTGCAAAACTCAGAGCCATCTCTTGAATGTGTTGCTGTTCCTCATTGAGACCTGTGGAAGCTGAAACACAAAAGGAGATTCTTCGTTTACGCATAGGTATTGAAATACCATGATCATGAGTCCAGATCTCATAGGATTTAAGTTACCTATATATACATGGAAACCTCATTGATATCATATGTCATGGCCATGGGGATGATTTTGGCATTTATATAATGAACACATCTCAGCTATGTTGGAATAGGGACATTTTGACATTATCTATATATTCTATAGCATAACCTTAACTTGGTACTATCAGAAAAATGCATACACAAAGTATACGCCTCTCAGATTTTTCATAACAACATGACATGGCCAATGTAAACATGCAGCACAAATGCTGACTTAGGGATAAGGCTTATGAGTCTATTAACTTGCTAAACAGCTAAAGGCTAAACCTTATTAAACCTAAGGCTAAGCACAGGTAAAACATACGATCTATGCCTGTATGCGATGACAGGGTTCTAGCGATCGGCACCGACCCCTTCTGCAGACGACACTTGGCCGACGTAGAGAGAATCCGATGAGCACATCTCAGGAAAGGACGACAATTCATTTTGAGTCCTGCTGTCGACAACTGTCAATTGCTGTCTGCTGGCTCTTGACTCTGCGGACATGGAGGCCGGTTCGATTAGCGAAGCCAACTATCCCGCGTCATGTACATCTGTCACTTGTACTATACATATATGATATAGCATGTTGCCATAGTAATATCTAGAGATTGTTTTTTCCACACAGTGCATACCGAATTGTTATACGTTTTCCAACCTTGTTCGTTGCCCAACACACGCTGTCACGGCAACTATATGTAAAAAAATATTTAAAGCCTGGTTTCATAAATTAAATGCACTTTTCCCATAAATTGAACAGAAAAAATATAGCATATTTCCACAATATATGTAGACATTGTTTTTGTCATACATTGCGACTAAATTAAAGGCATTTTTCTCAAAAAAAAATCAGAAAAATAAATATATATTTTTAATGCAATGATAGCCATTAATACTGATAATAATCTTTATTTAAAGAGGGTAACTCAGTCCACTGGTAAGGATCTTCCATGAGGTCCTCTGGCATGTTTAAAAGTAGCTCAAGGGCCCCAGGGTTACACAGTAGAAGAGCACATTGTTTTTAGGTATTGAGACTTGAACAATGGTAGAGATTGTGCACATCTGATTGTCTCAGTTACGCTTTTCCAAACTTTGGGCCCTGAGTATGAAATGCTTTTTTGGCCAATTAATTTATTACATTTTGGAACAGCTAGCAATGAGGTTGCATTTTGAGTACCATAGCTGTGATTAATCTGATAACCTTGTGTATATGAGAAAAAGTTAACTCATTAAGGCTTTTATACACAGTGACAGCCAGTTGGTATTTAAAATTTTAGGAGAAGGGAGCCATTTAATTAAGCTTTTTGAATAGATCAGAAGATGGAATTGACAAATCGGCATCTTAAGCATACTTTCTAAATTCATTCTTTTCTGTCTAGTGCAAAGAAGGCTAGATTTTGTTTTAGTTGTGTTGATAAGCATTCTGTTACTTGTGCATAAACTACATAAGCTATCATTGTCCGATCCACCTACATAGCCCGAAGAATACCCACGAACACCCACAGAGTTTGCCAAGTGACCTACCGGTGAAACTAGTTTAACAAGGCAGACAAACAGTATTTATCCAAAATCACTGGTGTTTGTAATGTTTCCCCCTTTTGTGTTTTGTATTTTGTATAATAAAAATAGATATGACATCCCTGTGGGGTTTCCACCAGGAATAACTTCCCCTCTAGAGGATTGTTGCCCTCGGGCTACGCCCTCGAGTGACAATCCTCTCCCGGGAAAGTTATTCCTGGTGGAAACCCCACAGGGATGTCATATTTGTATAGTACAATACAAGAAAATACTATCATCAATTTATTTTCTTCCCTCGAAAATTATATAAATAAACATTAAAAAAAATGAAAAAATAATTGAAATTATAAATAGATAAATAAATAACTAAATCAATAATAATAATAATAATAATAATAATAATAATAATAATAATGATAATAATAATAATGATAATAATGATAATAATAATAATGATAATAATGATAATAATAATAATAATAATAATAATAATAATAATAATAATAATAATAATAATAATAATAATAATAATAATAATAATGATAATAATAATAATAACAATAATAATAAATGAATGAATATATAAATATTCTGTCTAAGAAAAGTTGGAAAAAATATAATCCGTCTCTGAAAAATTGAAAATAAAACTGTGCCTGAAAATTCGGAAAAAGAAATAATCTGTATTTGAAAAATGTACATGCCGTCATGATGCGATTCTCGCCGACCCTATTTTGGTAGACCGATGGCGAATGGCCGGGAAATTAAAATAGTCTTATATCTCCTCAATAGGTAGCGCCTCAGTACAATATATCTGTGCATCACAGGAAATCACAGAGTGATTCAATGGCAGGGCAGGGGACGTCTGTGGATGGTGAAGAGACTTTTCGAAGTCCTCTAGGAGGTAGTGTATTAACTATATCCCCCAGGACGGATGTGCTGTGTGCCTTGTCAACTTTACACCAGTTGTAGACTATAATATGACACGATAATGTTGTCAAAGAAAGAAGTCTACAGAGCTCAGTTCCTGTTTCTGGCATGGGAGGGGCTGCCATTTCTAAATTATCATATTATGTTTTCATGAATGAGGAACATTTAATTGTGACAATGCACCTGTCAGTCGAATCCCTGCTAAGGGGACAGGAAAGAATAGTGCTAGCAATTTGAGCACCAATTTTCACTGTCCCCACCCCCTTGGTCCACTCTAAATAAGCAATTGTCTTGCAATATGAGTGTTCAAATGACTTTTATATAGAGGACTGTCCCAGCACTCAGGCCTGGCTATCAGAGGTTTGTGCACTATAAATTGTTCATGTCCCTGGGGTCAACATATTTGAGTGCCAACCCCACATTAGTCCTGCACAGCTTGACCATTTCCAGACCCCCCCCCCCCCCCTAGTAGCTAGGTAGACTGGAGCACTCATTCAACAATCCAAACCCCAGCATCCATATTTCTCTCTCCTACCACATGTGACCACATGTGACACTTTTATTAATGTAAGAACAATGACACATGTGATCAGAAAATGATCATAGATTTTAAAAGGCTTTATGATCACTTCCAACTTCTCGTGTTATCAGTATGTTCAGAGATTCCTCTGATTTATTGAATATAATTAAAAGATCAATACTTCTGTTAATGATCATGACCTAAAACCTTTAATTGTTTCAAAACGAGAATTAAAGGGGAACTTGGGGAAAAACACATCATAGGTTTATATGAAAGTTCATGAACATAGCTCAACATCTGTCATAAACAGAGAAGCCCTAGAGCTCCACACAAAGAGAAATCTCAAATTGCAATAAGTGAATAGCAACTCCACTGAGGCAGGGCAGCCGCCATCTTGGATCTGAGTCAACTCATGCTGCTGTAGTCTATGTAAATGGGTGGCAAGCAGCTTAGTGGGTGTATTAGATAAAGCCAGTAGCTCTGTCTAGGAGGTAGATATGTCACTGCTCTGAAGCACATTCAAGATGTTTAGGTATGCAAATCCCTACGACTTTGAACCAAGAGTGGCTGAAGCTGATCAGGTGGATTATATGGACATAGTTCAAGGTGTTGATGAATTTGATAGTCAAGATGTGGAAACAGAGGGCTGGCGCTTAAATAGCATGTTGTGGTGCACCTGTCAGACTTCTTTCCTTCTTTAAATTATCAGGCCCCTTCCAAAGGTATTCTTGACATTTCTTTTCTATAATCTTCATGAATATGTACACAATTACTAAAGGAAATGAAGATAATTGCTGTTCCCAGTACTGCTAGTCACTTCCTGTGTTTACTACCTTGTGTCCCATGGGGTCTAGATGTGTAATGCCAATTGGACAAGGTCAATTACCCTGTGTGTCCCTTTCCTTTACTTACTTTTGTTATTATCCTAGGGACCTAGACATAAGACAAAACCTCAGTTGTAACACAACTAACAAAATCCTGCACAGTCTATTCTCAGTGGATTAATAAAGACCATGTTGAGGTACCTATGAAAATTGCCATTCACCCTGAAAGTTAGCTGTTAGGGTGGCTAAAGTCTGTACATCAGATCATAATAATGAAGAGTATGATTAATTATCATAAGTCATTAAGAGAAGGTTGGTAATGAGTAAATGAAAATGTCATTTATTCTATCATGAATAAAAGAAAGGGTCATTTGCAATTTGAGATATTTTGATTTCAACCTTCCTCTATATTGCAGTATTATTTAGAAATGTATTTCTTCCCAGTGAAAATGGGGTCATGACTGACTATAACCTTAGCTGTTTCAATTTTGTAAGTTAGGGAATGATATTTACCCTTCTCATGCTGGCTTAATATTAAACATTTAATGCATACACCTGTGCTTATATTCGTTGAGCAACTGAATGAAGGTAAATCATGTTGAGACTAGTAAATGTATACCAATAAAGTAAATAAATCCCGAAATTGATAAATTGCAAGATCACTTCTGCTTGAAATAAGAGATTTATGAAAATTGGTTACCAGATATTATATCCTTGAAGAAAGTAAGACTAGATGCAATAGGAGTAGCATGGAGCATGATAAAAGGTGTATCAATTGTGACTGTTTCTTTTTTTGAAGAAGTGTGAGAGATTATGCACACCTATTTCACAAGTACCCAAACCTTCTAAAAAAGCATCCCTCTTCAGAACCTTGTTAACTGTACTCTGAAGTAATCCTGACTGCAGTGTGTGATTCCTGACATAATCCTCGTCAGTGAAGTGGTCTGAACATACATATGCATACTTCAGGACAGGTTGGTTTAAAAGTTTCATGGATGCTAACCACTGTTTTTGTCTAAATTTACTACTAGGAAATCTATGAAAGCTTTCTCCATTACCGTGTCTTTTTTTACAGCCAATTGCTGCACATGATTTCACCATTGTCTTGTTTGATATATACGTTTTTATGCAACTTGTGCAGAGAGCTCTTGTCAGGAGCACTGCTGTTAGATACACTGCCCAGAGGTAGCTTGGAGACAGGATGTGATCCCTGCCACCCGATTGTGTCACAGCTGATAGCACTTGAAAAACATGGCCGCACCCAGTGGCTGGCAGAGGCTGTCTAGGAGGATGACAATACGCAAAAATCTCCCCTCACGGGATCACTGAGAGAAAAAGAATGGTAGCATCCTGTTCTTGAAGTGTATAACTTTCATATAAGCTGATATGTTTGTGAGCCTTTAGGGCCCCTTTAACAGTATGTACACTAAGGATCAGTAACTAGGTAATAAGATTTACACATTTTGCCACATTTTAAACTTTAAAAACAAAAGATTGTGTCCTTATGGAGAATGACTAAGAATGCTTTCATTAATTCTGTCAATATTGGCTGATATTGGTTCTCTTCAGGGCAGGGTCGCCAGGATTTAGAAACTGGGTGCCCAAAATTGGTCGCCCTAAAATTTTTGGGCGTCCAAATTTTTAAGGGGGATCACATTATTCTCATATTTCAACCATAAACATGTATAAATTTATCAAAGTAAGTCATTATATCCTTAAACAATGTCAATGGGAATCATATTGAGATGAGAAGATTCAATTATATGCTTGAGATTGACATTTTTAGAAATTCCTCACAAAAAGATTTGGGTGTCCTGAGGGGTGCTTTTTAAGGGTTTGGGTGTCCAAAAAGACACCCAGACGCCCTGCTGGCTAAGACCATGCTTCAGAGTGATGGAAAGCCGCCGCTATGATCAGGTAACTTACTGCTATGATGCTCATAGTCCTATCTGTACTTGAAGTATATATTAGGTAACATGTATACCAGATACCTGGTAATTATATATTATACTTAGGTCTCAGCGGCAAAATGACCTGCACTTGCATATGTAAATCTATATGGGCGAATTTTGGAATCGCTGTTTTGTACAGGCATAATTTGAATATGGCTAAGTCCCTGTATATATATTTGTATACACACACACATATATATATATATATACATATATATATATATATATATATATATATATATATATATATATATATATATATATATATATATATATATATATATATATATATATATATATATATATATATATATATATATATATATACACATATATATATATATATATATATATATATATATATATATATATATATATATATATATATATATATATACATATATACAATACATATATACAATATGTATATATATATATCTATATATATATATATATATATATATATATATATATATATATATATATATATATATATATATATATATATATATATATATATATATATATATATAAATTAAAGCTGTGTGAGTAAAAGTTTTTTTTGGCTTTGATTGTTTTTCAGTGACTGCTGATGAAGATGCCCCTGAGAACTGTGTGCGTGTGCAGGTAGTGTTTCCCGGACTGCTGGTTTCCCGGCGACCCGTCTTTCAGGGCTTCAAGGTCAGCCTTGAGCCTCAACCATCAAATGGAACTGTTGATGTCAAGTTTTATGACAGGTAAATTTCTATGAATTTATAACTGAGACCACTCTTTCAGTGATGCTGAAGTAGCTGTATGAAAATAATTAGGTGGAAAATTATCTTCAGGAAATATGATGACAAGGTGGTATCTGATTATCAATTATTTTCATAATATGCCTGAAACATTTCTGTAGCCGATTCTGCACTCTTAGTCTAAGGGCGGTATGCACCAACCTCACTCTCACTTTCACAAGATCTATTCGTTCTTCAACGAGAGTTACATCATGGCCAATGAGAGTAAAAACGCAGTGTCCCTCTCTCTAGGTCTGAGCAGCAGTAATTTACCATCTCTAGTTGACTCTTGATGAAGTACACTTTCGAAAGGTAGATCTCATGAAAGTGGGCGAAAAGTGAGAGTGAGTTTGGTGCAATATACCACCCTATTCTCTCATTTAATGCCCATATGCCAGGGACCAGTATCAAAACTTAGTGAACTGAGGCAATAGCAGGTGAATAGTAGAACCACATGGAAATATTTAAAGGGGATGTGTCAGTCAGAACCCAAATAAAAAGTTATCCTTCAAATAGTTAACACATTTTCGTTTTATTCCGATTTTCTAAAAGTATCATACATCCTGTCAGCATATTTTAAGAAAAGCAAAATAACCAGAAGACCATGGGCTGCTACAGACATTGATGTGTTATATATCTAGGTTAGGTGTGTGAGGTTCACAGTCAAAATTTGGAAAAAATGTGTGTTCTCACCTCAAAACTGTGAACATCTTGTACTTAACCCTTATGCTGCTGGTGGCTAATTTGGCCAATATACAATGATGCCAAACAAACCTGAAAGGTGATTGAAACCCTGGCACATGGGCACTTATCTGAGAGTACTCAGCGAGAGCTATTCAATGAATACCAACATGACAGGGTTTAAATGGTTTTCAAAAATCTTTTTGTCCTTGTGCTTCGGACGAAATTAGCCTTAGCATTGGAAGGGTTAAATTGAGGTTCATTGAGTTCTGTTTACCCCACCAGCTGGACTTAAACGTGATTGCAGTTCACAGGCTAACATTTGTCTCTTTTTCTGGGGAGCATCCTGATGACTGTTACCTCAACATTAACATTAACACCCTCTGGCTAGTGTGAAGATAAAAAAGTCATGTGAGGTGCTTTGCATTTCATAGAAAGGCTAATTGGTGTTGGGCCTGGCAGGCTGTCAAAAAATGCTTACAGAGGTCTAAATAAAGCGTGGGTGTGTGGCAGTGTCTTAGCCAGGATTTAGAAACTGGGTGCCTAAAATTGGCAGTTGTAAAATTTTTGGGCGTCCAAATTTTTAAGGGGGATCACAATATACTCATATTTCAGCCATAAACATGTATAAATTCATCAAAATAAGGCATGATATCATTAAACAATGTCATGGGAATTATAAGGAGATGCAAAAATTCAATTATAAGCTTGAGATTGAGAATTTTAGAAATTCCACACCTAAAAAATTGGGTGTCCTGAGGGGTTCTTTTTAAGGGTTTGGTTAATGTCCAAAAAGGCACCCAGACGCCCTGCTGGCTAAGACCATGGTGTGTGGACATTCACTTGTGATAGTGTCTGATAGTGCAGACTGATAATATATTCTTCTCATCTGCCCAGTTGTCCGTTAACACTAGTGAAATGAACTGATGGTGGCCTAGACAAGACTTATGTGACATCCCATTAGACTTGCACTTGACTTTCCGCGCTGCATTCTGGCCATGCCGGCCAAAAGCCGTGGCATTTACTTGACCTATTTTTGGGTCTCCATGATAACCCCATTTGGCACCAGGAAGTGTGTCCACCAGGAAGTGTGTCCACGTAGGGGTCAGCTATTAAGAGGTAATTATCCTGTTTATGCTGCAGCAGCAGCTGCAGTACTGCAGTACTGTCAAACTACAGAAGATTGTTTTACATGAATAAAACCAAAATGTTTCTTTGAAAATATGAACACCAAGCTTAAGTTAGCATGCATTTACAAATGTTGAATTAACCTTTAAATGATGTTATTTTCATTCTTAACACTTTCAGGGTCTTAGCCAGGATTTTGAAAATGCCTCTATTTCAAATCCTCGTACCAACTACATTGTATAGCCTAGCAGGTTGATAAGGGCAATTTACAATTCAGATATGTGTCCTAGAAGATGATTTGTTAGGAAATATTTGATTATGGTCCCCTAAAAGCCGAAATTGAAAATTCTTCATAAAAATTTTGCCTGTCCACAAAGGAGGTTTTTAGGAAACTACCTATCCAAAAGACAGGCTGGAAGGGTCCTGGCTAAGTCCCTGTGTGAGGCACAGCCATGCAGGAGACATTGTGCCATTAGACTGCTCAGCCATGGAGGCAGTCTTACTTAAAATGACAAAATGACCATTACCCACATGGCTGGATTCAACCTTAACATGCACATTTGTGCGTTTGTTTTTTGGACCTGCACGCAGAGTGCCCAAAGTGCCTCAGCTAAGTGCCCAAATTGCGCTTAGACTTAGAAGCACATGTTTAAATCTGAAGTTGCCGAAATGTGGGCAAGGACCTCACCTTTTTATTGTTCTGAAGAGATCATTCAACAGCCATCTTTCCTGGTTAACAAAATGCCACTATTTTGAAATTTTCGGAAATCACATTCTTGGTGAGATCATGAACATGATTTCAGATGAATTCATAATGGCGGCAGAAGCCGCAGTTTGTTTACCAGAGATGATGGCTGCTTTGACAATTTCTTTAAAATGACCACTGCTAAGTACATTGCTGCATTTTAGCAACTTCAGATTAAAACATGCGGATCTTTGCAAAATGATTGGCCAGGAAATCATTTGAGAACTACCAAAAAAAAAAGGTCATGATAAGAAAATTCTTCATGGAAATGTTATATTACCTAGCAGGAAATGTGTTTTTCTGGAAACTAAGAGTGCATGCTCAGAGACAAGCTGTGTGGGTCATATCTAGGTTCCTGGTAAAAGATAGATTTACCAACATTTATCTGATTAGACGCTTGGGTGATGGCACACCAAGGACCGACTGAAATGGTGGAAGACGATAGCCCGAAGTGTTCAAGCTCAAAGCTCGATAAGGAAAAGGACAATATACAGTCTATAATGGTACCATATGTAATGGTAAGGAAACATTTGCGTTTGCGGGGGTAGGTTAGGGAGGTTTAAAAGGACAGAAAATGATGTCTGCTGGCTTGCCCTTCCAACATTTTTCAGAAAAAGGGGGTCTATGCATTTATTTGAACAAATATGGTAATCATTTGAAATTACATTGGATAATTAAGATCGCGATTCATTGAATCATCCTTTTGACAAGTGAAGCTTGGAAAAGCTGTGAAAAACCAATTAATCCCTACGTTTTTCCTAGAAATATTCCAGGATATTATAGGAATACTAAGGTACATTTGGTACAGGTGTGGGCTGTGATGAGCTTATGATATTTGTTACCCTGCAATTTCAACAGGTGAATATAAGTAATATTGACCGGTTAAAATTGTAGGGTTACACATATCTTAAGCTCATCACAGCAGCCCACACCCTGTGGAGTAATATCATTACTCCTCAGGTTCCTCTATCAGGTAATTAACCCTGGTGAAATACGAGCAGCCACACACTTTCTGTAGACCCTGGTTGTGTCGTCTCTCCAGGCTAACTTCATTATATTTATTTGTCTATGTGGCCTTCCTAGACACACAAATCCAAGCTATGGTGAAAATCTGCTGGTGCTGCGGTGAATTCACCGCAGCGGATTTCAATATTATCATGCCTCGCCCAACAACTAACCTCCCCTATCTTGTGTGAAACAAGGTTTCTATTGGGTTGCTTAATGATGATTTTAAGGGTCATTTTAGGGTAAAAGAGACAAAATTAGGACTGGTATTGACTTGGTATTTTTAGGCTCGAGATTGGCATCACTATTATTATGATACCGATCCCAATTCCGAGCCTTAGCGTCGTTTTGGAAGTTGCTGGGATTTATTTACATCTATGCATCACCATCATACATTATTTACATCTACCACAATGATTTGATTTTCATTGAGGGTCTCATAATACAGATATGTATTTTTCCCCATGGCAATCTCATTTGAATGATAAGATAGAAGGTGCCACTTTAACTTTCAATTAAATCCTAATTCAGATTCATATTATATATATTTATATACATTTGAAGATTCTTTGTCAGGTGTTATAGGGCATATGGGTATTAGAGTTTTCAAATAATAATGATAACAACAATAATAATGATGATAATAATGATACTAATAATAATAATAATAATGATAATAATAATGATAATAATCTTTGTTTCATGAAGTTAATACAGTAAAATACATGGTTAGGCTATTAATGAATAGAAAAATGTATATCTCACACATTTCAGTCTACATGGATGTAAATCCTTTTTCAAGGCATTGGCATTTCCATATTTTGGGGGAAAGTTCTCTGTAAGTGATAGTGAATATGCAATGATAGGTGAATGAATGCCGGCAGCATACAAACGAATGTGACTCTTAAGCTTTATTCTCACATACGGCAAACACTAATTGCGTAATTGGTTGCCGGGGTGGACCATTATCTGCCGGGTGTCCCGGAGTGAGAGCCGGTCTCCTGGGGTGAGTGTGCCGACACTACAATATAAACTTCCTGGTTGCCGGCGTGTCAGCTTGTTCAGGTGTTTGAGCTGAGAGGGCCATATTAATGGGAGTTTTATAGTTACTCTCCAGTGTTAAGTACCATTTAGAAGTACTCATCTTAGGATCGAGTTGTATTGACATGCCATTGCCGGATCGAACAAAGGTGACTGCTTCGAATCACAGTTGTTCGGTCCGTCTCGATACCAGCACTAGACAAAATGGCAACAAAACTTGTAGAAGACCTCTTAGCTGTAACTTTTCTAATGCAATACCCACCCCAAATATCCATCAACAAAGCTCACCACGGGTGTGACAGGGTTTCAATTTTATTGTGCAGTGTGATGACTATGGGTCATATTTAAGGTTAGAACTTTTTAAATGGTGACAAGTTGTTGTAGGCTTAGTTTTCAACAAGCTTTATTATAGTCTGTCTGACTAGAGTTTGGCAACCGCTTTTTGCACTTTTTTGTGACAAAACATTTGAGTTTGCCATCCAAACTTGGCAAACCTCTTAGGAGCACTACTATGTGTATGTATAAATATACTTTTCATCTCAACTCTGCAAAATTTTGATTTTGCTCATTTGGTCCCATTGTAAGATTTGCATATTGCCAACAATACAATCTCGCGTGTTTGTATTGTTGACAATGGGTAAATTTTACAATAGGAACTAATGAGCAAAATCAACATTTTGCGGAGTTGAGACAAAAAATATGTTTATACATACACGTAGTAGTGCTCCTAAGAGGTTTACCAAGTTTGGATGGCATTCTTGAATGTTTTGTCAAAAAAAAAGTGCAAAAAGCTGTTGCCAAACTTGAGTCAGACAGACTATATAGCATGTGGCAGAATCACCAGAATCACCAGAATCATTTCATTTGTACAATGTCTGACTGGATCAACATAGCCTGGGAAGGTGTGCTATCTTTCGCCAAGCCTGCCACCAGACATCATAAGCCTGGCCTACCTCCTGTGAAGGACATAGTCACAGGGCCTCAGCCAGCAGAGTATCTGCCTGTCTGAGTGTCATTTGTACAATGTCTCACTGGATCAACATAGCCTAGGAAGTTGTGCTATCTTTCGCCAAGCCTGCCACCTTACATCATAAGCCTGGCCTACCTCTTGTGAAGGACATAGTCACAGGGCCTCGGCCAGCAGAGTACCTGCCTGTCTGAGTGCCATTTGTACTCTCATACTTAAAAATGTAAATCACACATCCTCCAACCAAAATACTCTGTCAATTAAAATTGTTAAATCTCAAAGTTTTATCTCATTGTGAATGATAAGTTGTTACTGGCAGTAACTATGCTTGTATATGATAAGATACTTTTGAAAATTGTTATTTAAATATCTTTAATTTAAATATCTTTGATTTCCCCACAAGAGTGACATCCTAAGGTTTACAGTAACCAAGTTAAGGCACATAATGGTTTCTGACTATGTTTATTCAAGCAAACAATAAATCAGAACACTTAGTGACTTTAAGTTGTTCCCGAGCTTAACTAAATTTTTACTGTCATGTTAAAGCAGAAGTGCCTCAGATACAGTGTCTGCTAAGATTGCACTAATTGTGGTGCAAATATAGGTTTAGAGGGTCTTTAAAATGGAGCTGTCTCGGGTCATGTACAGGCTTTGTGGGGGTCCTATTGAGTGTAACTCAGTTGGATTGTCATTAGCAGGTCTGCAAGTGCATCTGAATATTTCCAGGCTATGTACAGCAGGTTAGGCCTAAAAAAAAAAGTTGTTTGTTTCCTGTAACCCTACCCTAACAAGTTTTTATTCAAAATAATCTCTACCCTAAAGTTTTTATCGCCCATCCAACTCCCAATCAAGGTAAAACATGCATAAAACACACATTTTTGACAAAAAAATCATGCAAAATTTTTTTTTTACCGACCTACCTGCCCTATTTTTTTTCGAACCGTTACAGGAAACAAACAATTTATTTTTTTAGGCCTTAGTCAGTGTCGCCCAGATATTTCTGGGTTCATCAGGAGTTCAGGACCAGGATTAATAGCACACAATTATAACATTCTGAATGAGGGATTTTAAGGGTAAATTGTAATTGATACTGTCAAGTGGCTAGCTGTTGATTCCTCTCATCAAGAGCCGAGATGATAGGAGACACCAGCTAGTGTATACCTTGTATAGTGCCAACCAGTGCAACTCGTCCCCCATGGCTTTTCATTATTAGTTTTAATTCACTCTCCCTGACCCATCCAATAACATAATTATAATGTGATTAAAAACCAGGCAGGTGTGCCGCTCTGTCCTTCACTCCTCCCAGGGGTGCTATAACAGTACTTATCAATGTGTGACAGGTCACTGCTGTTTTTTAATTTGCCTATCACATGTCACCATGATCAACAAATTGACCAGATCTACAGTATATGCCAAGATAATATGATTACATGGTAGTAGAAGGGTTGGAATAATGCCTGTAAGTTTTATTCTGACAGACTTCTCTTTTTTCAAAAGATTCATATTATTTTTTTATGTATAACTAGTCCACATCATTCTTCAATATGTACCTGAACTGAATAAGGCTACATATTGGTCAATGGCTGAACTGTATACAGTATAAACATTATAAACCTAAGTATTGGTTTGGGTGGGAATATTACCATCAAGGTTTGGTTTTGCAACTTTGTTGTCTAATAATGAGTTTTACGTGACAGCCATTTTGAAAATGGTTGGCATGGCAACCACAGGGCACATCCAGCATGCCTCCAATCTTCAAAATGACTCTTATGGTATATACTACCACTATACAATGTTTCATGCTTTTATCGATTCCACCCAAAAGTGCATGATTCCACCCAAAATTGTCCCTTATCCGCTGGATTAGTGGTCTCTTTCTAGAGCAAGTCTGATAAAATTGACATGGATCATTTGTCAGTGGGGAGAACAAAGATTTAGAGGCCATTGTACAGTGGCTATAGTTAGGGCAGTCATCGATATGCCTCGCATCGATGAACAGGCATTTGCAGTCAATCGATGTCTGCAACTTTGCCATCTCGATGCATTAATTGATGCATCGAGATGGCAAGAAAATAAAAACTAATGTACTTATGACAAAACTGCAAAGGGTTCTGCGGCCGTTGCTGCTCCTTCCCCACATATGGGCGCAACCATGATGTTTACAAAATAAACAAACTGATGTCTTGCCGCACTTTCCTTTTGCAGTGCAATAGGTAGTGTATATAGTGAGGCAAGCCACTAATGAAAGAATGGAAATTCACGATCAGTTTCGTGAATATCCGTCGCAGCGAGATTGACCATATTTGGCACGAGGCTGTTGATCGTGTCCAATCCGAATCAAGAGCGGGAAATGGACTCACTCATGCTTTGCCGTTATACGGCCATATATCAATGTATCGTATCGAAATAATTGAAATTGAAAAAAGTATATTAATATATTGTATCGACAAGTTTTTTTAAACAATGACAGCCCTAGCTATAGTACAAGCCTGAGGGTTCTAGGACAATATCCCCCCGGACAATATCCCCCCAGGACAAAATCCCCCCGGACAATATCCCCCCGTTCCAATATCCCCCCGTTCCAATATCCCCCCGGACAATATCCCCCCGGATGTTATCTCTAGTAAAACATGTTTTAGTAAAAGATTTTTTTTTTAATTCCAGTGTTTTAAATTATCCCAAAACATGTGTTGGTAAAAAAATATATATATATTTTTTCAATTACAGTGTTTTAAATTATCGTGTGCCGGTAAAAAAAAATTAAATAAAAAAAAAAAATTGCAGTGTTTTAAATTGTTCTAAAAATCTTTTCAAAAATTCAAAAAAAAATTAATAAAAAAAAATCTTTTTTTTAATTCCAGTGTACTAAAGCATTTGAATTTTTGTAAAAATTCTTTAGAATAATTTGAAACACTGCACTCTTTTTTTTAATTAAAATTTTTTTACCGGTGCATGATTTAGGATAATTTAAAATAATAATTTTTTTTTGAATTTTTGAAAAAAAAAATTCGAAATAATTTGAAACACTGCAATTTTTTTTTTAATTTAATTTTTTTTTCACCGGCACACGATTTAGGATAATTAACAACACTGGAATTAAAAAAAAAAAAAAAAAAATTTTACCAACACATGTTTTTTGATAATTTAAAACAATTGAATTAATTTTTTTTTTTTTTTACTAAAACATGTTTTACTAGAGATATCATCCGGGGGGATATTGTCCGGGGGGATATTGGAACAGGGGATATTGTCCGGGGGGATTTTGTCCTGGGGGGATATTGTCCGGGGGGATATTGTTCGGGGGGATATTGTCCGGGGGGATATTGTCCTGATACCAAGCCTGAGTGCTGGGAAGTGTGGGGTCCAAATTTCAATCCTAAGCCGGAGCTAGGAGGGGTTTGATCACTGGATAAACTGGGGCAACAATGGAAAACCTTTACTTCTTGCCCATATTGTCAGTTTCCCACTGATAGGGAAAGCATTCTTTTAAACAATATTTCATATCCTTGCTCATGCCATTTATGTTTTTTCACACAAACTAAAGAAATCCTTCTTCCTATATGTTTGAGTCAGCTTAAGAAAATAAGGGTGGTGAAACCTATTTACAGAAAATATTGAGAGGCGCTTAGATCTTCAACAGCTGTGTGTTTTTGAATAAGTGTGTTCTGGTTTTAGAAACAATTATACTTATTTCTGAGTTTTTCCCTTCTAGGTCACTAGCTGTGGTGGTGGTGGTCAAGCAGAAAAAGACAGAAAAGAAGTTCAAGTATGAAGTCAAACAGTTACCAGATGAGATTGATCCAAGTCTTAGTTCGTTTAAGGTAAGCCCTCTGTTCACTCACAATTTAAATTTAGGGGATCTTCATATTAGGCCCAAAAATAATTTGTTTGTTTCCTCTGATGGTAAAAACAAAGGGTATGTAGATTGGTAAAAAACATTTTTGCATTACTTTTTTTCAGAAATCTGTGTTTTATGCATGTTTTAAATTGATTTGGGGTTGGAAGGACAGATAACATTAGAGTAGGCATTCTTTTGAGTAAAAACTTGTAAGAGTGGGTTTAATACAGGAAACAAACAACTTTTTTAGGCGTTACTTATTATGTGCCCCTCATACCCTGGCAGTCCAAGGTAAGCAACAAGCACTCCCATGATGGTAGGCTTGATTTCTAGGCTGTCATATGTACTTTCTGTTATTTTTTTCTGCTACCTAGCACCAAATATTCTAGGTGGCCATAGTGGTCCATTTAGTTTACACTTATCTCACCAGGATTCAGTTTGAGTATGACCTAAAACCTCTTGAGATAGGAGGAGCAGGTGGTGCCATCTATCTGCATACCTGGTACTACACCGCACTGCTTGGTCAGCACAGAAGGGAATGTCAACTTTTTAGGGACTAGGAGCCTAGTCTACCGTGATGGTTATGCATATGTAAGGCAAACATGCAGGGAGCATCCTTTCATTCTGAGTGCTACCACAGAGCAGGCAGCATCGGCTTCTCACTCGTTATGGTTCAGGGGGCTGTCTAGTGAGCTTTGCACTACAGGTCTGGCCTTTCACGTGTTTATCTTCACACTAATCTGGTGGCTAGTTATGGAGTAAAGGTCTGTAAATTTTAAGATCCCCTGAATGTATATCAGCAGGGCAGCTTTGAGCCATTTCCATCTGAAGTATGCACATGATCTTACAACTTTGAACATAACCCATCAAGTAGAGTAATGTTGAAATAATATTTGAAGAGGAATTGTTGTACCCAACAGGACCATTGGCAGACAGTCAAGTATAAGAACAAATATTGCTTTGTTTTCAAGATAGTTCTCTACTCATGCAATTGCGTTAAGAAATACATTAAAGGCACTATGTTATTAGGGAACATGTGCTTTTGCGTAGTTCCTGAATCTTTAGAAGTTTTGAGACCTCCATTTCGTACTATCCTTTTTATTCTTCTTCTAAAGATGTTTCAAAAAGATATTGACCTGTAAATCTTGAAAACTGGTATGATTTTTTCGAAATCAACAAAATTGCATTGGTCCTTCCATGATCTATCAGTAGGCTGAATCTTTTCTCACCTTGAGGTTTATGACTAAACGATATTGGGGGATAATTTATAGAATAAAAGCTACCTATGTTTTCCATCTACACTGTGAGAAACTGCCTTTTTATACCATGCTTTTCCTCTTTGTTTTTCAGTTGAAAAAGGAACAAGTCATCATGTACTTGTACAAGAAGAAAAGTCGGTCTTGGGCAAGGGAGCTCTCTGATACAGGCCTGGAAACATATGAAGAGGAGACCAATTGAAGTCTGCTCCTGTCTTTTTCACCCTGTAGATGTCCACTCCTTACTTCTTATAGATCTATTTGGGCTGACCTCTTCTTGTAATTTGATAACAGAGGAACTGTAACTGTAACACGATCGCTGCGAAACCGGAAGTATGTAGCCTTTCTGCGTGGAGAGTGAAATACAATTTTGGTAAATTTAACAGGCAAAAGCAATTTGGGAAGGTAATTGAGAAAGAAATATTCATCCGAACACAACCAGTAACTCTGCTTCGAACATATTTTAATTCAATTTTTGATTATTTTTTTTTCAAGGTTTTATTCCAAATATTCTAATGACTATTGCAAGAGAAACTCTTAAGCATGACTGGTATAACCCTTTCAGCCCCAAGTATTCACATGTCTCTTGTCAATAGAACTCTACTAGAAGATTTTGTAGATGTGTGACTTTTTTGTAATTCAAGGGATGATTTTTATTCAAATATATTGTGCTAGGTATACTTTGTTATTTTCAAAACAATAGCACATAATTGGACAAAAGGTGCAATCTGAGAAGTTATTGGTTTAACTAACCCTGTTCAGACTGCCCAAATATGATATTACATTCAATTGAGTCTTACGAAAGCAGCTAAATACAAATGTGTTGAAATCATTGTTTTACTATCATATGTTTTGGCAGTAGATTGTTGTGGTATTGAGTTATAGTTTTGTCTTCCTATGACTACCAAATGGTATTCATGTTTCAGTATTCAAAATACTAAGTTGTCTTCCAAATGCATAATTAAGAAAAACCCTCTGTTCAGAAAATGGATATGGTTTCAGTTACGAGATGCTAGATATTTTAAACCATATATGAAAAAAAATACCGTATTCTTGTCTTCCCATTTCTTAATATTTGCACTCTAGTACATGCTAAGGTCAATGTGTTGGCAATGCATTATTATACTGTAATCTGCCCTTAAAATGTCTAACAAGTTGAAGAGTGCCAAAAAAAGATTCTTTTTATATTATCTTCAAAATCATATTCAAGGAACCCTGGCTTCTAAGCAACTTTGAATGTGGTAGACATGAGATAGATATTCTAGATAGTTATTTTTTATTTTCATGTCCATGTAAATATATATAGTTTTGATGATATTTTCTATGATATTTTCTATAGGTAAAAAGCACCTCATAAGTGTTTTAGTAGTTAGGTGACTTGGTCACTTTTCTTAGGTAAAAAGTTGTATATGTATACCACTTTTGTTTGTGTAGGTTAGGTATTTTTTATTACAAGTACAAAGCACTTTTTTATTCAAGGAATGTTTTTTATCTTCATAGACTTCTTCAGAAAACCAACCTTACCTAGATCCGCTTATTTCATGTATCTCAGACAAAAGCGCTATTCCCAAATCATTCCTATCTACTTCAATGTTAATTTACGTCACTTACCTCAAACACAGTTTGAGACACGTCGCATACCTTGGACGTTTAAGGCAATCCCTTCTCTGCCCTTTTAGTTTTATCTACCTCATATACCCTAGATAAATGTGTGTTGGGGAGCATGTGAACTTGTACCAAAGCAAACATGCGCCACTCCGGAGAAAGTTCATCTTATAAGCATAAATATCATAAATATATCTACACTATTCTTCACAATTTCAACAGAATGCCTTGGCAAGCTTGATATGAAATTGCAAATTGGTTGTGGAACATTAGGCAAAATCAGGGTAAAAATCTATACACATTGTGATTCAGATTATTCCACTATATAGTGGCAGTCTATGTTGGCTACTTACATTTAAAAAAACACATGACAATCATTTCTTATATAAATTCCAGATTCTCTTTTTTATTATTAATCAGTCAGTGGCAAATGAGCAGGTGCATAAGAATCTTACGCAAAACTTGCCTTCCAGTCAAATTCAACTAAATCTGTTGACATAGTCAGCAGCATTTAAAATAGTCATTTCTTGGTTTTAACCCTTTATATCCTGCTGTGAAACCTATGAGCACTGCTGTACACCCTGACAAGTGTTGTGGTTAGCAGGATAAGGGTTAAAAGACCTGGTTTAAAAAGAAAAATTGCTAGAAAAATCTGTAAGAAAATAAATTGACTGGTCTATTGTAAATAGAACTTTGGGTATGATTTGGTCCAGGTGAACAAAGTAAGAATGAACTTCAACACAGTTGCTTACTAGGTAGTTGTTTGATTTTAAGGTGTCAGAGTCAGCCAAGAATATCTGTGGAATGTTGGTTGTGATCATGATTAAATAGATATAGCATATGCATAAGAATGGTCATAGTCCTTCAGGGCTACATCTGAACTGAGACAAATATAATAAAGGGAGAAGAAAGCATTGGCCAGTTAGCATACAACCACATTAGACCCATTGCGCTGTAGACACAAGCTTGTGTTGCCCAGCATGAGAAATGAAACGAGAGCTCTCTGTGATGTCACTGATGATCTTAGTCCAATTGGGGATTGGTACTGTTATTTGATACAATACAAATATCGATATCGAATAGGAGAACGTACCGTATCATTTAAGATCAGTTTTATTGATACTGCTTAACGATACAAAATTGACTTGACTGCTATATGCATATCTCCACATGAAGGTGGCTTGCTATTTATTAGCAAAATATTTGAAATTGACAGTGCAAAATCTAACAAAATCAAGTCTCTGAGAGGGAGAAGTATTGTTAAGAATATTGTGAAGATATTGTATCATTTAGGAAATATTGATATTGAATTGTATCCAAAATATTTTAAAGGTGCCAATCCCTACTTAGGACTAACATGACTGCAGTGTAATCATGGACTGCACTTGGGTCATAGAGGGCCAGAGCCTCACTTTTTCAAGTGCGCCTCCTGGCCTTAAGCTTGGTATATTAGAGGATTCCATGCTATGACCTTTTGAGATCTGTGTGCATCGGGTCCCTCATATGGTAGTCTCAGATGTGTATTATAAATCTGTGTGAAACATGTGCCTTCATTGTAGTGTGTCAGTTGTCAACCATTCCTTATCCACTCATGCCCTGACCACTCTGGTGATCTGACTTCTCTTACTGAGCTTCCTTAACCCATGTATGCCTGGAGCTCTACTTCTCACATGTCGTCTGGATCTGTCATACTTTTATGAATAACTTCAGAAAGAACCATATATTTTAAAACATTTTTAAGAAGAGTAGTAGATAGATTTCTGATGAACATCTCTCCTTCAAATATTTTCTAAATATTGCTTCGTGTTAGTGAGAGACTACCAAAACAGGCAGCAATGGGTTAAGAAACCAAACGTGATTGGAAGAGGAAGGATGTACCAACATTTCAATTCAATAAAGTATAATATCAGAATTCGCTTTTATTTAGAAAACTGGTTATGATTGTGGGGCATCTAATACTCAAGGAAAATCCTTTTTAATCATTTGAAAGAAGTGTGAGCTTGACTTAAAAGTGTCATGAACATTTTCCTTATTGCACTAACATGATAGTGGAAACTTAAAAATCAGCCACCCTTATATTTTATTGGCCAGTATTTTCTGACTCTCTATTTATTGTGTAATACAGCCACGTCCTTCAGGCCATCGCGCTATAATGGGCCACATGAAATTTTGAATTTCATTTGTCATCTCTTTTTTTTGCCATATACTAGTTGTGACTAGACAGTTTACGAGGTGGGATAAAACAGAGTGCCCAGTGAAAACCACAGCCTCACCCAGAATCACTGTGAATTTTCTTACATATCCTGGTCCTCCACTTTAGGAAAAGTAGCCTGGCGGGTGTTCTGTGTCAGGGTTACAATTTTTCCCTTCCGAAATAGAAATAGGAATGTCAGACCACTAGGGTAGATGTCAGTTAAGTGGCTATTCAATCCTGCATATATTGTTGGTACTTCAAATGTCCTTTTGGTGAAAGGATTTTGTCCTTTGAAATCTCTGCGACTTATCTTTGCATGATGAAATGCACAATGGAAGAGAGTGGACTTTCCACTCAATTTCAGGTAGAAAGTGTAAACATTTCGTTTAAATGTTTTATGATATTTTGTCCAAGTTTTAATCCAACACTTGCACACCAAAACAGCAGAAGCACTTTAATGTAATTCATTTATCCTGTCAGATCTAAGGAAAAACAATCAATCATGCTTACTTTTTATGAAGCAAGTGGGTGTGGTGCTATTTTGAATAGTTACCCTATGTATGTACTGCTGATGACGTTTTCAACAGTCAATACTTATAATCTCATTAATAAGCTATACCTTCAGCATTATCTCTCTGCTTTAAATAGTACTTATTGGTGTCTTAATCGTTTAGTGAAAATGGTATTGTTTTAATTAGTATGTACTGTACATTTTTGTATCTGAATTTTATGTACAATCATTTTATCTAATAAAACATTTAAGTGAGTAGTGGTTGATTTTGATTTGTAATTATCAATACTATCAGGATGACATGTGTACAAATACAAATTAGAGAAATACTAATAACGATAATAATGATAATAATAATAATAATAATAATAAAAATGATAATAATAATGGTAATCATAATATAACAATAATGATAATAGTAAGCGGAAAAACGCATGAATGTCAAATGAACATTAAATAACTTGAGTACCAAAGATAACACAAAACGCATTGAATACAGACAGGTATTTTATTATAATTTATATTCAACGATGTATAGGAATCAAGGAGAGTAGCGAGTCAACCGTACACACAGCAGCGCCCCCATTCCACATAAGGTGCTGATATGTAAAAGGGGGACACTACCGACTCTCTGTCTGCTTTTGATAACATCTGTATAAATCGTATCCAGTATATGCCCTCCACAGTCACGATCCAGAAACTCAACATCACTTCACTATCTATGCCCTCGATATGGCCACTGATTAATAACTACTGCCAGATGTTTTCTATGACTTTTTCATATACAGGGCATTGGGTAACAATATGGTTAATATTTTCTAGTTCTGGCATATCACACTTACACAATGTATGATTAGAAGTCAGGTTTTTAATTGTCTGACTATAGCCTAAGTCACGCATACAAGATCTGTGAATAAGAATGCAATAAAACAGGGACAAATCAAAATGCTTGCTCATTCTTGCTCAAATTTTCACTGTTGCCCACTGGGATTACCTCCATATAAAGAGCAATGAGATCCCAGTACGACAATACCGAGACAGCAGTAAGTCCCTAACAGGTATCTTCCAAGAATCCATCAAGACAGCAGCAAGAATTGAGTGCGAAAGACTATACTGATACTGCAAACAGACATTGATAGGTCCAATATATAATTCAGTGAGATTCTTTCTAAGAAATGTGTTTGTTCCAATTAAAAGTATTAGGTCACTCAGATATTTTAAAGTTTCTCTTCATTGACAAGCTCTAAAAGGTTGAGATTCCGTTGATTAATAGATGTTGTTTTTTTGTTTGGTAGATATCACACTGCAATTTGTTTTTGTTTTACCATAGGTGTGCTGTGGACCTGATGAATAGTTCTACATAATCGGTCGTTCTTTTTCTCAATTTTGACTAGTGGACTTCCAGAATGCATCATCAATAGCCCATGCACACTCACATACTAAATTTCACTAGTTATTCTTACTTGCAAGTGGGACATTTCCCTTCACCATGCTCATGACATTATAAATACGCTGAATCTGGAAAAGGCAGAAAAAGGTATCAGGCATCAGCTATACATACCGTAGTTCAATAGTATTGAACCTTACTATATGCAACGATATCTTATTGTGGATGTTCTGTGTTGCACATATGATATCAAAAATGGGAAAATATGTAGGGTTTATGTCTGAACTATACATAACGGTATTTGCGCCACCACTCACATTGTCACTAGTGTACACATCTAGTCTTATGAATACAAAATCTTTCCCAAATATTATTTTTCATTCGTAAAATGTAAGTCTAAGCCATTCTTACCCCGAAAAAATGCAGTGACATTGGGAGACTAGGGATCTCTGATCCTGTCTTCTGGCATACCTTTTGAAAGCAAGTATATTTTCTTTATTGAATTCTATTAATACCCAGATTTGGCTTCCAAAAGTAAGTATTGGGTCAATGGTAAGCCACAGTAGTACATTACATGACACCATGTTGGTCCCATTTTTTATTCTATAGACAGAAGACGCATTCAGAGTACGCCTATACCCTTACTAACTTTATCTAAAACCCTAGATTCGTCTCCCCTGTACAGACATACATTGACCACTACGGCATCGTACTCTTGTCTCTCACAGATATAGTCTGGTTCCAATTTAAAGACTAGTGCGGAAAGTGACTATAGTCGAAACTCCATCGTAGTACAGCATGGTCAAGTGTTTATGAAATGAGACGCACCGTCCATCATTGTGTTTCTTTCACCAATCCATTCTGCTTTCCAATAATTTCTTAGATCGCAATTTTTATGCAATATTACACCGATAATTTACACCATAGTTGATTATAAAAGACATACTATTGTGCATCGCTTTTATTTTTAAAATGTGCGATTAAATGTTGATGAGTGAGTCTGGCGAAAGAGGTGTATTATTGTCCAATCATCTATCTCTTTCGTAGGAAACAGCCTGGGTCATTCCACCAACAACATTGGACGTCTCCCATGTCCCAACAGCGACCTGGAATAGAAGAAAAGGTTCAGTAAAGAAGCAACACACACACATACAACACACACGTAGTACATATACCCCCCCCTCTCTCTCTCTGTCTGTCTATTTATATATATATATATATTTATATATATATATATATATATATATATATATATATATATATATATATATATATATATATATATATATGTGTGTGTGTGTGTATATATATATATATATATATATATATATATATATATATATATATATATATATATATATATATATATATATATATATATATATATATATATATATATACATTCATTTTTTGTATGAAATTTAAAAGCGAGCATGCGCTGCTGTTAATTTGAATGAAAATGATTTAATTTTAAGCATTAATCCAGGAAGTGGAGTTTATCAAAAAGGGTCCCTAAACTAAATCGCGCATTTTCACATCAATTAACCTTGCATGCCACAATGCTTATAAATCACATATAGGTATCTTGTCACAACATCAGCGAAAGTTCAATGTCTTGTTACTTACGTTTTGACATTCGTTTTGCGGGCTGCCCTGCTAGACTTGGCCGTCTTTCCGAGATGAGGTTCCAGAGGGAAAGAAACTTTTCGTTTATTTCCAATAGTTTTACTCCCTGCAAGAAAACAAATCGTACACTATTAACTGGAGGTGCAGATGTTTTTCAAAGATCCTTAATCCATTCGCTGTAGGGGCATAATCATGGTCTGATACGCATGGAAATATTCAGGTGACAAAACAACCGCACTTACTCGATAAACATTTTTAAAAATCTATATGACGTGTTGAGTTTGCAGCTAGTTCAGACCTAAACGCTACCTATTTTCCCGTTTCTGATTTCATTATGACTGTAGCGTTTAGTGTAAAGCCTTATAAATTACGTTAGCACTCTTCCGCAGAGATTTTGGGCGGAAGCATATTCAATTATATTCATAAAATGTTACCATTTAAACACGACTCATACACGTTTCGTCTCTCTATTTGGTAGAGAGACATTCTATTTCAATCATTTCGCGAATAAAAGTGAAGAATCACATGTTTATTTGATCATACGACTTAATACTTACATGTACGAGTTCGCGAGATTTAAGAACTCAAAACTTATAGTGAATTAATGTTTATCTTTAATGACGTCATAGACGCTCATACTACAGCTCCTATAGAGGAGGACTATATCAACAAAGAAGAAGAAGAGAATACATTATGAGTTCATTTTCAAAATGGCAGCTCACGTATTGCAATCTCGGTTGTAGGTAAATAAATACGTCTTTCCACCACTTTTTCACATATTGACATACTGACAGGTATGTGCTTCGTAAGCGAGTGGTGTTTAATATTAATAATAATAATAATAATCTTTATTTAAAGAGGGTAACTCAGTCCAATGGTAAGGATCTTCCCTGAGGCCCTCTCTCTTTTATTACATATTTATCAACTTTAGATGGTCCAAAAGTGTTATAGACACGAGATTTCAGTGAAAGTTAAATGCTATATACAGTGCTATAGGGAATCTACCACTTTTCATTGAACCTTACATGCATGAAAAAGACGTCGGCAGTAAAAATATCTCATGCATACGTAAGGTTCAATATTATTGAACTAAGTTTGCAGCCTGTGAAATACCGAAGGCAGATGGGTTAACCTGAATAAAAATTTGACGGTTCAATACGACTTACACTTTCAAATAAACCCCAATTTTTCGAATTTGCGCTGTACCAAAATTGGAGTTAATTTTGACGTGTATCTACTCGTCCGTCAGCAGAAAAACGTGCATATCCCATTACATACTTGTAAACTGTATGAAGACCAATACTTCATAAATCTGTGCAGCACCTTCACGTAGCCCCCTTTCAAATATCAAAAGGTATTGACGTTTAAATTGGCCATTTTTGGTTAGAAAAAAATTGGTACCTAGCAAAAAACACCCGTCCAGAAATACCCATTTTAACCATTTCCTTTAGTGGTATCCTATAAGATATAACATCTTCAAAAATTAAGAAATTCTGTAAACGAAAAAGCCGGCATCATTAACCCTTTCAGAATTGAAGGATGACAGGGTCTGTGGAATGAGACTTCAGACTAAGTGTAGTGGGATTCATGATATAGTGTCTGTTTATGAGGTAGTCCAGGTTCCTCTACTACGTACAACTGGCTAGTCACGAATTAGCCACAATATGGCATAAACGTGACGAAAAACGATATTCCAAAGTTCACAAAAACATGTTTGCCTCAAACACGCATATTGAATATCAAATGTTTGTGAATTTGCTCGAAACAGTTATATACTTAGACTTTTATAGTGTACTATTTACCTCTCTATAACAGTTAAAGTATTACAGAGACAAGGGTTCTCATTATTTTCATGTTTTACTTTGTTCTTAAGTTACACTATCTAGAACTTAAAAAGGCGCCTTTTCTGCATTCTGCTTAAAGAAAAACCAAAAGAAATGGTTATTAAACTTGAACTTGCATTTGCGAACTTTGATTGTCCCGTTACATAGTAAACTGGGGAAAGGAGCTCCCTTTAAAACACAATGCATATTCCTTTCCTTCAGTTTTTACCCCTGATATCTTACCTCCTGTTATGAGGGTATTTGCGTGCTGCTAAACGTATTCTGAATCAGAGACCTTTCAGGCAATATATACTTTTTATAGGCTAATAGTCGAGCAAAGGCTTGATCTTTGAAAAACGTGGTCAAAACGATTACTCTGATAAGCTCTGTCTTTACCTATGACCTGATAGTAGGGTTGATACTAAAAATGAAATTCGTCCTGATGATAGTTGACTTCTTTGAATAGTGTGTGTATCGTTACTGAAAGGTTAGGGTGCCCACGTAGGCATGATGTACAAAAAAGGTAGGGGACCCGTGTAAGTATAACAAACTAAAGAAGTAGGTTGTCCTGTTTATTGGTGGATGCTATTGCCCATATCTTGAGGTATCGCCAAACTAGTCAGTATGTTTTAGCTCATGGTAGGCATGAACAGGCTAACTGATGCTAATCATTTAAGGTGGCCGTAAACGTTTCGTCCTCAGGGAAGGCCTGTTTTGAGATATATCTATTATGTTAATGAACCGGGTCTTACCCTCCATATGAAAAAAACTCCATACCTCTACCCCACTCCAAACTCCATGAATTGTGAAATTTGTTTGTGTGACAGCTGAGAATCAGAGAGCATGCTGCAATGTTTTGGTCATGTGACTAATTAGCTGATAAGCCCCTCCCACCTGCCAAGTGAAGATGAGGCAGGAAATGGAATGGCATCACAGATAATGATGTTTTGATTAATTCAAAAATAGTGTATTGGGGGTTAGTCTTAATCAAAATGTGGCTCCGGCTGTCTGAGAAAAACAGGAAACATACCAGTTTTTGGGCAACAGGTAATACAATAAGTGTATTTGATGGGAAAACTTGGGCTTTGCATGCTGAGTAATTCCTTCTCATACCTCCATCTTGAACAGACACTCCATGCTCTTTGTGTAATTAACAATACCAGAGATATATAGATTAAAGAGATATGACACAGATAGTAATAGCTACCACACCAGTCACACACTATTGTTATGCAAATGAGCTCTTATCTGCACCCCACTCATACCCAGGAGCTCAACCTGGCTCAGCCGGGCATGTGCACTGCTCAACTTATCACCACTTCCTGTGTAGGCTGTACCACAGGGTATATAGTTGTCTAGGTTATGAATGGGTTGAGAAAAGAGGCTAATCCAAAAACTCATGATGATTAAGTGTTTCTTTGAGTTGCCTTAGCAAAAATATTTCTGTAAATTGTACCATTCCTCAGTTCTTCACATCTTCATAAATTGAAACAAGACAGTTCTAAAATCCATACCCCCATCCATTTTAATACATTGTAAAGCTGTAAATAAGCATATATTCCCTGAGTTCTTTACAGTACCATAGCTTTGTTGTCCAAAAAGAATACATGAAGTTTTCCTAACTAATGGCATTAGCTTAATGTAGAAGAGTTCTGTTAGTTTGTCTATTTCATGGTTTCACAGGTCCATAACATCAGACAGGATGCAGTGACAAAACATGATATTTTCCTGTCTCAGTGTATTGTCTTATTCTACTGTTGTGGATTGCCTTTACTCTCAGATCCACACCTGTCTGATTGCAATTCCCAGGTTGGGCTTCTTTTATTTCCTCAGGTCTTGAAAAGACAATAAGCTAATTGGTGTCAGACGGGATGGGCCTCATAACATCCTAAATGAGGGTATTGTCTGCTGTCAACAGGCAGAAACAGAATTACAGTCTAGATATTTGATTTGCAGACTTATCATAGAAGTGTCATTATAGCTTGGAAAAACCTCAATTATGTTTGGTGGATGGAGAGGGTTAATCAACCTCTTAAACATCTAGATAGTTTCAGTTTTTACCTTTTGAGGAGGCTTAACAACCTGGGCATTCTAGGAATGTATGTGAGTACTGTTAGATATTTTATTCGTTGAATGGCTACGTTTAATTAATGTTAGCCTTGTTGCAATGAGCATACGTTTGCTTCAGTTTAAGACTTTTGACGTATCTTCAGGATGCTAACATAGGTATGTGTCATCAGCACTATTTCAATAAATAACCCCTTATGTGACGGCCTATTTCTAGTTTATTTGTCTGTTGATTCCTTGGACCTGAAGTTGACCTCAAATTTGAGACTTCAAAATCCTGGAAACTAGAAAATGCAGCACAGGATAGCTTGATAATAGGAAATTCTAATCTATTAATATTTCAAAAAAAGTGTTTTATTCAACATCCAGCATACAAAATGGCAGAACATTTAATTCCATTATTTCCTTAGATAAGGTCCAGAAAACCGAGAAAAAATACTATTTCAGGTGAACAAATTTCTTTGAAAATAGTACAGCTTCAGAGATTAACTTCTTTATTTATCTATTTCACCTTATAAACAAACTTAAAAGTTTTGGTTTCTGAGAATTAGAAGGTGGAATTTACTAAAAATGACTCTCATGACTGATGTTTAGTCTTATCACAAGTGAAATAGAGTCCCCGATTGAACCACCCCAAATATGTGTATTGCAATTACACTAACATCAATTAAGCATCGTAAACAATAGTTCCTACATTCATCCCCAGAATCTCTTTATTGTTAAGCCTCACCAAAAAGTAAAATTCATGTCTTACATGTTTGAAAGTACAATAGGTCCATTCAACGTGCTACCCAACCTGCTAGGCAAGATGGCCGCCTTCCTTATCTAACTGAGCTCCTTGATAAGATTTCCCTCCACAGTGCAAAGCTAATGGACTGCATGCCACGTTGCCACTCCCTTTAGGTAAAACTCCCTGACAATACTAAAATGGGACAATCACACCCATATAAGTACAATTACATCCATATAATTCAGCTATCAACTAATTGAAGCCTGGATTGTATTTTTTACAACAATGTTGTCAGTCAGTTAGAGAAACAAAAACGATTGGAATTACAGGTGAACAATTGGGTTAGGTGATTGATTAGCACTGTGGCTTCAGTTCTGTGGAAATAGATACAGGTATCTGTGTTGTGTCCATTGGACATAATCCCCTCAGGTCTCTGCTCAGTGTGTAGTGTCACACATAATCCCCTCAAGGGTTTTGGGAGTTGAGAGGAAGTACCAAACAATTGGACTTACTGCTCTCTGGGTAGAACAGGTCATTTGCCCTGAGCACTTCAAGCAGTAAAGACACAGGAATATATTGTGTGGGATCTTAAGGAAAGTGCCCATTCTTCTGTAAACTATCTTGGATCATAAGTTGCTCATCTAAGAAAATATGCAGCTATCTGATTCAGGATTATTCAACTTGGATCACTGGATTGTCTCTAGAGTAGAAGCAGATACAGCAAAATAGGTTTGTAAAATATAGTTTTACTTCATGACTCCATAGCATTAAGTTATTCTCAATAGCAGCACCCACATAAACAGATAGATTGATTTACTTAGGTACCAAGTGGAATATTGAAAGAGGTACATATCCCCTTCAACGAATAAGGCCCGAAAATATGAACAAAAACAAGCCACTTTGTTAGAAAACTATGCTTGTGATAGCTTCACAGTATTAAGCTTTTGGCCCTGCAAAATGCTTATTTTAGATAAATGATAAAGTATTTCAAGCTTTTATTTGCAAAATTAGTAAACTTGCAGTCAAATAGGCTGCTAGCATAACAAACTAGATAGCCGAAAATTGATTTTGATGGCACAGTTCTTTGAATGATTAAGAAATCTAGAACATGATGGATTACATTAGCATGCAAACAAGATTCCAGGGTGAGGTCACATGATGCCCATATATGGAAGGGACTCAACATTAGCATACCAACTATTTTGACAGGCTACAGGCAGTAGCAGAAATGTGCTTATTTATACTTATTTTTGAGGTAATTCAGAAGAAAAAAATGTTGACAGTTGTGAAATACAATGGAAGGTTACTTTATCTTTCCACTTGGACTAAAATAAACACATTAAAGTAGTAGCAAGTTATTGCACAGTTACAATTATTGTGTAAAACGCAAAACTGCCATTTTCTCAGCTTAGATTTCTATAGTTTTACAGACACAGCTGACGTGAATTTAGACACAAATCTTAATCAATTAGCTTCAAACTTTGTATATAGATTCTAAAACATGTTCTCTACAAATCTAGACGGGGATATTGCAATATCTTATCTGGTTAATTTTTTATAGTGAGTCAAAAATCAAGAAACCAAAAAAGCATTTTTTCCCTAAAATGTTGTTAGATAAATGGCCATAAAAAAAGTTAGGGGCCATATTTTACAAAACCCTTGTCTAGATTTGTAGAGACAAAGGTTTTTTTCAATGTTTTAAAAAATCAGGTTATTATCTTAGATCCTGCTCTTAGATTTGCGTCAGCCGTGACATATATACTGAAAATTGTTTAGTCAAAGTTTTGACCCCAATTTCTTCAAAATGTTTGGAGCACATACAATCTATCCATATCCTATGTATTCCTTAGAATCTCAGCTTTCTAAAAATATATAGTTTGCTAGGGGTTTAGTGTACAAATAATGAGAAATCAGCCATTATTTGAGGGAAAGTCTGCTCTCCACCGGAAACGTATACAGCCACCTTAAGTCATAAGGCGGGTAATGATATTTTTAACTCATTCACGCCAGGCAAACCCTTAACTTTTGTTTTCTGGTTGTAACGACACTTGTCACAAACCTTTTGGAATAAGCCTACATTTATTGAACATTCAAGGGAAAAGTTGTAGGTTAGATTTAGATCAACATTTCTCCTAAAATTGTAATCTTTTGAAATTGACCCAGCCGTAAAAACATCAGCCAAACAATCATAACATATGTGGTTGCTTTAGACATGAAGGATTACGAGATAGATGGAGGGGAGCAAATGACCTGGGGCTGCAGGTGTGTCAATACATTGGGAGGTAAAATTACCTGACAATACATCTAATTAAGGTCTATTGAGATGAAGTCTGGGGTGCCATGTATATATACTGATATCAATATATAGATTTAGACACTAGAATCTGTTATCTAATTCCCCTAAGACGTAGATTTTATATACCTGTCGAACAGATTTAGTTGCAACTATATGACAGCGCCAATTAACTGTATATAGAATAAAGTAATGTATACATACTGATAGCCACGTATAGATTGAGACACCACAATACAAGTGGTTTGGTGATTGTGACAGGTATGCGACTTTGTTTCCACCTTTAACATTTATGTTCTTGGTTCTGGGAGTTGTCGCCCTTTCAGGTGACACATTTTGCACCCCCACACAACCAGTGGTAAAATTTGGAACTATGGCACAACCAATATTTCATTGTGCCTTTTCTGTATACAAAGAATGAATCAATTAAACTTTAAAAAAAACTAAATAGATATTTGTTTTATATATGACAAAACTACCACCTTTGGGGCATTATCAACTTAATTTTAGATCCCTATACGTTTGCAGTTTTCGGGATTAGGATGGATGAGGCGCTGTACTGTGATACATGTTAATAAACTGCTATTCATTAGATCAATCGTAATGATGAAGGATGGCAAAATTCTAAAGAATGTACTGATTGATAGGACACATGTCGTGTGTAAAAAATCTGAATATTATTTTGAGAATTTTATTGGGAGAATACTCAGAAATCTGAGGACAACTATTAAGCTGGTGAACGTTTATGCCATGATAGTCTAAATGTACTTTTATGCCCCGCGGTACTCCTAGATATGTAACTTGGTGGATCATTTTATATATGTTTACAACTGGAACGTGTGAAGACACGGCAAACTTAAATGTGATGATGCTAAGCTGAAAATGTCTTTATGAAGGAGTGATATATGTGAATTTTGTGTCCAGCTATACATACAGTAATATCTGGCCCCTCTACCAACATCAAGTTAACCAGATATACACAGAGATAAGAGGCCTCAATGGTAGTGAGGGGAGTTATGTTCTTGATCAACCAAATGATATTTTTATAATTATTCTATGCAAGAGGTGTGATGAACTATGCTTAGAGCAGCTAGTCCCTTTATAGGTTATTGCTGAGACTTTTATCTCGTGCAAGTATAGGAGATATAGGAGAAATATCCGTGATATTAGGTGGGGCTAAATTATAATTTGAATATAGATATGTATGTGTGTTGGTATTGTATTGTATAGTATTGTATGTCTATTGCCAATTAAATGGATGTAAACTTAATGCCCGCAGTTTTGGAGTGTACTGGCAGTACTACAGTAAATAGGGAATTATGTGAGTGACAAAGTGCAAATAACCTGTAAACACACGTTTGATTCTGTAGATCGGAGCTCTGACTGAGCATGATAACTTTCTATGACATGTTTACAACATTGCTTTTTTCATTCTTCCAGTCACTAATCAGTAGCGGCCTTTTCATTCACTTTACTAGTTAATGAACGTTACCACTGTTCCCTCTGTATGGTGTAAACGTTTAATACTAGTATTCATTGGTTGCGTAGCGCTTATTTCCTAGGATGTATGAAAGTTTTCTATCAATTGAACATGATGCAGTAAATAAAGATCCAATTATTCATTAACAAAATTCAAAATTTTGAAATTACTCTTCATCAAGTTTAGACTGTAGTTGCCTTATACTGAATAGTCAGTGGTTCAACGTCAATAGGAACCCATATGGTAGAAGAATTAGACTCTTTGGTTGATGACTGACGCAATTTGTATACTCTAGATAGCATAATTCAATTGCTTTATCCAAACATAGTATAGTATTTGATACTTCCGTGTTGATGTAATATGATCAAATCTACACAACTTTCTATTATACTTCTATTGTTATATTCTTTAGAAGCAGGTGTGTGGGTGTGGTGAATTAGTTAAGCCAGCTGTGGATTGCAGGTAGTCATACATATGAACATATAATCAAACTGTATCTCTCTATACTGTTGCAATCTTCATTAGCATGTGTGTAGGTGTGGTGAATTAGATAATCCAGCTGTGGATTGGAGGTAGTCATACATATGAACATATAATCAAACTTTACCTCTCTGTACTGTTGCAATCTTCATTAGCATGTGTGTAGGTGTGGTGAATTAGATAAGGCAGCTGTGGATTGAAGGTAGTCATACATATGAACATATAATCAAACTGTATCTCTCTGTACTGTTGCACTCTTCATTAGCATGTGTGTAGGTGTGGTGAATTAGATAAGGCAGCTGTGGATTGAAGGTAGTCATACATATGAACATATAATCAAACTGTATCTCTCTGTACTGTTGCAATCTTCATTAGCATGTGTGTAGGTGTGGTGAATTAGATAAGGCAGCTGTGGATTGAAGGTAGTCATACATATGAACATATAATCAAACTGTATCTCTCTGTACTGTTGCAATCTTGATTAGCATGTGTGTAGGTGTGGTGAATTAGATAAGCCACCTGTGGATTGGAGGTAGTCGTACATATGAACATATAATCAAACTTTACCTCTCTGTACTGTTGCACTCTTCAGAAGCAGGTGTGTGGGTGTGTTTGGAATAAGTCATTCCAGCCGTAAAATCGAAGAAGTCTATAATCATGCACGTTGTCCTATAATTGCAATTACTTAACCTACCACGTGGCAGGTGTATGGACGTGACAAATTAGCCCATCTACCTGTGGCCTTGCAGTGTTTGTTATCTAATTACGTATACATGTCATGGATAGTTACCAAGAAACCTGTGTTGTAATGGTATACAGTTAAAAGCGTATAGGCACTTTCGTGTGGGTGCACAAACAATTTTTGAGAAAGATGAACATGGCAAAAGTGCATAGGGCTCTAAAAATAGCTTCCGGTTTGAGCATTTATATGACCACTTGTAAAATCGTCTTTTGGTCTGTGGTCATTACTAACGCGTTTTATGGGTGCAAATGCGTGTGCCTTGATGATGTTTGGTTTAGTCTGTTAGAGAATCTTCCCGTGTGTATGTTGCGTAGAGAATTCAACGCTTTCATTCGAGAACTCTTAATGCATGATTTATTAGGTACCACAGTTCGCTTTGATTTATATGATGATGTGAATAATATGGTGTGCACCTTAACAAAGAACACATATGCTACTATTTATATAAGTGCATTTAGAAGCGTGGGGTAAAGCTTGGGCTTTGGAAGAGGTTTTGAATATTAAATTCAGACTGCATTAGAATCTTGATATCTTAAGCAATATATGCTCTCCTCCAAAGATATTTGACATGGTGGAATTCGCCTGATCATTATCCTAATGTGATAAACGAATGTGAGACAGTTGTAAGATAAGCTCGCCTTGCGAGTCTGCCTATATATAATTGATGATGTAGACAAAACGGATTAACGAGAGCTGCCAGCTGTCCACAATGTGAAGTTATTCGTCGATGATGATAATGCTAATCACCTAATTATGCAGTGTCCCGCATTTCAGGTTGATTGGGAGAAACATAACTGATGGTTCTGGAGTCAATTTAGACAACTCACTTGACAACTAACTGTCTTGATAAATGTATGTCTAATTTAAGTTCGAAGACATACATGTTTCTGAATGATTTCGGTAAAGCACATTTATTGCAAGTATAGACGTATTATGAATCGCAAAGAAGGAATTTGTTAAAGACGGGGCTACTCCATATTCTTGACTGCTCTTGCCATTTCCTTTAGCTTTGACTTTAAGAGTGTGCTTTTTCTTTACTCTCCTACTATCCGGTAACTCCTCATTTATGTGTTCTTTTCTTTTTTTCTGTTATTCCTTACTTCCCTCTGTACTATTCTTTAATGTATCATTTGCTATTACTACATATATTATCCAGTGCGAACTGCAGTCAATAGTCTCGTCACATATGATGAAACACTTGTCCATGTTAACAATCGAACATATCTGAACGAATGGGATTGAATGTTTCAAAGATAATCATTCAACTTTGAAAACCATGCTGTGTGATATCATATTTCGACACAGTCTCACCTAACATTCATTTAGAATGTTTTATTCGACAAAATTCCCTTCTCTATGGAACCCTACTTTTCTTTATGCAACATGGGCTCCGATGAGGTCGATATTAAGGAGTGCCCTTTAAGTATATGATTATAAAGAATTCGTAAATTTAACCAATACAGAAATTCGACGAATAAAAATTCACCGAATTCTTTACCCCACGGACGTTTGTAAGAAGAGACAGATAAGAAACCCCAGGGGAAAGGTTTCGTCAAAAAAGAAGTGATGTTTTCATTTAATGCATTTTTAAACATATTTACATCATGTTTATTCTGACAGTTGAAACTTTGATATGTGGGTGGTGCTAGCGTTCAAAGAAACCACAGAGCATCTGACGTACACATAGCTGTTCTATTACCTGATGGTCAGTAATGATATGCCGCTCACCAGGATTTGAAGTCGGTGACTATATTCACATTCCATTTCGATAGGTATGTTCGGCCACTCCGAATTCCCATAGCACGCTCCATTGCTCAATACATGAAAATTTAGATGTAGCTAAGATTATTGATGTTTGAAAATAGGGACACGGGTATACCTCCTATTGCTACTACCCCTATTGTGAACACAATTTCCCAGACCAATTCATACTTAAAATACCTCCTAATCTGAACACATTTACAGTCTTGGTCCAAAAGCTGTTTCCATCTCAGAATGTTCAGTGTAGATTGATTATAAGTAGAAATTGTATCACCAATGTATATTGCCTGAAAGCTCTTCTAATGCGAAATTCATTACGCGTATTAAAAGTACCTTCCTAGCAGGGTATCCTGCAGATGTAAGAGTGTGAACTGGATAAACATGCACCGTGTTTCCAAACTGACATCCTATTCACAATTATGAACCGGGTACCATCAAATTCCACATAAGGTGAGGAAAGAGTGATACGTTGGAAAAAATGTGAGTTTATGCTACGTTTGAATTTTATCACAATTTCTTTGTCAACAATAAGATAAAATTCATTTTTCAACTTCTAGATCGCATAACTTTAGAACAAAATCCAAATGTAAAAGAAATGTGATACTATTCCGCTCGTACTACTCTAACATATAAATATGCCAAATTTTGAGCAAATCTCTTACTGTTTGATACCCTAAGTGCATATTTGAAGAGACCTTGTTTAGTTAAAATTCAATATGGAGAAAAAGGCTAAGACCTCTTCCGCTTGTGTGCAGGCATTTGCGAGGTTGTATGATAGTTGGTGTCATACTCTGTTTAATTAAGGGGGCTCGGGACCTTCGTTCTTCAAGTGTGACTTTCATGTAAAGATAGACCAATATCTTGGTCTATGTACAGGAAAACCTCAAAAAACTATATATTTTATGAAAGCTGAGATTCTGTAGGGGTCAAATATTCTAAACTTATCTTGTGACATCCTCACAATTTCCCCTGGGTGGGGCCGAAAGACATACATGTTGATTTCTAATACATATGTTATTGCAAACAACCTCCTGGCTTCATAAAAAGTGTAACACAGTTGATGTTTACATGTTTCATAGAAAACATATTTAGGCATGCAGTTGTATTTCATTTTTTTAATTTTTTGTTCCGGACGGAATTTAGAGCAAGTTAAAGTCATGATCAATATTTTTTTCTAGAATTTAACTATCCTTCATTTTTGAAGTCCGATTTAGAAATAACTAGACCAGGTATCAAAAAAATGAAAGATAGTTGTGTGTCCAATGATGTTGTCAATAGTGTAGCTAAATTTCAGCTCTCTGGGATCAATATTGAATGAATGAGGTTGTTTCAGAAATGAGAAGTATGGTGATTTCAGAAAGCAGTCTAAAGCCCAGTCAAAGTGCAAAATACATTTCTACATTCTAAAATGACGTTATGCTCCATTATAAAACTTAAGGGATTAATTTGGAATAAGAATATGATTTGCTTGCATAAGTAGAATGGTTTGAATATTCAATAGTTTACTTGGTTCTTGAATTACTGGAATAAAAAGGGATTTTTAGAGAAGATTCTGAGCTTTCTGGTAAGAGGCTGGCACCCCCTGGTGAGTGCTCCTCCCCCAGCTGATAAGAAAAGATAACAAGCTATTAGACTGCTAATTGCTAATTGGCTTGCTAGAGTAAGTATCAGAGGAGATTTGTTGGCTAGGTACTGATCAACATTTCTTTTTCAAATATTTTTCTGAATATAGCTTGAACTATATAAATAATTGAATAACATAATTAAAATAGAGTAATTATGAAAATAACTATGGGAATAAGGGCAAATTTCCAAACTATTCTGAGGAGAGTTGTTGGCTACATATTGATTAAGATTTCCTCTTCAAATATTTTTCTGAATATAGGTCTATCCATATCAATAATTGAATGTAATAATTAAAATAAAGTAATTATGAGAATAACTTTGGGAATAAGGGCAAATTTACAAAATATTTAGAGGAGAGTTGTTAGCTTGGTACTGATCAACATTTCTTCTTCTTCAAATATTTCTTTTGATTATAGCTTTAACCATATCAATGTTTGAATGAAAGTATTTTTCTTAAAATTATCTCTGATCACAGATGAAATATAACTGGCTCCATGAATAGTTAGTGAATTCACAGATTCCTCTTCCTCTAATGTATCCAAATCTTCTGGAAAAGAAGATATTGCATTCCACTCAAACCCCCTCTTTCTCTTCCTTCTGGAGCTACTTCCCATTGTAAGGATACATTCAGACTGCACTGTCCAGGGGTCAGCATCTAAATAATCCCCTAACCCTAACTCTCAAATACAGGAAACCCTGCTCACCTTTGTAAGAGGAACCCTGAACATCCTGCCACAAACCAGAATGTTTCTGGAGCATTTGATTTTTTTTTACCTTCACCTGTCTGACCTGCATCATGTAAAGCAAGAAAGCTGATGCACAAGAATCACACCTTTCATTCAATACCCTAATGGGCAGTAATTGCAATACACGCACTCATGACAGCTCAATGCTGGCTTCCTGTGTAGCAGGAAACTTCTAATACACATTAGAATACACACTCTGGAGCCGGCCAGGGGAGCCTACCTCCCAGGGGGGATCAGATAAGAAAGGCCTATCATGATCTAAGATAAACATCACAGCTGGGAGCCTAATCTGCCTACTCTCCAAGTAGACAGATTTTTTAAAGTCCTATTTTTGTAATTTGTGGTTCTAGTTGAGAGTTCTAGTTCAAAGGAATGTGTACCAAACCTTTTCAGCTTTCACATATAAAAAAAACACCAAAACACCCTTTTTAAAGGTGCGAAGGTCCCAAGCCCCCTTAATGATGATATGCAAGATAGTCACACAAAGGTCTGATTGCAGGGAAAGGGTGTAGGCTTTAGCATATGTAAGAGATCTCAAAATGACACTATATTCTGAGATGAATGCCGTTTTGCCACCTTGATTGAGTATTTCACAGTATCAAGAACTATACAAGCCATTGCAGGAACCTTAACATCTTTTATGTAAAGGCTTTGAGCATCTCATGACATTTCCCACGCCTTTTCAAATATCTATCTATACAACTTTGAAAACTTAATCGATAAAATGTAAAAATTCCAAGTTCTGGTGCCACTTATGTACGCTTATCAGGCTAGAATAAACCCAGAGACAAACTGAATAAGCTGGGTTCCTTTGAACACGTAGATAATGGAACAATTATCTCTGTCCATCTAATTCCACCATTGTATACCCGCGCGCAACACAATTCTATGATATATGAATACACACACACACACATATCATATATATATATATATATATATATATATATATATATATATATATATATATATATATATATATATATATATATATATATATATATATATATATATATATATATAATGTTTGTGTGTGTATGTCTGTGAACAAATGTAACACAATGCTTTAACATTATCCTAAAAATTAGTTTTTTGTTTCTTTTGTTCTGTATTTCTTACCAAAATGCAAAATGCTTTTTTCGATTGGAATTGCAATATTCAAAACGCATTGAAATCCATTTCCCTTCAACAAACAATTTCATGTATAATTAGTGAATTTGAAAAGTAAAAAAGAATAAAAGTAAAAAAAAGAAGAACACTTACTTTTTGTATCTTATTCAACTTTTCCTTTATCAAGCCTGAATCGGTTGAATATTTGGCTGATGTCAAGGTGAGCAAGATGCCGGAGAGAAGAGCGCCAATTGTGATCCATGTTGTCCCTCTCATAATTGACCATAAGTTCACCACCCTGTGCTTTGGTGAGCATCCTCGCCAACAAGACCAGGCCTGGCATTATATAGGTAGCCCAGTACGTTGGCGGCAGCATATCTAATGTGTGCGTGTCAACAGGCCTATCATTATCTCTCACAACCTTGTGACTGGAACTGCGTCACGACGAAGAATCATAATAGTATATTGGCTGTTACTTAATCATATCACCGCAAAACAAAAACATTTAAGAAAGCATCCCAGGGGCACGGACAGAGTGGGAAGGGGGCTCACTCGTAGCATATATCCCAAATGTATGTGTGTATGTATGTATGTATGTATGTATGCATGCATCCATGCATATATATATATATATATATATATATATATATATATATATATATATATATATATATATATATATATATATATATACATATATATATATATATACATACATACAGACATATGTATATATATATATATATATATATATATATATATATATATATATATATATATATATATATATATATATATATATATATATATATATATATGTATATATATATATATATATATATATATATATGTATACATATATGTATATATATATATATATATATATGTCGTGGTAGAAACAGCGATCCGGTAGGATCGCCGATCCTACCAGTAGAAACCGCGATCGCAGTTTCTACCGGTAGAAACTGCGATCGCAGTTCCTACCAGGATTATGCTTGTAGGAACTGCGATCGCAGTTTCTACCGGTAGGATCGCCGATCCTACCAGAACAATCTTACCATACCTTGGTAGAAACTGCGATTCAATAAAGGCTGTGATAGTATTGATATATTTTAGCAATCTATGTTAACCCTCACTAACCCATAGTTGCAGTAGTAAGATATTAATTTTTTTGTGAGAATTTCAAAGCAAGAAGCACCTTTATTTTTTTCATTAAGAGTTAGACACTTAAAACAGATAACTAATGAGTATTCACCCTTGAATAGCACCATTTGAATATGAACATGCAACATATTATGGCACAATATTACTTCATGAAATCTCTCTTATGCAATCTTTCATGCAGTCTTTCAACATAATCACCTATCGTTTAACGGGTAGCTTTAACGATTTATACAAAGTTAACTCCCAACAGATACTGGTACAATGGGCAATAAAGCGAAATTTCACAAAATATTTGAAGGAGAATTGTTGTATGGCATGTGATCACCATTAATGGTGTAAGGATTGAACACCATTGACACCTTTGTTGCCACACCTACATTGTTAATATTTTTTTCATTATTACATCACATTGCTCTGCCTTTTGTTCAATCATGCACTAGCTACTGGTTATACCAGACTGATGCAGGGGAGAAGATTCCTAGAATTTTAAACTGTTTCCAAATCAACCTAATAGAAATGACAAATACAGCGTCAAGTTAATTGCAATAAACCACACCCAAATTAATTAATTAATTAATTATATTGAATTAAAATGAGATTTGTTAAAAGTTGAAGGACTATGCACACTCCAAAAATGAATCGTTTAAATGAATGCCTGTAGTGTTTTAAAACTCATCTGCCATGGAGCTGCTCATTCAAACCCTAAAATAGTGATAAAGGGGATCGCAGTTTCTACCAGCACAATCCTGGTAGGAACTGCGATCGCGGTTTCTACTGGTAGGATCAGCGATCCTACCGGATCGCAGTTTCTACCACGACATATATATATATATATATATATATATATATATATATATATATATATATATATATATATATATATATATATATATATATATATATATATATATATACATATATATATATATATACATATATATACATATATATATATATATATATATATATACATATATATATATATATATATATATATATATATATATATATATATATATATATATATATATATATATAAATATATATATATATATATATATATATATATATATATATATATATATATATATATACATATATATATATATATATATATATATATATATATATATATATATATATATATATATATATATATATATATATATATATATATATATATTTATATACATTATATATTATGTATGTAGGTATATATGCATGTGTGTGTGTGCATGAATGCATGTACGTACATACATACATACATACATACATACATACATATATATATATGTATATATATATATATATATATATATATATATATATATATATATATATATATATATATATATATATATATATATATATATATATATATATATATACCGATGTATAACCTGTAGATGGTTAGGTATAGATAATGATGAGTGCATAAGTGAATTGGATAGAGTCGTGTAATCTTGTGGAAGTAGAGTATTTATGCTTGATACCTTTTGAGTGTGGGAGGATGTAATTAGATTAAATACCCAGGTAAATCGGCGATCTTCATTTAGTAAAAAAAGAAAACATACTTAGGATGTAATACGAATCCCAAATGACAACATCAACACAGTGTCCTTTCTCCACTTCATTAGTGTTAGTGATCAAATCATCCCATTTGCTAAGGAGCTTTCCGTCATAATGTATTTGATGATATGATAACCTCAACTTGGCAATTTTCCACTGCTTTTTCTTTTATTGGAATAACTTAATTTTCATTTACATTTACAATTGATGGGAATTTATGCATGCCAGATAATCATGTTGTTTCTCAGTGATCGACCTGCGGTATTCGCTGCTACTGGAAGCACATAGGTGAGTGTTCCACGGTTCGTTATTTACCAGATAGGTATTGTGGCTTAATCCGATTAGTAGCCCTTGTTAGAGTATTCTAGTTTTAGTCAAGCTTTCTCTGGGCCTACATCATATTAAAACTGATGGATAAGGAATGACCATAGTCATTTTCTGGTTGCTATCAAGTTCAGTTAATGACAGTTGAAAAATTGAAATATTCAATACTAGTATATCAAACAATTTATTTGGTCAATCGGGTACTAGTATTACGCATTTTCTCCATGTCTTGCCCGTTGGGGCTGTAAGGACATGTTTTAACAATAACGTGACAACTACAAAATGTTCTATAGGTACCGAATAGGGCTATTTAGCCATAAGGAACTACTGGCCTACATCCTACTGCAAACTGATTAATGGCCAAATGAGCAAAAATGGTTAAGTATGTGACAATAGCAATACAAATGACTACTTGTTATTTGTAAAAATAATCCTAGTCTAACTGTGCGCATGATTACATGGTTTTAATGCATTTATTTATTCCTTCTAATGGGCATGGATAAAAGGGATAATATCTTACAGGCCCGTAGAATAAGTAGGTCAACATGGTAGACCATTATGACCTACTTTCTTAGGTAAAAAGTTCCACCAAAGTCGTGTGCTGTAAGGCACTATCTTGCAGGAACTCCAAATCTGCCTTCCCGTTGCCCTAGCCTAGTATATTTAGCAGACATGTATTGTATTTATAAATCATATGTACCTTTCTTGATCAAGAAAACCCCATTTGAGGTAAACACTGTAAAATTGAAACTGTGTTTATATCGAGGTCAGCTCAAGCAGATAAGTTAAACACCAAGACCTCAGGGATTAGATAACTACTGTTAGAAAAGGGACAGGAGTGCTAAACTAGGAGTTGTCTTATTTTGAGTGTGTCACCAGCATCACAGCCTTAATAGACCATTTTCACATTGAATTTCACAATATTTACCAGTTGGCAACAGCGTTCGAAAAATTGTGGCATTGTGATAATAAAAAAAAAATCCGAAAATATATTCGAAAATATATTAAGAAATATAAAATGATTCTTTTGTTAAAAGCACAATTCTGAAATTCTGAACAGGCATTAGAAAATATACTGAGAAATATAAAATGATTCTTTCGTTAAAAGCACAATTATGAAATTCTAAAAGTCTAAATGTTGAAGTATTTTCGATTACTCTGAATTTCAAATTTGTAACGCTTAAAACAAAACTTAGTCTATGAGCACTATTTTGGCTTGTTTTGGATGTATTCCGAAATATATAAAGACAGTAAGCACTTCGTTGAAAAACGAGAGAATACGTTGTGGAGCGCAAGTGTTACAGAGCCCGACGCAAAGAGTTTACAATAGGACGATAAGAGGAGGTAGCTTATGTGGTTAATTTTTACGACTCAATGTTTCCTTTGCCTTGCTTTTATTCGACAATTGAGTTAGCACAAACTATAAAGTGCCTGAAAGGCCGTCTGAGGAGGGATTCATTTGCAATTTTAATAGTAAAAGAAACAAGATTTTTTCAACATAGTAATGTGTTAATTCATCAACAATTATTACTGAAGATGCTGTTTAAATTGACCTTAACATGAATATTGATACAGAGAAAAAGTAAAAATCCATTTTGCTTAAAGGCTTAAAGGCCTAATTATTAGGTTCTCCTACATTTGGAATGCTATTGCGATGGCCTAGACAGTGGCTGTTGGTCTTATCAAGAGGAAAGGGTTGTAAACTATATGATATGGAAACATCTCAAACTGACAGGATACTCACAGAAGTATCCCTATAAGAATAACACCTTAATGAAAAACACAAACAAAGACTTTGTAATGTACAGTGTGGGGGAGTTGGTAAGCCGTCACATTATTCCACGTGACTGCTCATGTCACGCAGATAGTGACACTCCCGTGTGGAAAGGCGTGTCTCGGAGATTACAATAACAATCGTGAGGAGTGCGTCACACCCTGAAACCAACGTGAACTGTCAGGCGTAGTTACGCAAGGTATTTTAGTACAGCGTGGTAGCATTGGTTTATTTCAAACAGTCTGGAGCCGTCTGCAGTCGCTTTGGTTTGGCTGTAGACCTCTACCCCACTCATACCTGTTAGCCCAAAACGCTCTGGTTATTTACTTCGTTTTCCACTGAGACTCGAAAAATAACTGCCCACTCCTTCAAGTCTAATTACGCCTGAGTCTTGATGATATGCATTAGCAACAAACGTTCTTTCGCCCTTGTCTTCCTTTTCTTCCTTTCTTGTACCTGTCTTAATTATTCATCTCTTTAGCCACTCATATTTATACTCCCACATCTTTATTCACGAGAGTGAGGTTAAACATAAAAGAGCCCGGAAGCCTTTAATAATGACGAGCTGTCACCACGTGATCTGTTTTGCATACTCTTCGCATAACATTCAGCATAACGTGATTTATATACATACATCTGAATTGAGTTACTAGTATTTCAAATGTGGTTTCGGACTGAAACAATCAAAGAACGTTTCTTTTCGTAAGCCCTTTTATTGAAACAAACATAGTTTGCTGCATGGCCAAACTTACGGTAAGTTTATTTTGGTTAGACAACATCAATCTTACTATGTATGGAAATCTCTTGCAGCAATTTGGAGTGGTTATAAGTTAAATCCGAGGAAATGGATTCAACAGAAAACTGCACCAACAATGATTACCTGGAGTGCAACATTAGTCTCACACCATTTGGCTAACTGTTGCATTTTAGAAAACGGAAATATTGCGAAAATCTTTACAATATAGATAGCAGAACTGACCATTCAGAGGTGTGATATTTGGCAAAATATGAGATAAATAACAACTCAAAATTCAAGTTTTATTGACGTTGCATGTACTTCTCAATACCATTCACAGGCATACCACAGCTGTAACCAATGAGACAATGAGTTTCGGGTCATGTAAGCCATTCAATGACTGGGCAGTAAGTAAATAAACATATGGCATTTAGTCACTTCAGGCATGAACTGAATAAAGATGGCAGTATAATACGAGTTTATTGTGTGGTATGTCTGATTGGTATGGTCACACATAAACCATATTGGACTTTGAAAAAACCTTACTTTTGAACATCAAATAAAGAGGTTTGGATGTTGTCATTTTATCTTTATCTTGGTCGATATTTTCATATGTTTCGCACTTTCCAGAAGTATAATGTTATGCTTTTCAGGCAAGTTGGATGTTTACGTGCTCTGCACCTACGTGTCACAGGAACCCTCTGATATAATCGACATAGGGGTGTCGTATTACACTGTTCAAGCCCACACTGAAGCACCTTAATTGTATGTTTCCCATTTAAGGCAGCTGCCACAATAGGTTGGGCGAACTAGAAAAATAAAAAAGGCAGTGAAATAAAAACAAGCGAAAATTTTGGAGAAGTTGGGACACCTTTGTTTCCAGACTGTACCAAAAACGAAATATGCACATTCCGATGCAAATATTGTCAGGGTATTAATAGCTTTATCACAAGTATTACATTCATGTTGTTACAATAGGATATTGACATAGCCTTATCATCATGAACTTAACAATATTGGCTACTACTATTATGTATGCGTTGTACTAGCAATATAATTTAAATTGATATTTTTGTACAAAGTGAAAAAAAGTTTTTGCAGAAAAAAGAACGTTTTTACTTGGTACTTTCCACTAAGGTAAATGCGTTTGCAATTTTATGAATGAAATGAAAGATGTGGTTTTCCGAGTTTATAAAAAATGGAACATACCATTTTAAGAAAGTCGATTTTAATGTCTACTGTTTTAGATTTTACTGTGACTTTTTGATGCTTTCCATTTTAAATTTCAGCACCCGATGTTCGTTGTGAAATATTATAGCAATTGAATAAGATATATCAACTTCCTTTTAAAAGTTGAGTAGCATTCTGCTTAGTTCTCATTTTTTCACGACTTGAAGTTTGAAGTTTACAATATCGTTCATGTGTCCAAATTTCTATAAAATGATAAAATTGTCATTTGGACAGTAGGGGAGAGAGTGTTTGTATTTAACTACAGTTATAAACCCTATCCCAACTGCCCACCATCTTATCCCATGAAGTCACTCATGAATCTTTTCTAGCCAAACATTACCTTTGGATATCACACGAAGCTATCTTTCTAAAGGTGCTCTACGAAGTGAGAAATGTCGCTCTTTATTCGTGATGATGTTAGATCAAGCGATAAGCATGCCTCTCGTTTGTCGGGGTAGGACCTATAGGTAGTTTAATAGTATTGAACCTTACTCTATGCAACGATATCTTATGTTCTGTGGATGTTCTGTGTTGCACATGTAAGGTTCAATGCCATCCTCTAATTTTATGTTAGCAGAAAACGGAACCAATGCTGGGCTTCTACGTCCTGAAAGTGATATTAATTAACATATTATTTGCCTTCTTCCAGCAAATATTCTGGATATTTCGTAATAGAAACAACATATACTATTTAGGTTAATAATATAATTGTTGCATTTCCGCTAATATAAATTTCTAATTAAATCCGTTCTGTAAATAATTCCGACTTTTACAAAACCAATATAGTGGACATTTTCAACTTGTCAACTCGATCACCGGCTGGAGGTGAAAAGTGTCTGCTATAGTCCAATTAAACGGCGCTGACTTTTATTTATGACGGCAATACATATACCTAACCGGCGGCGATTAAAAAAAGAGGAAAAAATCGTTTCGCAGCTGTTTGTATGTGCCCAGATTACAGCTAAATGCTTCCGACTTCGGTTCGGGCGGAAATCTGCTAACATACTTTATAAGAGATGGGACTAAACCCTACCGTCCATATGATATCAGAAATTGGAAAATAGGTAGGGTTTATGTCTGAACTAGACCTATAAGCACACGTTGATTGATCTCAATTTGCGCACAATAAGTTGTATCATTTATATTGAAAAACTGGCACCTGAAACTCAAATATCTTTAGATATGTACATATAATTTTAATGAAAAGAAAATAATTTCCGTATTAGCTAGCAATTCTTTAGCCATTAGTGGCCAGGACGAAATTCAAGTAAGTTATCACCACATGACATCTGTACAGATACAAATACCTGTGCACAGAACACCCACAGTAAGACATTGTTGTATATACATGTAGTATGGTTCAATATTATTAAACTACATGTAGTCATTCTCACTATTTATCCCAGGCGCACCTTTTGAATGTTTAGATTCTAAGCACAATGTGTCATTAGAAGTTCGGATCATTTTAAGTTATCGTTGTAAATATTTGATATACCTGTAGGTTACTAATACTATTAATTTCAAATATACAACCGTCAGGCAGCTGTCCTCTATGGCCACTGATTAGTCAGCATCGTCCCTGTCTATGCACACAGTTACCTCACAGGCTTTCAACATGATCTCTAGATATTTGATTCTAAACATCAAATAAAGCATATGTAAAAATAGTTTACGCCCACTACAAATGTCAATGACTCTATGTGTTAAGTTCATGGCAACCCTTTGCTCTTACATCTTGGCTCAATACCAAGAACAACATTTCATATTTGGTGGATATTAGAGTTGTTCGAACTAATTGAATTGGAATTGTTTCATCGCTTTGTTCGTAATTCTTAGCCAGCATGCCGTGTAACAATCGTAATCTTGATTCTGTGCGAACTATCATTATTGTAAAACCTCCCCTTGAGTGATGACCTTATCTGCCCTTTACCTCCTTTTCATAATTCATGTTGGGGGTGTGGGGGGCTGTAATACATTTGAACTTAGGAAAGTAGTTGTGTATAACCACGAATGTCGATGTTTTCTTCATCTAAGGTATCACTGAAAATGTGGGATGTATTCTAGTTGATGCACAAACCCCAATTTAATAATATATCAATGAAAACAACGATCAGTTTTGACACATGGCTCTCATCCAATAGGATAAGAGTATCTTCTCGTGAGGTATAATAATCTGAAATAGTGAATGTGGCAAATTGATAAACAATACATAACAGCGAACCTATTCGAAGGTCATATTATGTTCTTTCCAGAGATTAAGCAAAGCACTAATCCAAGGCTTTTATCGGTAATACTGAAGGGGATAAGAAAGACTCAGATTGATAGGCAACTAATAAGAAATCAATACCACGGAATGAAAAGAATTGCGATTACATTTATACCTTTTTCATTGATGCTGTTATTTTGTTTGTTTAATTATACAATCAAACAGTTAAGTAATACCTGTAACCATCAGAAAATTAAAATCTACACGTTAGTGTGGGTGAATGAATAGACTTTGGAAAATTAATGATCCGAGTATTTTGTCTTAATACCAAACTGGGTTTGATCATAATTTTTTCCTACTATGATTTTCTTCCTCAGTGCTTCGCATAGATTGACCCCTACGCAAACCTTAAGTTTAAACATTCTTGAAATGCAAACAACAGCAAATAAATTTTACTGCCATATAGTAACAAGGGGAGGAATAGTGATAAAATAACAAATGTAATTGTGGTTTTAGTATTTTTTTTATTTGTACGCATCTTAGTATATTTACAGTTAGAACTAGCTTTGCTCACAGATTGGTTATATAATCTGCCAGGTAAGAGTAAGGTGGCAACAACTAGATGGGTATTTAGGAGTACAGGTGTGTTGGTTCCACAACACCAAGTGATGATAAAACCCTTCACATCAACAGGTGTGCTGGCTCCACAACACTAGGTGATGCTAGAACCCTTCAACATCAACCTACAGACCGTGGTATGTGAATCAACATAAGGTCACACCAATTCTATACAATGCCATACAAATCCTGCCAACAAACGTTTCAGTTGATTGAGAAACATGATTAATCAAAATTACAAGATTGTAGATTTCCTTTTTTTCCAGCGACAATTATTCAAAGGCAAATTGCATAAGGTTGCGATGATTCAACCCTCTGTAGAGCTTATCGGTTTAAGTAGCATATGAGATAAAATCACCCAACAATTTGTCCTAGATCAAATCAAATGTTCTAACATTTCAGAAAAACTTTATTTCAAAAACAAGGACACCTTTCCAGAATACTGTAAAACTGTAAGACACTGAATCAAATTGGTCTGGCCTACGGTGGAGACAAGTGATGCACTATTAGTATGGTATTCATAAAATGGCTATAACTGTGACTACAGGCTGACAGCATGGTATTCTATACCAACCGTGCTCCCCTCGCCTAATAAATGCCAGATGAATTGCGGAGGTTATATACTTCATCAAGTCAACAATATCACAATAATACAATGAAGTTCTACATGTCAATACTCAGGACGTTTCTTTATACAGATAACCCTCTACACCTGTGTAATCAATTAGCAATTCAATCACAACATTCTGTTACTAAATGTCAAACATATGCAGCCACCCTAAAAACTGATCAAGAAGTGTCCCAATATAAAATGTTTTTAGGTCCAGAGCCTATTGATTGATAGCCCATTTTGCCTTAAGACTACTCCAAACATATGAAGTATCATGATCTTTACTTCTCCAGATAATGCTTCATTATCGGGATCTATGCAAATCTGTCACACCATGTGTAGGCTCTGGGTGCAAATGGGTTAATGAAAAAAACAACACCAAACATTTTTAGTTATAAGGCAGATAAACAAGTTTGATTACTACAGAACTTATCAGGACTTGGGCCAATCGGGATGCTGAGATATCAAACGTTATACATGACCCTCTAATACATCTATATCTAATAGAAATGAGGATATCAGCATTAGTAATTTTTGATAATTTTTCATTAAGAAACTCATGAGAAAAAAACTTTTAAATACATGCTATTACATCTTGGCTCAACACCAAGAACAACATTTCATATTTAGTGGATATTAGAGTTGTTCGAACTAATTGAATTGGAATTGTTTCATCGCTTTGTTCGTAAGGGCTTTTCCATTTGAATATACATGTGGGGTGGAACGCTCACCTATTAAAAAATCATGGGGAGAGGGGGGCAAGATAAAAAATAATCATTGGGCGAGGGGTCTGTCAAATATTGAAAAACATGGGGCGGGGGCTACCTGGCAAAAAAACAAACATCGGGTGTGGGGTATATACTATATATATACTGAAAAGTCGCAGGACGTATCCAAAAACCCAAAGAGAGCAGACGCTTGCAAATTTCAGTCAATGAAATTTAGAGCTGGGGCTCTTTGAGCAAACGTTCACCTTCATTTCTATATTTGAATACCCGGTCCGCTGTCAACCCTTCATTGGCGGGGCCCTCAGGCCGCGCCTACCTGGGAAGCTGTTTTGAGATGTCCATGGGCGAGATCTCCATGCTCTAAATCCTGAGGCCGGACTAAATATAATTCTCTATTCTGATTGGTTATAATATAAATGTTGCCTCTGCCGCGGAAAATTGTGCCTTCCTTATTTTAATTTAGCATGAAGTTTTCAAATATATAAAATATTTTAAGCGGACATAAAGTATATTTTTCAGTATAGGAAGGAACATTACTAAGAAAAAAAATACTGTGTGTATAGACTAGCGCCAGTCTCACAATCACGTCACGGATTAGGGACTGGTATCGCCCACCATCTATTGTTGGCGTGAAGCGGCTTATAGGACTGCCACTAGTCTACTATGTGTATAGAATGAAATCAGGAGACTTCGTAACCAAACTGGTTCGTAACCAAACTGATGCGTACCCAAGTAGCTTCGCACCCAAGAGATTTCGAAGTCTCCAGCTTGGGCCTAGAATTCCGATATTTGTTTCATTTCTACAAATATGATACAAATCTAGTCATTATAAATTATTTTCCTCTAAAGTGTTAATGTTCTTTATACATCCAGTTCCCTCACAAGTTCATAAATAACTTGGCCCCGCCTTTTGACTATCGATGCTTTGCATCTACAACCGTACTTGCATTACTTTGAATACTTGTTTAATGCTTTCATGTGTCAAATTGATAACCAATAAGTGACTGTGAACCTATTCTAAGGACATATTATGTTCTTTCCAGAGATTAAGCGAAGCACTAATCCCAGGCTTTTATCGGTAATACTGAAGGGAATAAGAAAGACTCAAATCTATAGGCAACTAATAAGAAATCAATACCACGGAATGAAAAGAATTGCGATTAGATTTACATCTTTTTCATTGAGGCTGTTATTTTGTTTGTTTAATTATACAATCAAACAGTTAAGTCATACCTGTAACCGACAGGAAATTAAAATCTACTCTCGTTAGTGTGGGTGAATGAATAGACTTAGGAAAATTAATGATCCGAGTATTTTGTCTTAATCCCAAAATGGGTTTGATCATAATTTTTTCCTACTATGATTTTCTTCCTCAGTGCTTCGCATAGATTGACCACTGCGCAAAACTTAAGTTTAAACATTCTTGAAATGCAAACAACAGCAAATAAATTTTACTGCCATATAGTAACAAGGGGAGGAATAGTGATAAAATAACAAATGTTATTGTGGTTTTAGTATTTTTTTTATTTGTACGCATCTTAGTATATTTACAGTTAGAACTAGCTTTGCTCACAGATTGGTTACATAATCTGCCAGGTAAGAGTAAGGTGGCAAGAACTAGATGGGTCTTTAGGAGTACAGGTGTGCTGGTTCCACAACACCAAGTGATGCTAGAACCCTTCACATCAACAGGTGTGCTGGCTCCACAACACTAGGTGATGCTAGAACCCTTCACATCAACCTACAGGCCGTGGTATGTGCATCAACGGAAGGCCACACCAATTCTATACAATGCCATACAAATCCTGCCAACAAACGTTTCAGTTGATTGAGAAACATGATTAATCAAAATTCCAAGATTGTAGATTTCCTTTTTTTCCAGCCACAATTATTCAAAGGCAAATTGCATAAGGTTGCGATGATTCTATCTTCTGTAGAGCTTATCGGTTTAAGTAGCATATGAGATAAAATCACCCAACAATTTGTCCTAGATCAAATCAAAGGTTCTAACATTTCAGAAAAACTTAATTTCAAAAACAAGGACACCTTTCCAGAATACTGTAAAACTGTAAGACACTGAATCAAATTGGTCTGGCCTACGGTGGAGACAAGTGATGCACTATTAGTATTGTATTCATAAAATGGCTATAACTGTGACTACAGGCTGACAGCATGGTATTCTATACCAACCGTGCTCCCCTCGCCTAATAAATGCCAGATGAATTGCGGAGGTTATATACTTCATCAAGTCAACAATATCACAATAATACAATGAAGTTCTACATGTCAATACTCAGGACGTTTCTTTATACAGATAACCCTCTACACCTGTGTAATCAATTAGGAATTCAATCACAACATTATGTTGCTAAATGTCAAACATATGCAGCCACCCTAAAAACTGATCAAGAAGGGTCCCAATATAAAATGTTTTTAGGTCCAGAGCCTATTGATTGATAGCCCATTTTGCCTTAAGACTTCACCAACATTTGAAGGATCATGATCTTTACTTCTCAAGATAATGCTTCATTGTCGGGATCTATGCAAATCTGTCACACCATGTGTAGGCTCTGGGTGCAAATGGGTTGATGAAAAAAACACCAAACATTTTTAGTTATAAGGCAGATAAACAAGTTTAAATACTACAGCACTTTAATATCAAGACTTGGGCCAATCGGGATGCTGAGATATCAAACGTTATATATGATACATCTAATACATCTGTATTTAATAGAAATGAGGATATCAGCATTAGTAATTTTTGATAATTTTTCATTAAGAAACTCATGAGAAAAAAACTTTTAAATACATGCTTTCATACATTCAGGTATGAAAAAGCCATCATAGTACTAAAGACTATTCATTAAGTATTTCGCACAATGTTGGATAACACATGTTAATTGGGACAAGGCATGACTTAATCATGACAAGAATAACAACAATGTCAATCAAAAAGAACAACCAGAACCAAAAACAAAACTAAAGATATCAGAATTTGAACAGAAGTAATAATAATAATAATTATTCAAGGGTTCATTCGAAATACATCCTTATAATACGGAAGACATGCATACATGGTAAAGTAAATAGTAATTCTCCACCATCAATCTGAACACTTTGTTCTATATACCTCTTCACTGGTGTAGGGGTTGCAAGGCTTGTAATCATACAAGAGAAATACCAAGCCAGTGTAAGACTAATAGGTAAACAGAACATTTATCCAACTCCAACTGGTTAATGAGCAGATTTAATTACAAAATTATTTAATCTGTATAGAAAGCGTTTCAGATAAGAATCCAAAATCAATTACAGGAATTTTAGAAAATTAATTGTAACAATATTATATCGAAACAATATTCAACATTTTACCTTTTTTCTCCAAGAGAAAATATATACAATATTCTATTGGTTGGGTGAACAGTGAACTTAAGTAAAATGGCATAACAAACATGAACGATCTGTTTTAAACATTTAGATCTATAGATATCTGTACAGCAATCTTATCAGCTCCTCCAGCTTTCATACCAATATAGGAGGTACTTCTATTCTACATGTCTAATGGAAAGTTATTGACTTTTCCACAGTGTCCTATTATCGAGCCACTGAGGTGGCCTCCTACATGCAAAAGAAATACCATCTACAAATATATCCAACAGGTTTGATCTTCAACCTGAAAGAAATTCTACAGGTTTGACCTTCAGTCTGAAAAGAATTCTACAGGTTTGACCTTCAGCATGAAAAGAATTCTACAGGTTTGACCTTCAGCCTGAAAAGAATTCTATAGGTTTGACTTTCAGCCTGAAAAGAATTCTACAAATCTGACCTTCACCCTGAAAGAAATTCTACAGGTTTGACCTTCAACCTGAAAAGAATTCTACAAATCTGACCTTCAGCCTGAAAAGAATTCTACAGGTTTGACTTTCAGCCAGAAAAGATTTCTACAAATCTGACCTTCAGCCTGAAAAGAATTCTACAGGTTTGACTTTCAGCCTGAAAAGATTTCTACAGGTTGGACCTTCAGCCTGAAAAGAATTCTACAGGTTTGACCTTCAGCCTGAAAGGAATTCTACAGGTTTGACCTTCAGCCTGAAAGAGAATTCTACAGGTTTGACCTTTAGCATGCCCTTCAGTACTTTAAACTCTTCATCTTTAACATCTTAACATTCCATCTAACTGTCTAATACTGTACATGTTTACAGAACACTCAACCTTTCTACATTAACATCCTTACAGCTGCCTTTTTGCCAGTCCACTTTGATATGGCATAAATATAGATATATGACCTCAACACACCCAACCAACTCTCAACTGCGTTATAGGAAATGATAATGGTTAATGGGTTTTCATAATCCTTGAGAAAACCTACCAACTCTCAAGGTAAGTACTTACTTCCATAAAACTACAAATACATTTTTCGTCAGATAGGAACTCTTAAATGGAAAATTTCTTTCAAAATCATTGGCTTGCTAAACTTACAGTTTCTATAGAAATACTACCTACAAACATTGTTTTTGTTTCAATATTGACACACAAGGTAAATGAGGTGTGACAGATCTATAGGACAGTATTAACACATTCAACAGGACTTTGCAAGAGTCCAACTCTACCCAGAAATCGATGGAGTCCCAGGAATAAAAGAGTTTGTACTCAGCCCATTCATGCTCAGAGTGGACAATCAAACTGATAATAGAGATGGAGACAGATTATAAATCTTTTAAACAGAAATAGATCCATTAAATCATACACAGTAGTCAAGACTTAAGAGTATCACAAAACACTTATAGGTTGCCTCACCAGTGATCTTTTTTGGCAAGTTTGATTAGATCTTGTAAACAAGTGTGTTAAAGAGATTACATGATCAAAGTTGTGTTTTCCTGCCTGAGACACAATAAAACAATTATTGTCCACACCATATCCATATGTTTGTAATAAGTACTGATGTAAGGGTTGAAATTTGTGTTGTGAAACAAGACCAGTACTCTGAGTATGCAAAGGATGAACCAATGGGCACTAGCCTCAAGAACTGTCCCCAATGCGCTAACTCTTTTTCCACTCGCACAACCAGGTTATTGCTACTTATCCACCTACACAGCCCATGAGTAGAACCTTAGAAACACTTTATACCTAACTACGCAAGCACTTCCCCTTATTGTGCCTCTACAGAAATAGCTCTTGACAACAACAGCCACTAACACCATCATAGCTGTATCTGCCAAGTCTTCTCAGCTCATTTATGTATCTGACATATTTCACCAACTTGTGAATCTTGTGAACACAAACATTCACATATCAGTAGTTGATTATGTTTCATTAAACAGAATTCAGTCAAATAATATGAATTTTTTTCAGTAGGACACTTAAAATATGTACAAATTTGTGAGATGACCAGGGAACTCAATACATGATTGGCTCTTTCCTCCACTTGCATTGAGAGTGCCACTTGGTTTAAAAACCTTGACCAAAGATCAGCAAATACAGTAATATTCAAAAGATCGACTCACCAAGTATTTGAATTTTCAGGGATACATATCTTAAGATATCACTTGGCTTTCAAGGTACTTCGATATGATTTAGACCATGGAAACACTCCAGATGCGAATGGCTTAATCTTTTGAACCATGATATCTTGTGGCCAATCTGTTCTAAGTTAAGACCACCTATCTTAAAAGGCCACTTCCAAATATTTCCAGCTGAAGTCTTACTTGATAAACTGGTACTTGGTAGACTGTGCTCTACTACTTGGGACAGGTTGAGACATATTACTTCCTCCACTCTGTCAGTCAGCATGATAGCATAATCCACAGGGGGAAATTTGAGGAAATGAACAGTATGTCATTTGTTTTTTTGTCTGATGCTGTAGATCAGAAATAACACTAACACAATTTTATCTATCAACATTTCAAAGGGTTAGCGTCATGCCTGGAAATGCATTTCTGCCAGCAGCCCATTGTTACTCATACAACCATGTTTTCATCAAATCAAGCAATGAAAATATGGGAGTGGGAGGAGAAGTCTTTCCTTTTTTACAGAGGGCAGTTTTTTTTCCTACCATGGATAAAGGGTATTTTCCCGATGAAAAATTTCAATGTATGAGTTCATTGAATCTCATTAAGCTTACTGTGTCAGCAGCTATGAATGAGACACAGCTGTTCTATCTCCTGGTTAGTTAGCTCTATCCATGTAGCATAAGTTCTCTCTGCTCCGCATTACTGGAGAGTACATACAGAACACCCTTTAATCATCTCCGTTGCCAGGTAGACGTTTGTCAACTACACCGCCGGGGCCTGCCAAGCTTGTCTTGCCCATCAGATCCAGATCAACTTGGCGTGCTGCCTGGCGACCCTCGTTAATAGCATGTACCACCAAAGATTGACCACGGCGACAGTCTGGAAAAAATGTATTCAGAACAGATTGATTTTTTTATTTCAAACATACGTTTGTACATAGAATATTAATCACAAGATTGATTTGTAAATTTTTTAAACATAGCTTTATACATTGAATATTATTCACAACAGATTGAATCTTTCATATCGAATATACGTTTGTACATGGATAGCATGAATGCATGACGTCTGTTGGAAAGTTTAAGGTTGATAGTTAAATATTGGAAGTGGTAATTCAAATATGAATATTCATGGCATAATGAATTTCTACATAACACCTGACATTCTAATTTTGAATCATCAATCAAGCCTACTTTAAAATAGTCATAAGTTATATTACCATTAAACACTGTCATCTTTATTTTTGATACTTTTCAAAATATCTAATGGAGAAGTGTTGCTTGGTATATACTTAACATTTCTCTATCTAACAGTTTTCAATCATAATTCTAGTATTGGTTTAATAATTAACCAAAGACACTGGACAATCAGGTTTGGTCCTATATATACATATATAAATGTATATATGTACATATATATATATATATATATATATATATATATACTATATACTATATATATATATATATATATATATATATATATGTATATGTATATGTATATATATATATATATATATATATATATATATATATATATATATATATATATATATATATATATATATATATATATATATATAGTATCTGTATTGACATGTTCTGACGTGCGTTTAATGGGTGTTGATATGTGCTGGTGTGTGCATTTAAATGCCTTTTCAATGATATGAATTGGTATACCATCATTTATTGTCACACCAATTGTGAACCTCTGTTGGTATGGATGACTTCCTTAAAACAGCATATGTCAATGAACATCCTTTAATACCATATCCAGTCTTTTGTAATTAAGGATGGATGGACGTATAAAGGAATGCAATTTTTATTTCCTTTGTGTAAATAGACAATATTAAAAAGCAATGTCTTGTACTCTAAATGATTAATTTTCCCTCCAGCTTCAATCAGTATTTCCCATTTCATCAACTTCCCATTATAACCAGAGTGCCATAAATGGCAGATTGGTATTGTGCCAAATATCGAGTAATCATTTGGATGTGGGGTGCTCCTGTGTCAGAGCATAACATTTTGTTATTGAGAACTTCCAAACCGAATCATTAATTAGGAAATGTTGAGTATAAGGAAAGTATTTAAAGGAGAAATGTTTATCAGAACTTAAAGTCTTCTCTAAATATTTTTGCATGATTCTGCTTTTTTCTAAAATCTTTCTCATAACTTTTAAAGAATCAGGGAATGTATGGATGTATGCGTTTTGTGTGTGTGCATATGTATGCATATGTATGCATATATATATATATATATATATATATATATATATATATATATATATATATATATATATATATATATATATATATATATATATAATATAGGGTTGATTTAGAGGGTATTTTGACTTACCTCCAGCAGCGTAGACCTTGGGAACACTGGTGGCAAACTTTCCTTGTGGTGTCTCAATGTTGGATCTTGGATCCTGCTTCAGGGTCAGCTCGCTGATGACGCTGGACTCTGGTCCCAAGAAGCCCATGGCCAACAAGGCCAGGTTACACTTGAACACCTTCTCTGTTCCTGCAAATATGAGTGGAAAATCATTATAATACATTCCTGATTCCCCAGGTCCTGCCACTTTTTACCAATTTCTATCATTTCTGAGGCAAAGGATTTCATTGATGGGCACTTGTAAGCCCAAGAAGAGAGAGAAAGAGCATGAAGTGCTTAAATTGATGCAAGTCACTCAGAGAGACTATTACCAGAATCAGCCCTTGAAAGGTATTCAATGGAAGCATGTTCCTCTGGAAGAAAGGGAAAGTAACCTCTATCATTAACCCTTTCAATGCTAAGGCTACTTTCGTCCAAAGCACGAGAACACAAAGATTTTTGAAAGACATCCAAACTCTGATATGTTGGCATTCATTGGATAAACTCACTCTCAGATCAGTACCCAGGGTTTGAGTAATTTTTTGATTTTTTTGCATCATTTTGTATTGGGCAAATTAGCAACCAGCAACATAAGCGTTAAGTGGACTAATTTTACCCCAATAGCCAACTCCACACCCTTAATAATAATAATAATAATAATAATAATAATAATAATAATAATAATTGGAATTTATATAGCGCCTTTTCCATTCATAAAATGTTCAAAAGCGCTGCACATTGTCATAGTTTGAGTCATAGACCACAACGCCTCAATGGGCGAGCCTGAAAAGGTGTGTTTTGAGACACTTCTTGAAGGCCTGACACGATGTAGAATCCTTCAGGTGTTGTGGAAGCGCATTCCATAATCTCGGTGCACTAATGGAGAAAGCGCGATCTCCGAATTTGAGTCTAGTCCGAGGCTCATCCAGAAGGCCCTTTGCTTCTGGCTTCTTGCTTACATGGCCATATAGCAGAAGTTTTACATGTATATATGTAGGATCCCTTACCCTCCAGTTCCTTCATTTGCCATCTCCCTGCCTCGTCCTTGGTCCATTCAACCTTCACTGTCTTGATACCACTCAGCTTGCCATTGCCATCATCAAGGAATTCCTAAAATGAAGAAAGTCACATTCATAAGCTTTAAGTTTTAAACAGAAATACAGATATTTTCTAGATTCTCTATTTTCCTTTTGAGTCATAAGTTATAATAGAATGTGTGTGTATAAAAACACACACATACACACACACACACACACACATATATATATATATATATATATATATATATATATATATATATATATATATATATATATATATATATATATATATATATATATATATATATATATATATATATATATATATATATATATATATATATATATATATATATATATATATATATATATATATATATATATATATATATATATATATATATATATATATATATATATATATATATATATATATCCTCCTCGTGACCGTAGTCCACACGGAACACGCGTGGCCAGGTCGGCCACGGATTGCCTCGGTCACGCGCAACTGGGGGCTCGGGAAGGATCTCAAATGAAGTGATGCTGTTAGCTCCCTGCCAAGATAAGACAAAGTAAAACATTACTATCAACCACATCCATGACCTATTTGTGACAAAAACAAAATAGAAAAACTTTTAATGTGAGATGGTGATTGTTCTATCATTACAAAACATACCATTATTAAATAACGTTTTTCTCACAAAATTTATTCCAACTTCGCTTTGACTTAAAATTCTCTATCAAAATTGTCAGGTTGTTTTTGGTCGCTGTGGGCATTAATAAGTTAAGACAAGATCAAAAGCATCCAAGACAAGATCAAAAGCATTCACATCTTATAGGTTCTCCAACAAGTACTGGGAAATGAAAAAGTGGGATGGAGTCATAGGGTAGGGCCAAAAAAGTCTGATGACCTATTTGTGACAAAAACAAACCTAGAAAAAAAACCTAGAAAAATATCTAATGAGAGAAATTATAGCATTTTTTATCATGGGTCAAGGGATATGAGAGTATCAATTCTTTAAATCGTACCTGTCGCAGAGAGGTGGCGATACAATCGCAGCCGGTGTCTCCGCCACCGATGACCACCACGTCGCAATCCTTGGCATTGAGGCCGGACAGCTCAATGCTGTTGCCCTCCTGTTTCTTCTGCCACGTGGACAGGAAAGTCATGGCAAAGTGGATGCCGTCCAGCTGGCGACCTACAACAGCACACACAAACAACTTTACTACACAGTTCACCAAATCACAAAGCACAGAAAAGACCTCACTATTTCAGTGATATCTCTCTGATAAAAGCACATTAAAAAATGAAGGAGTTTTGAATTCAATTCTGGTGGACAATGCTCATTGAAATATTTTCCTAAAGATGCTTCAAGTAAGATATTGTCAAAATGTTAATGGCCTTTCTTGGCTCATATTTGTTTGTGTGTGTGTGTGTGTGTGTGTGTGTGTGTGTGTATGTATGTATGTATGTAAGTATGTATGTATGTATGTATGTATGTATGTACATGTAATCAAAATATCATTTATCAATACAAATTATAGAAAAATTATATTAATATGAATTGACATTTATTAATTCATAATTGCATATTTGCTATTCATTGCTAGTGTCTTACCTGGTATGGGCAGGTCTCGAGGCCATGTGGCTCCCATACACAGAAGAATGGCATCATTGTCATCCAGCAGCTCTTGGGCAGCAATGGTCTTCCCAACTTCAACATTAGGCTTGAAAACGATACCCTCCTTAGTCATCAAGTCAACCCTTCTTTGGACCACCTAGAAAATATCAAACCAAAAAGAACATGGTGAGACAAAAACTTTGATTTTCTCATACATGATAAGCATCATATTATTTATCAACAAACTGTTGGCAAATTGTATCGACAGCAAACTATAAATCTAACAACAAAAATGGTCAAAAATTATCAGTTTATTCTTCTCGCAAATATGTAAATATTTGCACAGCAAACATGGGAAGAAGTAAGAATTGGCTGATACATTTTAAAGGGCTTCAAAAGGATATGTTGGACCGAAAGAAGTGTTTAAACAAATTAATATAAGAGTGAAAAGATGGGGTTCTGACCCTGCATTTAAATTGTAAATAAATCTAATTCTTCAAAAATAAATAATAGTAGTGACAATAAAAATA